>OZ005744.1:136701581-136928435 GCA_963930735.1 Dioctria linearis | reverse complement strand
AGTGTGTGAATGGCAGTCTCAGTAGACCTGCCAGCTTGATAAGCGAACTGCTTAAAATGAAGTGGTGATTTAATCAGAATTTGACTTCGAATTTGTAGGTCTAGGATTTTTTCCATGGACTTAAGCAAGAATGAAGAGAGGCTGATGGGTCGGAAAGATTTAGCTAGAGAACTAGCTCTTTTTCCTGGTTTAGGTATAAATACCACCCTGAAATCCCTCCAACATTGAGGAACGTACGCTAGAGCGCAACTGGCTCGGAAAATGTTTTGCAGTGCTAAGAGTATTTCTTCAACACCTTGTTGTAGTAAGGCGGGAAAAATGCCGTCTTCTCCAGCAGATTTAAAGGGCTTAAATGTGCTAGTGGCCCATCTAACCTTTCTAGGAGTGAAAATTCTTCCCGTAAGGCTTTTTCTCCTGTTAGAGACGCCGTGCTTGTCCACCTCAATCGGGTCTCGAGCTATTATTCCTTGATCGGGAGTGAGAGAGTCGGGAAAATGAGTTTCTAGTAAGAGCCTGACTGTTTCCTCGCAACTCTCGGTATAGTTCCCATCTTCCTTTTCAAGTGTGCCTATACCATTCGTGTGATCCTTCGAAAGTACCTTATGGAGCCTGATAGCTGCGGGCAATTGATCTATGCAGAAGGTCCGCCAGGGTCTTCTTTTGGATCTCCTTAGTTCCGTGTTATATTCCGTTAGAGCCTTTTTATATTCCCCCCCCCCCCAAGATACCAGAGAGCTTAGCTCTGTTGAATAGTTTCCTGACTTCTTTTCTTTTCAAACTCAGTTCCCTATTCCACCATTATACCTGCCGATTGCAAGTCTTTTGTTTCATAGGGCAACTGTGTTCGAATGAAGTCATTACAGCCGTTTGAAGCTGCGTAGTGGCTGAGTCTAGCTCCTCAGTCGTGCTAATGCTACCGCCGGGAGAGTCAACTACAGCCTTAAGGTGTTGCCGATAGAGTTCCCAGTTAGCTAATTTAGGGCATCTATATCGAACCTGATGTGTCTGTGATCTGACATGGAAATCTCGTTCGATACATGCCACCTGCTAATTTTTGTACTTATGAACATACTGGCAAGTGTTAGGTCCAAGACCTCTTGTACAATGATATTCATAAAGGTTGGATTATTACCTCGATTTAGTATCTTTAAGTTGTTAGACAATATAAAATCGTAGAGGTACTCACCCCTGGCATTGGTATCCGTGCTGCGTATGATATGCATTTGCATCGCATCCAATGATGAAATGCTGTCCTCTGCGTTTACAGTAGTTGATGAGCCGTTTTATCTCTGGGGGAGGAAATGAATCCGCTTCTCCAGGAAAGTAGGCTGAGGTAACTACTACCTCGTGGCTACCTCCTGAAGTTGGTACCTCGACAACTGCTGTAACCACGTCCCTCGAGATGAACTGTGAAAGAGGAATAAAGTTTAGCTTAGTGTTGAGCAGTACTGCTGCCCTAGGATATTCATGTTCATTACTATATATTAACTTACATGATTTTGTGGGAAGTCCTGTGATGTGGCGTTGATGTACCCAGGGCTGGTGAATGAGCGCCAGACTAAGTTTCTCCGAGATAAATCTCCTGCTAAGCACGTCTGATGCCGCTTTAGCATGATGGAGATTTATCTGAAGGCAACTTAGTTGATCATTGGCAATGACTAAGATGGCTTTTTATAGCCGCTGTCAGGTGGATCCCTTAGGACCTTTACTTTTGCCCGGCTTGGCACGGACAGGCGGGGGCATATTCTTAGTTTTTATAGACTTCTTTTCGGTAGTCCCCGACTTGGGTTCTGCAGTTCCTGCTGCTTTACCAGGGCCCGCCTTTGCCTTGACCAGAGGTTTAGGCCTGCTGACTCCTGATGTCGAAGGCTGAGGACCGTCAGCCAGAGTTTTAATCCATCCCCAGCCTCCGACACAGCCTTTACTGTTCCTCCCTTGGGTCTTAGTTGAACAGACCCGAAATTAAACCCAATTGAGAATTGAGCCTTCTTTAACGCTTCCATTGACACATGGTCCACGGAGAGAGTGAGCTCTGTGACTGAGGGTTTTTGTACTCTGCGCAACACTATCCATTCAGACACGTTTAACCCCGAGTTCTGACCATCGATATAATCGTGAATCAGATCCGTAGGGTCCTGAGCGCTGTTTGGAAAGTATCCCACAAGGAGGAATTTCACTTTCCGCGACCATCACAAGATTGGCTCCTTTCCAGGGCTTTAGCTCCGCAACTACACCTTTCAGCCACGTCACGGTGTCTTGATTGGCGCGGTTAAGTACCAGCTACCCTGGTCTAAATGTGGAGGCCAGGAATCTTGGTTTTAGGGGGTTTTGCTTTCTTTCCGCGATTTCTCTCCAGATAGCACCCTGTACGGATTTCAATTGATCCGCGTTGAGTGCAACCTCAGGATAACCGACGGGAAGAATACCCACGCGAACGCTCTCTGCATCCTCCTTATAGGAAGGCTGCTTACGGGAAGGCAGGGTGACGTGCTTCTTTGAAGGATTCTCCGTTGCTGCATTGCTGCGTTTAGCGTTAGGATGCTCCACTTTAGGAGAAGAGTCGTCGGAGCGAGTCCGTTTTTTTATACACTCCTCATTCCGCTGATCAATCTGAAGTGCAGCAATCCTTCTAGCCTCTGCTTCTGTGTGACCGTGTTTTAAAAGCCATTTCAACCTTTTTCAAAGAGCTTTGACTTGCGCTCTTTGTAAATGGGAACTCCAGTGTTCCCGCTGTCCTGTTGGCTATGTTCTGGAGACCTAAGAAGGTCCCCTCGTCTAGGGGGTTTGTATCCATCACATCACCAACAGATGAAGGAATTGTAATGTCCTGGATATTGTAGGGGTCGCTAAGAACCCCGGATTGCGTTTCTGGTACATTTAGAGGTGCACCGCCCTCAGATTTTAGGGAATTATCAATTTTGCTCCCACGAGTATGCTGGGAAAGTTTGGTCCATCTCAGCAGAGCCGGCATCCCGAGATAAGGCTAGGGTTGAAACCGGAGGTCGCCTGGTATCCGGAGTCCATCGTTATAAGACACACTCACGCAGTGCCATTCATCCCATAGGCACGATTGTTTACACCTGGGATTGCGGGCTTTATCGAGTTTTCCTCTCTAGATCCGCCGTATTCAGTCAGGCAACCAGCAGCACCTCAGGGGATGCCCACCAGCTGCCTGTGCAGGAACACCTCGGGCAGGATGGGACTCTTCATCACGTACGGACAGTCTTGGGAAAATTCCTCGCCTGATGTGGCGTTAACTTAAATAAGCGCCTTATACTCACCTTGTCCCCAAAATACTAGTATAAATATAGTGCTATTGAAAATAAATGGTCAGAATTTAACCATTAATTCTCGTGGCGTTTTCTTCATACCAGATATTGAGCTTGTCAGCTCTAACATGGCCAACACAGGTAATGAGCTTCTCAGCTCTTATTAAAAGATACACAGACAGCAAAATATTGAGCTTCTAGCTCCCACATTGGCGGATCACTAAAATATCTCATTCATTCTTAATTACAGAGCACTCCACTACGAGACAACGAAGTAATTCACAATACTACTTCCTGGCTAGGCTAGGTATATCCTTCGGACTAAATATACTTTTATTAGGGGGACATGGCAAATTTTTTACAGAAAAAAGAAGATATTTTATCCATTTAAAATAAATTTTAAATAGAAAACACTGACAAGAAACAAAAATAAGAAAATGGTGAACAGGCGTAACTATTTCAAGTGTGCACAGTACACGCTGCGCAGTGAGCTAGAGTCGTGCAACCATTTTTTGCATATAATGCATTCCTCTATTTTTATTGTTTTCTATAGTCCTTCCAGAACCAGTCCAAATATTTTCTTCAAAATCCTCAGGACCATGAAATTCATCGTCCTGTCGAACAACTTCGATCGCTTCTTCTGATGGAACGTTTTCAATTTCTGAAACAGTATTTTTCTTTCTCTGATTTACCTTCCCAGGCTTCATTTTTCTAAGTTCTGCTGTTAATATTTAAAAGTTAGCCTCTATGATTGCATAATCAGGAATAAGATTAGGATTAAAGGGATAAGTACCAGTTGCTGAACATTCTGAAATTCCATAACTTGAAGTTTCTGATTATCTGATGAAACTCCGTTTTTTGAGGTGGTAAACATGTCATATTCAGCAGCATATTCCAGCATTTGAATATTTGTGCGATGATATTAATACTAATCTACTATTAATTTTCTAGGATAAAGTGATCTTTTAACCAACTAAAAAAAATACTTGAATTTACATAGGCAGATTTGTCATTACAGATCCTGAAGGCATACTATCCTCAAAGTCTTCTTTGTTATTTTTGCCTTTGAAGACACAAGCAGAGGAACAAAATGTCCTTCCGTATTGCATCATTCAATAGGTAACAGTTTCCAACTTTTCACGAGATGTTATAGCATGTTTAGATCCATTGTTAAGATGGCAGCCAGTCTAATCTATGTTATACATGTGCCCAGGCTTATTCATTAGACCATTCTCTAGTAGAATTGCTGCCAAAAGCTTAAAATTGCTATATACTTCTACTTTATTCATGTTTTTAGCATATGACTGAAAAACTCCTCCAGATTTTCGACCAGATAAATCGGGGTGACGGTTCATGAAAAGAGTAAGCCATCCAATTCCAGCCTTTTTTGAAACTTGGTTGAACCTGTTCTTTATTTTGCATTTTTCAGCCAGTTGAAAGGCATGTGACAACTTCACCTCTCGTCGCAGCAAGTTCATCAACTTTTTATGTGTGCTATATATTTGAATTTTATTGCACTTGTAAAATTCCTACACTAGGCTAGCCCCAAGAAGGTATCCAATCAACATAGCACTCTTAGCGGCTGGTATCCCTCCAATTTTGAGTGTTTTTTTTTTATTTTTCAACGTGCATAAATTGAAAACCTTCCATTCCAATTATTCCTAACATATTTATTTTATGATTTTTATTTTATTTTTGTGCGTTGTCTTGTGAGGTAGTAGCTTTAGATATGAACTTCTGTTCTGGATATCCACCTAGCTTTGTCCAAATACCTTTTTATTTATACGTTTAGAGCTGGGGGATATGGCTGGGCCTGGCCGATAAACCAAGATCGGTGTAACGCTGGGTCATACTCCTGATACATACGTACCCCAGCAAGCATTTAGTGATCTCGTCTGTATATTAGAAAGTAAATTGCTGACTTCAACTTAAACGTCCTTCTGATGTCCTATGTACGAAATTTTAAGGTCCCAATCTATCTTGTTGTGGTCTTATTTAATTTACCAATTGGTTGTCATTGGACCGTCCCTCGGTACATTTTCTGGACATTTTGTTTAAATAGTCAGAACATGTTGGAATCAAGTCGGTCTATAAATGGTTAATGTATTATAGTCAGAATGTAGTCAATTTCAGACGAACTACAGAATTGTCGTCATAATTGTTGTCATATCCACGTTATTTTTGCCCAGATTTACAGACAGGGACACTATTAACAATTTGTCGTCATTAGAACGCCTTTCCGAAAATTTCCTGAACGGTTTGTTCAAATATACACTCAAGGCATAAAAAAAATTACATATCCTGCAATCCGGGAGATTTCGTGCGTTGTTCCCATAACCAGTGGCATTTGGAGTTTTGTTTTCTGCACTTATGTTGTTCAGATGCAGCATCAACAACTGTTTATTTTTTTATAAGAAAGTTTTAAACAATTGTGCGTTAAGAGTCAAGGAGGAATATAATTAAAAAAAAAAAATTCAAAAATCGGTAAGAAGCGGTACAAAATATTAGGTGAATTGAATTTATTTAAAAAAAGAAATTAGAGCAATGTTAAATGCAAATAACTACCAAAATGTAAAACGTGAAGAAACCCCAGAAAATGCTTTCTTAATCGTCCGTCAATAACTTCCGTACCTCAATTAAGGAGGACTTAAATGTTCTCCGAGAGATCTTGTATACGGCCAAAACTTGAAAGTTCCGGCCGAACTTTTTGTAGACACCTGAAATGATCCTCCAGACCCATCGAACATGGTTACGCAAATAACACATTCATTGAGAAACGCTTAACCCGTAGACACCCGCCAACTTTTGCATCAAAACACATTCATCCCTAAGTCACTTAATACATGTACATATGTGTTCATTAGAATTTACCGGGTTAAAACAGGGCTCACCCCACCCTACGATGGTTCACATAAAGTTGTTCGGCTGTTCAAAAAACATTACGCCGTAGATATATACCATTCACCTACATCTATCTCCCTAGATCGTCTGAAACCAGCTTACGTATCTGAGGGCAAAGCTTCTAACTGCGAAAACAAAAAAACAAAAGAGTATCCTTTCGATCTTAAACAACGCTTCGCTGGAGGAGGAGTTTGTAGTTATTGGCAGGACTAAAAGCCATTGAATGTACTGACTGTACTTAGACTTTTATCTAACGAACTTTGACAGTATCGTGTGCTCTCAACAGAGAAAGTAAGAAGAGCCGTCGTACTACAGTAGAGTAAAGTTCACTGTCCGCCGGCGTGTTATGCTAACTCATAAAAATTAGCCAATGTACACTGGTTGTAATTAAGGAAACGTGTGATAATAAATAGCTAAGAAAAACAACATACATCGATTTGTAATTCATCTGCCTATTTCCCGCACTTAAACCGAAAGGCGCAACAAATGTAATTCATCCAGTGATGAAATAGGTGGGCTAGGCCATTATGATATAGAAGGCAGTAATCCTGCTGAATCAGGACTTGATATTTAATCTTCAAATGAAACTACGTTATTAAATGAATGTGAAAGCAGTAATATTTTGGATATTTCTATTAAATTGTCCACGTATTGCATACAAAAGAAAATAACTCAAATCGCTATGAACGATGCTTTAAAATTATTACGAGAAAAACTTCACCTAAATTTGTTACCTAAAGATACAAGAACTCTTTTCCAAACTCGTACTATGTTGAGTATAATTGAATGTTATCCAAGGAACTACATAAATAATCTTGAAAAAAAAATTGCCTGAAAACGCATTTGCTTCAGCAATATATGGAAATTTAAAATAAACTCGAAAGTGTTAATAGAAAATATATAAACTAAAAAATGTTGGAAAGTTTGAGGGAAGGCGTAGGATAATCATTTACAAAATGCTTGAAAACCCTTGGGCCTGATTAAGTTTTTGAGCAATTTTCTGTGACCGGATTCAAAAGCCAATTTAAATTTTCTGAGTTCGTTAACATGATTTGTAGTTTCGGAAACTACCCAGATAGAAATTTATAATAATATTAGACATTCCAAAGAGCGAATTATACATAGAAGCCGAAGTGTCGCATAACAATTTATTTATTATAATATATTATCCTTTTAATACTATTAGATTCAGTATTATAATAAAACAAACTATTGAGTTTATATGGATAAACGTTTAATTTAAAGTGAAGTTGAAAAGAAATATGTAACTAAATGAACTACAAATGAACAGTTTTTTTTTTATTTATCTATTTATTGATTTATATTGTTGAAATAATTCAGTATACTTAGGAGGATCAACTGCAGGCGTCAACTCAAATATATTTTGATATTGTGGATTTATTTGTCATCCTTTTTACGTTAAAAGAGACGTTTCATGCACATCATAAAAATCCATACATAGACGCCGCACCGTTGTTTATTGTTCAGACCACCTGTTACGTGCTGAAATCAACGCAACGCAGTAATAGGTGGAGCTTGCTCAGGGAAATGGGGTAGGTTCCGAATATACTTCTCAAAGTTGAAATAAACTAAGTAGAACCAAACCAAACCGGGGTGTTACATGACTTTTGTTTTTTCCTTCTTTTTCTCTTGGCTGAATCATGAAACCAAAACTTCCAGATACCGCAAATATACATGCGGTTACGCTCCGAATTTTATTATTGTTACCCCAGAAAGACAAGATACAAGATACAAGATGCAACTTGTAATTCAACGAAACATATTCGAATATTCAAAGTAATCAAATATAATCTATGTAAGTAAATAGGCGATAACTCAACGTAAAAGAAGAAACTTGGTATCATAAACTTGTAATCCAAGGTAATATAATTTAATACTTAATTCAATGTAAGTTAATAGGCGAGAACTTAACGTACGATGATATAATATTAGATGTAACCCAATATATTATTTAGATAAGTTGCGATCACTTAGCGTAAAGAAGAAAAGCTTTAAAAGGCTTTGAAAATTCATATAGTTGGGGGTGCGTAATAAATATTAAACTCTTTTGAATTTCAATACTTAATAACTATATGGCTGTACGGCTTGAGTAACGAACCGCTTTGCACATCTTATATAAAATATAAAATAGGGTACAATAGCCATTCCACAGTGATAATAAATGGTTCAGTGAAGTTAAAAAAAAAATATATGATCAATACGTCAGATTGACTACATACGAAACTTCACTTGGGAAGCGATATCACATCTGCATTACACTCCCTCTGATTGACTATAGGGTCGAATTCATAGGGCCGGGGAGGAAACTCTGCATTTGTTAATTAAGCATCTTTAAATTATTCTCAAATATTTCCAAAATTTTGATTTTTTTTACACACAAATTTCATAAATACCGTTATGTATTTCAAAAACTTTCTTCCATGTAACCCATACTTATTGCTTCTTATTAATGCCCCTACTACCCTCTATCCCTGGAAAAACATCGCATGCCAATACCTGAGTCAGTTTTAGCACTTTTGTAGCATCTTATATATATTTATAAAATTCACAACATTAAAAAATAACTTTAAAATAATAGAAAGTTTGGAAAAGCTTTGAATATCAAATTAAGAAGTAGCATAAATAATAACTGTAAGCAATACAAATAAAAATGTAATCTACTTCACAGACACTGTGTAGAAGTAAAGTTTTTGTAAAATGTATTTAGAATCTAAGTATACTGAATAGTCTTGATATAGAAGTGTCAATTAGAAAATAGTGGAGTATTCATTCTCATGTCATAACGACTACAACGTTATAAAAAAATACACTACGAGTAAAAATTAAATAAAAGCAATAAGCTGTTTAATAGATAATAAAAAAATAAATAAAAAAAATTGAAATAATAAAAATATTTTATTATTTTATTGAAACTCAGAAATATACTAAAAGTAAATTTCCTTTTTCTCCGTTATATGAGAAATTAATAGCATGACAAAAGTGATGCCAACATATTAAATTGATGTTTGAGAAGAAGATAAGGAACTCAAAGCTCGAGAGATTCATACAAACATTAATATTGGTGACCCCGAACAACAACTGCGATCAGCGAACAAACAACCCTGAATAAAAACTACGAACACAAATATAAGAAAGAAATAAACGAAGAAATAAATAAATGAAGAATGAAATAAACGAAGAAAGAATAATTGAAGAAAGAAATTAACGAAGACAATAGAACCTCCAAAAAATAAAATATATAAAAAGCAAAGTCAAGTTTCAAATAATTTTAATATTTATTACTGAATTTTATTCCAAATTTTCTTCCTATTTCGATTTTATAATTTTTCCAAATATTCCTTATATTCCATAACTTAATGAAATAATTCTTATGCTACAACTTCTCCCATGACGTATTCGCAAAGAATCGCGAGAATTATCGTTTAAAAGTTTTTCGAATAATCGCGAAAGTTATTACATAGAAGTACCGCGAAGGTAAAAGTACGTGTGTTGTGAAAGCTAGTCTCGGACCTGGGAGCGAATGCCGGTTTATAAAAGACAACTCAATCAATTTAATAATCCAAATATAAAATTTTATTAATATTTCACTTGCTTAACTAATATCACAAAAAACAAATTCAATAAAAAATTTACAATTCAAAACTAAAACTAACCTACAAACTACTATATAATTCAAAGAGAAAACCTCAAGTAAAAAATAAAAAATTCAAATTAAAAATTCAATTGTGTGAGTCCTGGATATATTCTTTGTGAAACAAAGAGCGAAGAAGACCAGAATTAATAATTTTTCATCAGAATGAAAGAAACAGAAAAAAAGTGTTGATGCTGTTGGTGCGTGAGGGCACAAAGGCAGCTAAATACCTCTGCTTGTACGTGAGGGCACCAGGGTAGCAAAGTGCTATAGTTGGAAAGGCGAGTCAGATTAGTCTCTGACTGTAATTTGCGCCTGCGCAGAAGTGTAGCAATATGCTACCTTAAAATTGCAGATTAATCTCTGCGCAGAATTATTCTTCTGCTTATGTGTGGGTAGTAGTATTGTAGATTAATCTCTGCGCAGAATTATTCTTCTGCTTAGGAGTGGGCAGGAGTATTACAGATTAACCTCTGCGCAGAATTATTCTTCTGCTTAGATGAGAATAGGAATATTGCAAATTAATCTCTGCGCAGAATTAATCTTCTTCTGTGCGCGAAGAAGATGACGGACACCGGCTAATATACTCACGTGACCCTTTTCTTAGCTGTGATTCTGCTCTGGAAAATAAAAGTGGAGCAGTAAATACATCCTTATGGAGGATAATATGAACGAAACATAACGAGTCAACACAACCCAATATAATCCTAATCATGTCAGATAAGTATTTTGGCTTTCGTTGGACACGAATCATTGTGTAAATATTCTAATTTTTTCTTTGTAGAATACCTCTACTCGTTCGACATTTTGGTCCGGCATGATTACAAAATTGGAATAATAAGAAGGATCATATCGGGGCTGAAGCCTGGTTGACTTTCTCTATTCCAAAGTTGTATGTTAAACGCACACTTTTGTAAAAAATCTACTCCGAGTATAATTGGTTCTGACAGGTTGGGCATATAGTAGAATAAGTGAGTTATGCTGTTTTCGTTCCACTGTATGTCAACCTCATATGCGGTTTTTATTTGTACGTCGATACCATTAGCTAATGAAGTAGTCATCTCACATGGTGTTGTTCTGATTTTATGTAAGTTTGAGACTTCTTGTACCTCCTCTCCAATAAACGATTTAGCTGCTCCAGTGTCAATGATTTTTTTATTTACTAAAAAATTTTTGAAGAAACAGATTCATTCGAAGCGAATCGAACCTGTATACGCCAAGCGCGTGGCGTATACAGGTTCGATTCGCTTCAAATGAATCTGTTTCTTGAAATTTTTTTTAATTTTTTTTGTAAAGAGAAAAATTTGTTTTTCTATTTTTCTCAAACTTTTCATTTCTTTATTCTTTTTTTAATTTTTTTGCCTGCAGGAGTGTGTTCCCGAGACAAGCAGTGGGTAAGGTACTTTTCGCTAACCCTTCTTCGTTTTTATTTCAGCTTTCCCATGGCCATACGATTGTGCAAAATTTAAGAGCTTTTTTGTTTTTATATCAAAAATGAATACATGTAGTGGTGAGAGAAGGCCAACTTGGTTGTGGTTACGCTTAAGGAACATTTTTTGTACTGATTCCCTGGTCTAATGAATGTTTAACTCGCGCCATTGGAAATCTCTAAAGACAGATATATTTCTACGGTATATAGATTGGGTTAATGCTCATGTGGCTTCCGTGAACATTTGGTATTATATTGTATATATTGTATATATGTATATAGCTATATGGATACATAAATATCTATGTATACATAATCAACTACATCGGGGGGAGAGGGGAGCGGTAAAGTTATGGTTTGTCTTTTCGATGGTAGTCGTGGGATTTTGCGTCTTGTGTACCCTACTTTCCTTTTAATAACCGCTCGTGGCATACCTAAGGTATAGCGAACTTATTTGCACAATTAGGAATTAGAGTTGGACATACATATCCTATGTGATTATGTAGGCTAATATTGGCGTAACCTGAAATTTCTTAAAATAGTTCGCTCCGATTCGATCCGTATTTTGTCGTTCTAGTGCACGTAATTTGAGGTTACTCCACAGATTTGTAAACAATCTAGCCATAACACACCTAGAGATTATACAAATTCCCTCGATACAAGTTTCTCCCCAATGTTTGGTCCTGAAAGGCGAAACAAAAGGAAAACTAATTCGGCGAGCGTATACTAATAGGGAAATCTCTTGAACAGGTGTTCAATACACCCTTATTCGCCAGTGTGTTAAAAACAACAGTGAACTACTACAGCCTTATTCACCAGTGTGTAAAAAGTTACGTGCTTGGTTATTCAAAAATGTACACATACTTAAAAAAAAACAAGTCTCTTTCTCACACTCATGCTCAATTTCCTTAAATGCTATATGCGTTTCTTTCTTTCAAAATTTGGATTCATTTTTTTTTTAATGACGCCTACTCTAGTGGGTAATCTCTTTTTATTGAACAGGTTTTTAAGTGAACTATCTATATATACGTTCGCTATGCACAAAGTATTTATTTAAAAAAAAAGTGCAAAATCAAAACACTTATCTAAAAAGGAATTCCAATCTGACTTGAACAACTCCGCTCACGCATAATTGAAGCTTTAAGGATACAATCCATACTCGTCTATCTAAAGCTATCAAACCGTCAATAATAAATAAATAAAATGCATCGTTAACATCAAACTTACCATTTCAACATCCACTTCCCTCCAATTATTCCTGAAATTTCATTTAATGAGATTACGTCACATCATATATTTTCGCCTTCATCGCAGTTAGAATCTGCCCGACAAAACCAAGCGTTGCCAGGACACCATATCATACAGCAGAAACGTATTGGTTCACAGCGGCTATAAGAAGGCGACGAGCAGCAGCAGAATCACCTATTCCTATTTCAGCATTTAATCTGAAAACATCAGAATTTACTCCGAGCTCCCATAATTATCCAAACCTAAATTTTGCTTCCATCTAACTAGGAATTTACGGAATTTACTAGGAAATCTACTTCACCTTTATCCTATATCTAAGCAGAAATTTGCTCCTGCTTCATTTCCATTCTTCAACTGAGCAGGAATTTACTCCTGCTGCAGAAATTTACTTCTGCTTATCTCCACCATTCACCTAAGCAGCAATTTACTCCTGCTGCAGAAATATACTTCTGCTTCATTAACATCAAACACTTAAGCAAATAATTCTGCTACTGCTGCCATGTTTTAGACAAGCAGCACAGACCGTCATTCTATTGTGCTTAGACGGCACACTATAATTCAACTCCGTTTCCACCAGAAATTTATTTCTGCTTCAACACTGCAGCCTTGCACAGTACAGCAAACACATTGCAGCTATATGCTGCACTGTTTGCAATTTTTTTACCAAGACCCACACGTAGTAGTATACTTCAAAAAATCCTATTCTGATTTTTAATTAATTCATGTATTTAATTGTGGATTCTCTTCTTTTTTCAGAAATATAGGGAGCAGAATCACACGGTAGCGCTGATGTTCTCATTAAACCTTTACATGAATCATTAAATTTGTGGAGTTATTTTACGTAGTTTTAGGCAGGGATGTAAAGGACTCACATTTTGACTCAACTCATCGCTCAACTCAAGCAGTGAGTCCGCTCAATCACTGAGTCCGCTCAACAGTTGAGCGGTGGTTCATCGCTCGAAATTTGAGCGGACTCACTGGTTGAGCGGACTCAATCGTGAGCGGACTCAGTCTTGAGCGGACTCATTGCTTGAATGGACTTGAGCGGACTCAAGTCTTGAGCGGACTCACTGCCTGAGCGGACTCATCATTTGAGTTGAGCGTACTCAAATCATTTTTTAAATAAGGAAGGAAGGAGGAAGAAGAAATGTTGGCTAAGAATATTAGCAAAACCTAAATTAATAAAATATAATATATTGAATGACTTTTTTATAAGCTTTTCTTATTTTATTGAAATTTCAGTTTCAATTTTAATTAAATCAGATTCTCTTTATGTTATTTAAAATATGATTTGAGTCCGCTCGATTCAAATGATGAGTCCGCTCAAGACTTGAGTCCGCTCAAGTTAATTCAAGCAATGAGTCCGCTCAAGACTGAGTCCGCTCACGATTGAGTTCGCTCAACCAGTGAGTCCGCTCAAACTTCGAGCGATGAACCACCGCTCAACTGTTGAGCGGACTCAATGATTGAGCGGACTCAATGATTGAGCGGACTCAAATCCTGAGTTGAGCGATGAGTTGATATGATAAATGAGTCCGCTCATTTACAACCCTGGTTTTAGGATATTTCGGATTTTAGTTTTAAAGAATTGCATTTGAGATATTAGTATAAGGGATATATATTTTGAATAAAAAATTTTATATTTGAATTAAAGGGCTGAGTTATCTTTTAACACACTGGCACCCCTTTCCGTTGAGCACACATCTCACATAATTTTAACCAATCTTTATCGTTTTTAAGTGCAACATTGTCGTCAGTAAAGCGACGAACTGACGACCTTTAGACGCCTTTCTGACACTGATTTCTTTTTCCCCTATGTAGGAATGACGGCTTACTGATCACCCTTTTAACCTTAAAAACACTTTTTGTACGAAATAAAAGTCCATAGACGTTTAACCAACTTACATAACGACGATTGTTTTGTCCGCCTTTTGATGGTTTTTAAGTTCAACATTGTCGTCATCAGATCGACCAACTGCCGACTTTTGCACTTCTTTTTGACTCTGACGTCCGTCGCGCGATGTATGAATGACTTATTGATCATCCTTTTGATCGTAAAATGTTTCTTGGATACAAAGGTACTGGTTGTAAAATTCGCAGCTCGTTTTTTATTGTTTTCAGCCATTTCTTTTAAAGATATCATTAAAAATAATCACAGAACTACAGAACTAGAAAACTATCACAACTAATCGAGCAAGAAGACTTTCAATACAAAATGGCCGCCCAGTGCATCACGGTATATTGCAACAATCTAGGGAGCTTAGATCAGCTGAGATTTGCATAAAAGCAAACTGTGAAGAAGCTTTAACTTAGATTCAACTGTCTAACACGCATTCCATTTTTATTTTGTCTAGAAAAATAGGAAATTTGGAGAAAATAGTTTCTCAAATTTTTACGGATATCTTGCGAAAATGTCTACCTGCATGCATCCGCTTTTGAGATAACCCTATCTTTGTGATTGTAATATTCTAAATTTTGTAAATTTCTACTACTAAGTAAAATTAATTTTGAATCTTGTTTGTGAGGTGTGTAGCGAACGAAATGACACCTTCTTCCGGCGAAACGATAAATAGTCTCCCCAACATATATTTTAAGTATATCCTGACCCCAGTTGTATCACAATTAGAATCTAAAGAACCCTTCGCCAAGTAATTGACTCAATAATCAATATTTACCCTGACTTTACAATTCTCTAGAACTCTTAAGGCTCATTACGCAAGATAATTTTCATTCTATTTATGCAGCCATTATACGAATACGGAAGTTCCAAGGCTAGATACAAATGGACTACACGCATAGGATAAGTTAGCAACATCACCGCTGGAGGAACAAAACCTCTTCCAAGTATAATTTTTTCGGCTTCGTATATGTTTTAATAGGTTACCTATCAAGTCAAGATTGAAAACGCTACAAAAAATGAGGTATGTTTATCAAATCCACAAAGTTTTAGCCATTGTGACGTGAAAATAGAAAAACTTTGCTCCGAAATTAAGTTCTATTTGTAAAGTGTTCAAGTAAAATTGTTTATTGATGATGTCGTGATTTAGTTAGATGTGAAAAAATCTATAGTATATCTTGATAGCCCGTATACGTATCACATAAACCAAATGAACCGCACAACTATTTACCATAGTACCTTATGTGCCGCATGAATCAATAGAGAAAGCTAAATTTAGAAGTCTATTCGTCACTCTTAATATAGCTGCGATGTCTAGAATATGACTTAAAAAAAACGCAGATTGAGGCGTAGAATAAAAGCAAGGCTTCGGTTACCTAGAGGAGTACTCCCACCCGCCATTGAGGAAATGGAAGTCATCGAGAGGCACACGACTCCTCCTGCAATAAATGCGTGTATAGGGCACATGACGATCATAGCGAAAAACTAGACAAGTTGGGTTAAAACCTTTTGCCTCAATAATTATATTCATCTAAGAACGAAGTCTTTATTCATTAGAAGAGTAAAATATGTTTCCATGATCAATTGATTTATGAATTTCCAGAGCAGTAACGGAAATAATTAGAAATAAACTCTTTAATTAACTGAATGGAAAACATCCTCAAAAATCAGAATCCTTGCGATGGAATAATCATCTTTTAGTCACGTGCACTGCTCGGAAATACGACCAATAATTTTATCCTCAATCGCTTTGGGATAAGCCTTGCAGGTAAAGTGGTCCGTAATCACATGATTATAGCGCCGTAAATCCCAGCTACCATGAAAATCTTATTAACAGCCAAGTTAGACTTATTAGAAGTAGTGTATAACCGAAATCAGTTATAACAGGAGAGAGTGGTCATTTCATATTACTACTGCTCCAACGTAATCATTTGTGCAGCGACTTCAAACGTTGCTTCTGACTGATGTATACAGTAGACAAAAGGAGCAATGAATGAAAGTATCGAGAGCAAATCATCCCGGCAGTCTAGATAAATCGCATGAAGATAAATCCTTTATGCGCCTTGTAATGGAAGCATGAGCTCTGCCGTACAAGCGGTGAAGAGAAGCCAATGTCAAACTGGACCTATCTGTCACTTCATCTAAAATATCATCGACAAACTGCATAAGTGATCTATGATCCTACCATGGTTCATATAGTGATAATTATAGCAGTCATGCGAGCTCATTAATAATAGGAAGATAATCCGAGAATCCCAAACCTTAGAGTTGGAACTTACAGATTCTCCAATATTAAGAAAATTCGGTTAGTTTGATCAAATTGTACGATCTTCTTCGCTATGCGCATCTGCTCTGCACCTGTATTTCTCTATTACTTCATCAAATATGATTAGTTCTATACCTAAAAAAACAAAAATACAAAATTATTTAACAGAAACGAAATTCTTGTAACTACTACATGGAAAAGAATGTAATTAAGCAATAGATAAAAAGGACATTTCAGCTCTCCATATAACATAATCCGTTTAAAGAAAGTTCCAAAATCATTTGGTTTTGAAATCAATTATATCCAATTTGATGTTGTTTCTCCCCATAGAATTGTTTTTGTATACGGAATAAACTCAAAAAAATACAAATTTCAATACCATCCACGCAGATTCTTATTTTCTTTCCGTTTTTTTTCTGTGCCGAAATTTTCGATTTTCCAAAACTCTTCATCCAACACTGACTAACTTGAGGTCATGAATTGAGTTTAAATATTTGCTTAAGCGAAAGATAGTCAACCACAAGAACACAACTGCTCGAGAGCAGCTCCCTCTCGCATCGCTTAATTTAAATTACAAAACAAAGTTTGCTTAAACTCCTCGTGTTTTTGTTTTGCACAGTGAATTCCATTCGAGCAGATTCCGTCCTGTTGGAGTAGGGCAGCTTTCCTCTCAATCCCATCCACACCACAAATTCATCCGAGTATTGGGAGTTCGGGACCGCAAGGAGTTGTCTCAGGGAATGTTGCCGTGGACTTCGAGCCAGATGGATTTGTTGAGTGTCTGCAAAACCAATATGTCAATGGTAGCGGTGTGATTGATAGTAGCTTCCGTGGAGGATATTTTTATGCGTTTCATTTTGCATAAACTAGCTGTGGATTTCTTTGATCAAAGGTCTAGTACCTATACATAGGGCAAACAAGAGATGTTAGAGTAGCGTGCAGGATACCATGATGACAACAATGCAACGATAACTGTGACGCCACGTATTGAAATCTTTAGAGTAACTGGTCACAATCCACTTTTCTGGACTTTCGGACTATAGGTATTTCCCCCATTTAACAAGTCTGCCGGTATATGATTTTGCACAGACGATTGTCTCGGTCGCAGAGTGTCCGTCCTGGGGATATCTCCTGACCCATCAATTCACCTGTTTTTTTTAGTCGATTGCATGGGCTTAGCCGTTGTCGCCGCCAACGCTGCCGTCATTGAGCTAACTGTCTTAATTCTAAGGCTCTTAGGGAAATCGATTTTTATGCAATTTGTTAGCGAATGAAATTTTCTTGCTTATGTCGTTGTGTTGCTGATATGTCTGGCTATATGTCTGTCATCCATTGCGGAAATTGATGGAGTTCACTGTCATTGCACAAAATTAACAGACTCGAATCTGCAATTATGCTAAATTATTATACATGTAAAGAATTTTGTGGTCAGAAAGAAATCAGTTTCTATTGACCATATCGAGACAGAGAAGGCTTATGTGGTAGGATGATGTTTCTCTCCGCGATATGCTGCATTTTAATAAAGAAGTCGTCGACAAAAAATGATTTGGTGTATGTCTTCTTCTTCAATATAGTGGCTTCTGTATTTTTATTGATTCATTTATACAGAAAACAAAATACAGGGCATAAAATTCGATAGAGCGAATTGATTCGTGGGTGCTTATACTTTGGTAGGGAGTGTTCATTTATAGGCGACTATATTGCAAGTGTCATGCCACTTTCGTCTTCCACTATATATGATAACAAAACACCTGTTACCCGAGACGAAGGGGAAAGGATTAAAAACCTGTATGCCTTGAAAATATTGAGACGAAGAAAAACAATTGCGAATACGCTGTCGTGTCGAATAGATTTTTCTTTGCTTAAAAAGTAACCGTAAAATATGTGTGTTTAATATACTACAAAACCGCAATGTTATTTATATTGTTGGCTTTTCTTCCCCTCCCCGTCTTGACATCCGTTTATTCAACAACTCCCGTATCCGTGACACAAGATAAAGCTTGTTATTTAGCTAAAGGAATTTCTAAGGTTCTTGATTTGGATGGAAAGGATGAAGAACATAAAGGCGGAAGTTCGACAAATATCATCACTCTGATCAGTCAACTAAAAATACCATAGCAACGACATTAGTCGAAATATTTTTATTCTTGAACAATTTCATGTACTAGCTATTGTGGTTAAGGAAACCACTAATAATTCTGTTGCAACCAGCATTAAAAGGCCACCTGAAAATAAAATCCTTCAAAAGGATCTAACTCCAAGTATTTCTTTTTATCGAAATTAGGTTGGGAACAAAACTATGCACACCCACCTACAAGCACGTCAATAAACAAAAACAAACCGGGACACAATCCAATTAGAGCGAATTAACTTGTCATCGATGAACTGTACGCAAATAAAATGTAATTAAATTAAATTACCTTTTCAGTTAAATCTATCTTTTAAAGTAGCAAATTAAGCGATATTGCAATAGATATCCAATCATATAATTTGTAGTCGCAATAACTATACCTAGGCAAAATCAAAAACGGCAACACAAACAATCAGCAGTTGCTACGTACAGCCGCTAAGGTCAATGCACTATTGTTGCTATGAGTAGTTGAGAATTGTTATTTGCTGGTACCGTGCGCAGTTCAGAGGCAACATAGGTCACAGACTAACTTGAACCTTGCTCTTTATGCATCCAGCAATTAGTGATAATACATAGGACCCGATTTAAAATTAAAACAAATTCACTTTATTTTGGGTAACGACTAGATTAAAGAACACTCACATAATAACTTTATTTCGGGTCTCGACTGATATAAAGATATTTATTCTGGGTTTCGACTGACATAGGTCTTACTAACAAACTCACTTTATCTTGGGTATCGGCTGGAACACATCTTACTAACAAACTCTTGGATATCTACTAAGATAACGATATTTATCCTTTGTCTCGACTAAAATAAAGGTATTTATTCTAGGTATCAACTAGAATAACTAATATCAAACCTTTATCTTGGGTCTCGACTGAGAAAAAGAAATTAATTTTGGGTACCGAATAGAATAAATACTACTAATACAACTTCGTTTTTGTCTTGACTGATGTAAAGTATCTTGTTCCGGGGAACGACTAGAACAAGACCAGTGCTAACACAAACTTTGTTTTGGGTCCCGATTGAAACAAAATATCTTTTTGCGGGGCTCGACTAGAACAAGATAATCGCTAACTATCTATCTACCAACGCCATAAAGTTTATTCCACATTTTAGACAGGTGAGTACGTTGATTAACCATTTATTACATATCTCGTTTTAGATATCACATATATTAATTATATTTATGTGTATACAGGGTGTTTCCTCCATGGTGGTAAAGATTATGGTAGGTTTTCACAAAGCACCTTGTATCTTAAAAAAATGCAGGGCGTAACAGGGTGATTAAAAATCATGCTAGGTTTTCACAAAGCATCTTGTATCTTAAAAAATACATGGCGCACGGTCACTGTATAAGACTGATTGTATTTAGAACTTGGCATTCTTGTTGCAATTTTCAAATTGACAGAAATTGTTACTGCCATATAATTCACACTTACTTTTGATAAAAAGTATTTATGTGGCCAATTGGGTGACCATATCGTCGAACTTCTATGGTAGGCGATCAGAGATAACCATACTGATGACTTATGATTTACAGTCCCCAGCTCATATATTTCTTTTTAGTATTCTTGTGCAGAAGAACTTCCTTAATAATTACTCCAACCCTTAAAAGATAAGAGGGTATGAAATCGCTCCACATATTTCCACATATACATTAAAGTGGAAGTCGAATAGCCAATCTGAAGGAGAATAGAAAATGAGGAATAAGAGGATGACCGTACAATTGTGTGCCCGCCAATCACATCAAAATAAATTAGCGTGCCAACTAATTGGACTATTTTGCAACGCATTTTCAATCACTATACGAGCCCCAGAAAGTCTGAAATTTAAAATTCTCTTTCAGTTTTCTAAAAGCTTTCCAGAATAAGGGCGCATTATATTTTCTTTGAGAGGAAATGCCGGATCTGCAACGAAATATGGAGGAAATATTATATTCGAGTTTAGGAGAATAGAATCCGCGGGCAAAAGCAATTCATCCCGTAGAAGCAACTTACCAAATTCAGAATGTTGTAGAACTCCTAAAAATTAAATAATATCTTTACGTTCTACTTCAAAACTGTTAATCCTCAGTGTATTACCACCATCGCTCTAGCTGCCATATGCTCCAACATCCATAACAGTAAAACAATAACGAGCATCACATGCTGCCAACAATACAATGCTGAAGCTATTCTTGCAGTTGCAAAAATTTGATCCACTCTTGGGGGGACGTTTCATATGAATATGCTTCCCATGTAGAGCAACTATACAGTTGGGCGTAGTCCAAATATTCTCAAAATCTTCCATTATGTCTTTATAATCATTATTGATACATTCCTGACATAAATTGTGTATAAAAGAGACATCGCAAGTTTCCAGAATTATCTCTAACACAGTGTATTTTCCCATTTTGTAACTTCATGCCAGAAACTGGTGAAAAAGTCTGAGAGGTATACCTACAATAGTTTCAGTAAGATTATGACTTTATTCCTTAAGTCTTTTGAGTTCATTACGAAAGAGTCACGACTAATCTACACTTAGAATCAATTGTTGATCATGTAGATTTCTTTGTCAGGTCCTCTCTGCACAACCTCAGTAATAATGGTCGTGTCATCCTGGTGTGCTTAAAAATTGCTCCGGATCATCATTTTTAATTCTCTGATAACAGGTTTTAAGTAGCCATTAATCTTCCTCATTGAGTTTGCTTCTCTAACCCGCCATCCCCTAGGAGTTTTATTCTAGCGTTGTGTTACAATATAGCACAGAATTATCATGAACATCACGATACAAACTTCGATCTCGTCCATACTTTCTGAAAAAAATTAGTTTTACGGCCTCAATTAATTATTGGAACAATAAATTAAACTCGTTGAAATGTCACCTTGACGCAGGCACCAAAAGCCTTTCTGTTCAGCAGGTTTGTGGCTACCATTTTAACATTTCATTACCGCATTTCTGCTGAGTGGCTGCGATGAATTCTGTTCCAAGGATTGGTTGAAAAAAATATATAAAACACCTTTATAGGAAAAGAACATTAATCCTTGTGAAGAGCATTAAGAAAAAATAAAGACAAGAATTTGGAACAAGGATTCCTATTGACCACATTTGATTATTCCTGTCATCCAAATAAATATTACGTTTCAGAATAATTACTATACAAGAGCACGCGGCTCCAGGCCGGCGCTGTGCACCATATTTTAAAATACGTCCGCTGCCTAACTGGCTGTCTGAGCTTAGCAAGAAGATATTCTCTGCTGGTCTCTCAGCTCCGTGATTATTCTTTAAATTACTCTAAGCAGAAATATACCCAGCACGATCCCGCAGATCAAATACCATCTTCTGTAATTTATTCCGGGAATGGTCGATTGGGATCAATATTCACTTATCATTTGTCAAAACAAAGCCACTGGTATCGTAGCGGTCGAATTCATTAAAACATTTAAGGGAATTTATAAGAGGAGAAAGTAAGGGCAAAAATCCAACCATTTATCAGTAGTCAATCATGTGCAGTCGAGGGCCGAGGCCCAGCATACTCGAGGTTGTGGTGAGGTACTTATTAAGGCCCCAAAATAATTTCATTTCGTCTACTGAGATTTCCAATGATTGTGTTTTCGTTCTTCTCATCGGAAATTAACTGTGCTCGTGCACTCTAACACCCAGAGATACATGAAGCAACGATCTTATTTTATGGGTGGGCTGTGGCTTGGATCCTCCTCCTTAAAAGGCTACCGCCGCGTCACAATTGTTGTGATTTCATTTTTGTCCTTCTTTTTGTTAGCTGAAATGTGCATGGGTATTAAGAAGATGGGTAAAAAATAACTCTTATGTGTTAAATGATAGGAAAATCTGTTTGTAGTTGTTTTCATACAAAGCAGTCTTCTCCTCTCAGAAAATCACTTCGCAGAGATACAGGCCTACTAAGATGGACAAAAATACCTACTTAACTATGTTCGCTTCTGGGTCCTTCTATGGGTGCTACATCAAGATTTGTGGCGTATCTTCCATAGGTGATTCCATTTCCCCACAATCTTTTTCAGGGACTAGTCTCCCAGCGAATTGTTTAAGCTTCTGGTTAGGCAATCGATTGCTAATGGGCTGCTGTTTAATTTTGTTTGAAATCTTGTTTTAGATTCACATTATAAGCCCAGCATGAAGTGGGCAGTCTCGATCATTACCTGGGGAATAATGATATGTTGTGGGTGCTGTGTATACAAAACAATATTTTCTCTGTTTACATTTTTCAATACTTCCGTTTCCTGTCTAATCAGATGTAGAGATTATCTTAAATTATTATGACTGTAAAGATGATTTTGTTACGTTGATTTATTAAATAAGAAAAATAAGTGGTAAAATGAATTGTATAATGATTCATACGATGCAAGACCAGGTTAAGTACAGTGACATAAATTTACAAGTATTTATTTCTTGAAGATCCCCCAAACTACCTATACATAAATAATTTAATAAATAAATTTCCTTTATTAATTGGAACAATTGAGACCTAATACTATATACAATGTATAAGTGACATAATTCACAAAAGTTTAAATTTAACATAAAACTGAAATAGGAAGAAAAAATTCAAAATTCAAAACGCAACTAGCAAAAAAGAACTTAATAAAATAGTTAATGTATTGAAGGACATTGAATGCGTTAAGTGGTTAATTCGCTTAAATCATATAGATGCTTGGACTGCCATCTGTTCTGAAACTACGCGTACTCAAGTGTTTGAACACTAATATGAAGACTTTTGCAGACTCTAAGTCGATAGATGAAGAAGGTTAAAGAAACTTTAAGGAGAAAAAATATATTCAGCCGTTTAAGGTAGTCTCTACGGGAAGGAATATAAATTCACTTTTCGTTGTTTGTTCCATAGAAATGGGAATTATTCAATTCTTGGCACCTGCACAAGTTCGTATTGTTGTGTTTAGGGCCTGGAAAGTGAAAATATGGAGTGGCGTCTTTTATGTATAGGCAGGTAGTATTTGAAAAGTCTTGAAAGGGAGAACAAATCGCGTGACTAACTGGCATTAGTTGCAAGTTATAATGTCGACAATTAATAAAGTACGGATAATGACAGATACGATTTCCAGATATCAGAGAAAGACAAACCGTTTGGAATTTCTGGTATTTTTATTGTTTTGGGCTGGTGGAAATACAGTTTTTAAGTGCAATTCCAGCATATTTATGTCAATCAAGTTTTTGGTGTACACATCTAGTTACAGTTTGATCTGACTATCGTGCGTCCTTTGTTTCTCGTATTTACCTGATTTCAATTTATACAGAAATTATTTTAATTCTCAATTATTATTATTATTAAAAAGTTGTTGAAATAATTTATCGACTTTTGTTATACGATAAGGGCGTTCGGAATTGCCTTCATTATTCCCCCTCTACAATGTAAAACTAGTTTTTTTTTCTAATATCGTCTTTCTTTTTCATTTGAAAAGCTATGCTTGCATGAGTGCAAAGTTATTTGTATTAACTAGTCTATCAGCAAAAACTAAGTGTGTAGTACCAAATATTGAAAGACCTTGAGAGCTATAAACGAGCTGTGAATCAGACAAATACACTCAACTACTTATAAAGACAAGTGATGTGCAGATCCAAAACCCTCGAAAATACTTCCCAAGCCATGAAACAGAGATCTATATGTGTGCGTTCGGAGTCCGTTCTCTAAAATGTTCTATATTGATGCTTATGGAAAAGCGCCAAAACATTGACTTTCTATATGCCATAGAGCCTAAACTACTATCCATACAGGAAAATAGCCTTCTAGTAATTTAAAGCTTGGTTCCTTACCTTCCCAAAGGCTTCACTTCCTATATACCTTACTTAACAAAATAATAAAATAGTTTTGATTATAAAGTAACCTTACCATTTTACGCTCTCAGCTGAGTAATAAATGCATGTGGGTGTGCAGCCGTAGTCCGAATCTGTAGGCAGCTACATTCGATAGCATCAGCCCACGGCATCCCATGACGGCAGAGCAACATTACACTGATTACTCAGCTGAGAATTTTTGTTTGAGGAATCGAAGTCATTTGGTTAAGATAAAATTTTTTTAAATAATTTTGTTAGGAAAGGTATGAAAATTTTATTACGGTTCGGAAGAAAAGAAAGCAAGCATAAGATTATCGGAACACCATTTTTCCGAATGAATAGTAGTTTAGAGCAGGGGAGATACTCAAATCAAACTTTTGTCAGTTTTACATAAGAGCACGGCAAATATTTTAGAATGTAAGGACTACGTTGGGCCTCGCATGCGGTGGGAGGTGGTCTGTTTCATGGCTTGTGAAGTATTCTCGATGGTTTTGGCAGATCCAATTTGATCAATCAGACCACTACAGCTTAGCTTTCCCCACCGCCAAGACTATGGGTATATAATTTTGCACTCCTTTGACTGATTTTTGTTCATTTAGCAAATCATAACAACAAGTTAAATATCCTTACTAAAGAAACGAACACAAATAGCCGTACGAATATTGCGCTATTGCTTTGACAGTTAACAGCTATCTAATTTGGGAGCTAAGTACAACTTCCATATCTCCTGTTTTATACGTTTTTCAGAAAAACAATTTCGTTTTAAAATGCAGTGTGAAAAGGGCATAAAGAACTAGTCACAAGTGCGCATGTGTCTATTGCCTGAAGCGGAAAAATATACTTAGACTTTTTCTTGGTTCAGAGAGACGTATCAGGCAAAGGTGTAAATTTCTTTTGCACGGTTGTATTTTGGATATTAGCACAACTTTCAAAGAAATCCTGAAAAATTATTTTAATTATATATTGGGAGACCAACATTAGAGAGACAATTGACAAGATTTCGAACAGGAATATAATCATTCCAATCCCAATATCAATCCCCATCAAACTTCTAGAAATAAGTATTTTTGGGAAGAAATTCAACTATGGATATCTGAAGGAGCGGAGAAAGAAAGGCTTGCCCAGAAAGCACAGGTATAATTTCAATTTATAAATTCTCAACACCGTTTCAAACTTTTTCATTATTCGAGTGACGTTAAAATGTGCATGAAACAACTTTGTTGCGCATGTTTAATAGTCAAAGCATATAGTATACCCTGAGCGTATCATAAAAATTGTCTTAGGCCTTTGTTTTTTTTTTAAACCTGAACGGGCATTTAGGGTTCCATACCCCAAGGGTAACAACGGGAACCCTATTACTAAGACTTCGCTGTCCGTCCGCCACTAGGTTGTATCTCTTTAACCGTAACAGGTAGATAGTTGAAATTCTCACAGAGTATGTATTTCTATTGCCGCTATATCAACAAATAATAAAAATAGAATAAAATTAAAATTAGAGGGGACCCCGATACAAGAAACCAGTTTTTTCGGCGTTTTTTTTCTCATTTTATTCTCATTCATTATTATTATCATAAGTAGGCATTTTTTTTTCAAATGACGGCATTATTATTATTTCTTCAAATGACAGCAATTTTTTTTTAAATGACAGCATTATTTTTACACATGACGCCTATTCTCATTTGAAAAAATAAATAAAAAGTACATAGTGTTAAATTTTGTACGATGGTACGGAACCCATCGTGCGCGAGTCCGACTCGCACTTGTCCGATTTTTATTTATACTTAGAAACTAGAAAAGAACTTTTTTTCAATAAATAGTTATTCAACTTTAAATTTTAGTAATGCCATTAGAAACCAGAGTATCTATAAGAAAAGCCTGGTATTATATTAGCATTTTTCAATGTAATGCAGCAATAAAGTAAATAATCAAGTGGTGCGAAGTTCTTGAAAAAAACGGATCTCGGGAAAGAAAAGAACTACCTGAATTCCTTACTAAGAAATTAGTACGAGAATACCGAAAGACGCATTATGTAGTTCTGAGGAATTCTTGTACATGCATGATGTTGCTGGGTACAATTGCCATTACTTAGGTAGTTTAAAATTGTGCATACCAGAGGTAGGTTGTAGCCTCCGCAGTACCTTCTGAAACTACAGTAATGATTGGTGAAAGAGTGAATAGGTGAGTAAAGTTTGAGTTCGTGTGTGAAAGGTCTAGGTAATCCTAAACAGAATACTCGGTATCATACGTAGATTACCTGGTAACCTAATTGATAGATTATTGGGCTTAATATGACTGAATGTGTTTTCTCCGGATGACCATGATTCACATTATGGGCTAGGATGGTTTATATGTGTTTTTGAATTTTAGCATAGGATTTAAGTTTTAAGGCCGATCACGGCGGTGTGGCGATAGCGATAACGATAGCGATAATCATAGCGATAAACTAGTGACACGATTCCTTTCACACCAACGCGATAGGTCATAGCGATAGACACATGCATATGCCTGAATCAAATAAAGACAATTGGTAAAAATCTAAATATGGGACAAACTAGAGTTTTCCAATTGTATTGGCTAGTTAACCATCATGGTACGATTATGTGTCAATTCAATCTGTACTAGCTCGGCTTATACTGGGTCGATTTTTTTTTGATATCGAATATAAATTTTTATGTGTCGAAAGATGTGCAAAAATTGGTGACACAGATGTTTTAAATGTTTCGGCTATAGGGATGAAATTTGGATACGGTTTGTGTTTAAGGATAAAAAGGATTTTCGAGGATTTCTAACCAATATTTCTTTTTCAAACAAAACTGCGACGTGCGAAATTTAGAAGAAACAACGATTCGAACCCACGATCTGCTGTCCATAAACCCAGTTCTTGCCACTACACCACAATCACCTTTGGAACTAGTTCACAGTTTTAGGTTTAAATTTTAAGAAAACCACAATATTTCAATTACACACATAGTTTCTTTTTTGGGATTATTCCCTAAAATGTAGGGAACATTCCCTAAAATATAGGGAATATTAAATTGTTTTGGTTTCTTCCCTGAAATGTAGGGAATAGGTGTTAGCACCGCACCACTCTCAACCACAGGTAAAGGTGATAGAAGTCCACCCCTTTTAAAAAACATAAGAATGAGCTGTAGAGCTCATTTCTTATGGTCCAGACTACGAAGAAGTATGGAAGTTATATTGGTGCACTTGCCACGCTTAAACGAAATATTGAAAAACGATATATTACTTGTATTCAAGAACAATGTGTGAATTATATAAACAAAAATACATTTCCATAAAAAATGTATCATAATACCTAATTTATCCTGTTACATCCAAAAATTTTATAGTTGGATCACAACTTGTTGCACATCCCTCGTTTCGCAACGATTGGTAGCTCAGTGAGAAGGGTCATGGGGATTTACGAAGAAAAGAATTCTCCACTAAAACTTTAATTCAATGGGCGCCACGTGATCTTTATAGGAAGATATCACGAAACCTTTTTTTTTTTATGTACAATATATCGGGTAGAATATGTTGATTATTATTATATAAAAAAAGGAAGTACAATTACATTGGCACTAATATCGAATAGATTTAAAAAAAAACTTAAGAGAATCGAACCAAAGTACAATATTTCCAAAATTTATACTTAACTTGGATAATCCCTTAGAAGCATGAAGCCAGCATCAGAAGAATATCCTTAAAAATCAAACACATCTGATTTCCTGATCACCTCACTTTTACTCACTTCCTTTTAATTATTTTGTTTGTTGTTTGGTTCCTTATCTTTTCTTCTTTACAATTTAACAATTACGAACCTTTTACTTTTCTTCTTTTCTTTCTTTTTTCACTTTTAACTGTACGTCTCGACGATCTGTCCCCAAGTCGCCCGCTCTTTTTTTGACATTTTTACTCCGAAATTCGGCAAAATCTACGACAATTGAAGTTGGTTGCAATGGTACTGCCTTATCGGCATGCTCGACTTTATCGTTTTTATATTGCATTTTATCAGTGGAATCATTCGTATTGTCGTTTGACTACTGGGCTATGGTTACTTCTCGTCCGGGCTGTTCACACTTTCATGTTATGGGTTTGCCGCGAAATATTACATTATAGTAATTAATATTTAACTCATTTGTGTAAGAATTGGAGCTTAGAGAAGGATGAGGCTCAGGAGAGCGTTAAAATAAAGAACTTATTACTGAACAATATAGTCTTCGCTTCGTGCTTCCCATGGGTCATCTTAGAATTACTATTGGGTTAAGGAAAACTAACTTACGCAAAATTTCAAATCTAAGATAGCTCTAGTAAAATGCAAATTAGTTTAAGTCTCGGATAATTACTAACATACTACACAAGATTAATTCAAATTTCAAATACAAAATGAAATTCATTAATTCATTACAACGCTTATATAATGTGAATGGACCAATGAATGTCAAGTTATGAAGATCAGTTTAAGACTAACTATTGAATTTCAACGTAGGTGGAGCTACGCCCTAGGAAGACTTCAGCATAACATTCATGGGACCATGTAAGATACTACCCTACTACTTCATTTTTAACACAGTTCAATGGAATAGATAGCCTTACATTCTAACCTAAAACTATCCAGTGTATCCAAGATTCCTTGCAAACTTTTACGTGTGTATGTGTGTGTGTGTGAATGTTGTCTGCTATTTGAGTAGGATAACTGTTGTGGCTATTAGCTATATGCCGTATGGATTCCCTATGTTTAACTGCTTTGTGTGTATATGTTTTGCGTGCTGTGGCTTGTTTGGTTTGTTTTTGTGATGTGTGAGTACTTAAGCTTATCAGGAGATGTTTGACGCCATGGGTTCCTTTGCCGGCTTTTTCTTGGACCCCTGAAATGAACAAAGGTCGAAAAGTCAACGGTTCATCATATTCGCTACATATAGTGGGCAATGACTAGAGATTAACACAAGTGACAAATAACCTGCCGATCAGAATAATGAGTCGTAACATCCCCCTCTTTCTTCCGGAAGATTTCGTTTAGAAAGCGAAATGTTCTCAAAGTTAGCCTTCGTTTAAGTCATTGGTGTACCATAAAATAAATTTACTTTTACTACACGAGATAATCCATGCCAATGTTCTAGTACATTAATTTCCCACTCTACTTCTTAGCGGAATAGTCTTAACAAGGGAAACAATGAAATCTAAAATTACGTTCAATCTCTCAATTCAAACCGTTTTTGTAGACTATACCTAATACCATGACCATCATATATCGATGTTTTGGTTCTCATGTCGTGATTCCAAGAAATTTCCTGATTACTACTTATATACATCAATGTTATCGAATACATATGCTATCACAAAGCTTTGATTTTATTTCACAAAACTGTTTGTTCAAAACTACTATTGAGGATCTACTAATGCTACTACTAAAATTACAAAAATAACAATAAAAAAAAACAGCTATGAATGTATGATCTTTGAAGGTACCCAAACTAAGCACTACATATCTTCCTTCTCCGAATAATAAGTCTTAAGATCCTTTGCGTGCCAGTTTCTTGCAATTCTTCCACTAGCATCCTGTAGCTCGTAAGTCCAAGGCGACAGGATTCTGGCTATTCGAAATGGTCCTATATACTTAGGCGTTGGTTTCGCATTAAAATATTTTGCCGCGTCGGATAGGACGTAGTTCTTACGCCAGACAAGGTCGTTGAATAAATATCTTTGATCCCTTTTGCGGAGATCATACACCCGTTTTGACGATTCAGTTGCCTTCCCCAGCCTTTTTTCACGTCATCCCTTACTTCTTCTAATGCTCTTGATCTTTGGATAGGGTCCACTTTATCCTGTTGACCTAAATGCTTATATGCTTTTCCATTCACGGCCATTTCGCGCCCGAAATTTATGAAATACGGTATTAAGCTGGTAGCTTCTTGCGTTTGTGTTCGAATTGCACAGGCGATTTTTGCCAAATGCTGATCCCAAACTCTGTGGTTTTTGGACACGTAGGCGCGAAGCATAGACTTTATGATTTGATTAACGCGTTCTGCCGGATTAGCCTGAGGGTGGTATAGAGCCGTATATTTAATTTCGACTCCGTAATTGTCGCAAAGTCTTCGAAAATCTCTGCTTTTGAATTGGACTCCGTTATCGCTTATAAGCCTTTGTGGTACCAACAGTACCAGATCTTAAAGGAAAAATCATGGGAAATTTTGAAAACTTATCTACTATAGTCAATATGTAAGTGAACCCTCTAGTTGAGCGGGGAAGGGGGCCGATTAAATCTATGCTTAAACACTCCCAAGGCCCATCAGCATTTCTGTGTGGTGCCATAAGACCTGCCGGTTTTTTCCGCTCTGGTTTAGTAGCTTGGCAAGTTACACAATTCCTAACATATGACGATATGTCCGATCTCATTTTCGGCCAATAGAAGCTATGGGATAGCCGGTCGTAGGTTCTTTTGACTCCGCAATGACCGGAGGTCGGTAGGTCATGCGCTTTGAAAATAAGTTCTTTTCTTTGATATTTCGGAACAACCTGTAGCCAGAAATCGGAAGGTTCAGCTAATGATGGGTATCTGGGCCTGCGGTGTTTGTAAAGAATCCCATTTTCGATAGTCCAATCTGGGAAATTTGCTGGGTTAGTGTTAACTTGGTGAATAATTCTATTATACCATTTATCTTCTTTCTTACTATTTTCCTCGTTCACACAATCTACGATAGGTACTGATCGTGATAGCCAATCTGGTAGCAGATGCTCTTTACCTTTCCGATGCACTATCTCAAAATCATGCTGTTGGAGTCGCATCGCCCATCGCGCTAGTCTACCTGTTGGATCCTTCAAGTTGTGGAGCCAGACAAGGGAGGCATGGTCGGTAATCACTGTGAACTTTAACCCCTCGATATATGGTCTCAGGTTTTCAATGGCCCACAATACAGCTAGACACTTGCGCTCGGTTTTCGAGTAATTTCGTTCACTTTATTGAGTGAATGACTCAGGTACGCGATAACTTTAGTATCATCCTTGATCTCTTGTGTCAATACAACTCCTAGTCCATAACTAGAGGCATCCGCATGGATAACAAATGGAAGTTCGGGCATGTTAAAATTGGAGCGCTTATCAATTTTTCTTTTACTTCCCGGAATGCAACTTCACATTCTGGAGACCAAATCAATTTCCTACCTTTCTTTAAGAGCCCTGTAATAGGAGCTATTAGCGTTGCGAAGTTTGGTACGAATCTTCGATACCACCCTATCATACCTATGAAAAGTCCGACTTCTGACACATTTTCCGTGTTAGAAATGTCTATAATGCATTTAACCTTTTCAGGATCCACTTGTAACCCGCTTTCTCCCACCACGTATCCCAGGTAACGTAGTTCCGGACCGCAAAATTCACATTTTCCATAGTTAATCACTAACCCTGCCTTAAACAATCTTTCAAATACCTCTTCTAGAACGGCCTTATGCTCCTCAAATGTAGACGTGACGATGATTACATCGTCTAAGTAGACGAAAACGTTGCTTTCTAAATTCCCAGATAAAACCCTGTCAATTAAACGCTGCCAGGTGGCAGGTGAATTGCTCAACCCGAACGGCATTCTCTTAAATTGAAACAATCCCCTATTTGGCACCGTGAAGGCTGTATAGTGCTTTGTGTTCTCTGCGAGAGGAACCTGCCAAAACGCAGACTTTATATCCAGCGACGATAAATACCGCGCATCCCTCAATTTATCCAATGTAGCTGACACGTATGGGAGCGGATATGCATCCTTTTTGGTTACCTTATTAAGTTTGCGATAGTCTACGCAAAAACGATAAGATCCGTCCTTTTTCTTCACTATAACTACTGGAGAGGCCCAAGCACTATCCGAAAGTTCTTCTACGCCTGCTTTCAACATTTCGTCAAGTTCCTCATTGATAACTTTTTGGATTGCGGGAGATACTGGATAGTACCTCTGCTTGATTGGTGTAGAGTCTGTTTGGATTATGTGCTCTACCAAAGTGGTACACCCGAGACTTTTCCCCATTTTCGACTCCGCGCTCGCTATGATTAACTCTAATTCCTTACTTTGTCCTTCTGAGAGGCTGTCACGGCCTTCAAGAGCCATTAGGTTATATGTGCGTTCTTTTGGACCAAACTCCCAAAAATTATTCAGCAAATCTGCTGAAATATTCATCGCTCTCCAAAAGTCAACACCTAAAATTATATACTGTGGTAGCCCGGGGATAACGAGTACGTCAATCAATTTAATCTTCCCCTCTAGTTCTATCGGAAGAGCTATTTCTCCAACCACTTCGACTTCCTTACCGTCAGCTAAGGCTACTCGATGTGCCTTTGATTCAGAGATTTGGAGATCCAGTCCTTTAAGCAGCTCCCATCCTAACCCACCTACCACGGTTCGGGTCGCACCCGAATCTAGTAGACCACAAATTCTAATGCCACTAATAGAGATGTTCAGGTCTGGACGCGTATCATCCCCCATGGAAGCCAATACATAGCTTACCAAAGACATGATTCCATCCTTTTCCCTTTCGGACACCTGATTCGCCGAATCTAAACCATTTTTTGTGCCTGCGGCAGTTAAAGAATTATAAGAGCTCGACTCGCCGCTTATTGCCGGGCTCGACTTCCGTTTTCCGAATTCTGAACTTGGTGATTTTGGTTGCTAGCATTAGGATTCCTGGCTTTTTGGTTTGGCTGACTTACTCTATTTTCCCTTTGAGAGGTCGGTCCCCTTCTGATGCCTTTATCCACCTGATTCGGTATTTCCTTTGCACAATTATTACAGTTTGGGCGTATAACTCCATGAGCTCCGCACCCATAACATCTTAGATTTCTTTTACAAAAGCGAGCTATATGTCCTATTTGACCACAATGAAAACATTTTGGACGATAGTTAACTGGAAGCCTAGAATTATTCATCGTTAAAATATGTGATGGCCGTGTCTCGACATAGGCAAAGTCCGGTTCCAGAAGATTGCTGCTTCGTTTTGATGGAGGGGGTACAAATGCCTCAACTGATACGCGGACTGATTCTAAGCGCCTGCCTAAATCTACTAAATCCCTGGTCGACTTTACTTCCTTAAGACCTAGTTATGATAGGTAAAAGGGTGTCACATTCCTCTTGAGTATCTTTAATTGTTGATCTTCAGATACCTGTACACATAAGCGAGAGAACATGCTGGACACTATGGCCACGTAGGTTCCAAATGTTTCGTCCTTTCCTTGAGTTCTTTTCTTTATCTCCTCTAGGAGCCGATCGTCGTAATCCGCTGGTAAAAATTCTCTTTTCATTTCCTTGACCAGATCGGACCAAGAGTGGAGAGTAGACTTGTTGGCGCGGTACCAAATTAAGGCACGTCCTGCTAACAAATCCAAGACAGATCGAAACAACTTGCTCTTGCTAACTAACTCCTCTAGCTTCAGCGAGCTCAGTAACCCTCTCTAGAAAGGAGTTAAGTGATTGTCCATGTTCACCAGAAAATTTTATGTCCTACTTATACAAAGGAATTCTCGAACGTGAACTTGACAAACCCCCACTAGATTGTATCGACACTTCACTCCCTGTGGAGTCATCGCTTGCATCTTCCTCTTCACAGGCTTTACTATGCAGTGATCCCAAATAAAATATCAATTCCCCTCTAATTTTCGTTTTCTCCGTTTTTTCCGCCTCCTCTACCGGCTGGGAGCGAACACATCTATTTACCGCCCATCCAATTTTTGTTGACAATTTCTTGTATTCTGAAGAACCAGCCCCGCCCTCAAAAGTGTCCAGCAGAGAGGATATTTCCTCGATTTTCTTCTTTAGTGCCCTGCGATCTTCATCGAAATTAACTTAATAGGATAAGGGTCGATCACCATCGACTTCCCATCCTTTTCCGTATTAAGAGCTGGTCGCAAGGTGGCTCTCATCTCGTCCACTTTTCCTACCGGCATACCTCTAATAATGAGCTCATAAGCCAACTCGTCCTGATTGAGGCGATTTATGTCCATCTTCGATTTAAGATTAAGTGAAACAAAGGTGAACTATTACTTTAGTCTGCACGTTGGTATATAATTATTAACTCTATTAACTCTAACTGAATACGACTCCACCCGAAAGCGGTTCGTAACTCAACGTACCAATAAATTTTACAATTTACAATTTTACTAAATAGATCATAGCTTTCGCATACTATGTATGATTCAGTTCAAGGTAACCAAAAGAATATATTCTTCACTTAATTTCCTACAAAAATTCAATTTTTACCAATTCTTTTTATTTACACCTTTTATATTCATAGGTATAAATCCTTATCTTGTCTTATTAAATAAAAAAAAAATTTAATGTACATCTTTAGGTATTCAAAACTCTGATGAAAGCGTACTACGTATAAGTAGCATAGTAATCCCTACATATATTTCATGGTCGCTATAAAAAAAAAAAAAAATAGAAAATTCATAATCTTAAATAGAATCTAAATTCTCAGCTTAAATTCGAGTGATCAATTCACAAAAAAAATTGCAACTCCAACTCCAGCCGCTACTATATTTGTTCAATGAATTCAATCAGTATTTTCATATCATCATCTTGAGTGAAATTCGCCACCCTTGAGTTTGCGAGGCACGGCTTAAATATATCTAAACTCGTATTGTATCGTAATAGCTATTAAAAATTTCCAAAACTGATCAAAAAGCTATGCATAGAACTATTGGCAATATTCCGGGAAATTTAAAGAAAATTCATGTTATGAGACTATTAAAACGAATAATTTAAATTCGATCGCAAATTGACACCATCGAAAAGTTTTGTGTTGTCAATAATTTAACCACACCATATTGCATAGTACTTATCACTTCTTTTCAATTTTCAGAGTTGAAGCCGAATAAAATATACATATGTCAACAAAAGCAAAAACTTTATCAAAAGCACAGACAACTTATACACATTTATCATGAAAAATATATATAAATATATGTACGCAAAATATAATTTATAGTATTTATGTATAATGTATGTATGTTTATGTAATATATGTTTAATATAATGTAAGTAATATTTTGTATATGATGTATGTATATTTGTAATTTCCAATCACCTATTAAGATGCGCTTTTAATATGTCATTCAAGTGTGGTGTTGAATATATTGGTATAATGATCACCAGACAAATTGGAGAAGAAGCACGGTGCCTATCACAGCTTTATCAAACTATAGCAATCCTTATGTCCGCTGTATATCAAATGTGTGTCCGATAGCATTACCCTCGCCCTTGAAAACACACTATATATTGGACTTTTTTTTTGTAAACCATATTTCTTTAACAACAGCAAAAACTTCTAATTCGATTAACAAATATTCTCGAGCAATAGAAATAAATTTTCAACTACATGTGTCGGACAAATTCTTTTTTTTTGTTTTCTTTTTCCACGCGATCTCACCGAAACATTCGATCACTGGGAAAATGATATTTTGTTATCTCTAAATTTTTGTGCAATTCCCACACTATAAAAAAAACAACAGAAATTCCAATTGAAGGGCAGCTGGAGATTGGAATGTCTGACCTAATGAGTAACAGACGCAACGGCAAATATCGGTATTGAGTATGCGACGTAACCTTCTACTGACGTTAAGCCAATATGTATGTATGTACTGTTGTACATTACAAGAATAATCTCAATGATCGCAAAAAAAATTAACTTGGGCTTCAGAATTATGGCGTAGCGGAATCTGAAAGCAATTTCTTTACTTGCGCTTTAAGCAATCACACAATCACTACGGCACTATTCAATATGTATACAAAAAAAAAACACAGCTGCCACTAGAGACTTACACCTCTCATGCGCTATTTTACACTTTCGGGCCCCACGTTGGGCGCCAATTTGTCACATCCAAAATTTTTATAGTTGGATCACAACTTGTTGCACATCCCTCGTTTCGCAACGATTGGTAGCTCAGTGAGAAGGGTCATGGGGATTTACGAAGAAAAGAAATCTCCACTAAAACTTTAATTCAATGGGCGCCACGTGATCTGTATAGGAAGATATCACGAAACCTTTTTTTTTTTTATGTACAATATATCGGGTAGAATATGTTGATTATTATTATATTAAAAAAAGGAAGTACAATTACATTGGCACTAATATCGAATAGATTTTAAAAAAAACTTAAGAGAATCGAACCAAAGTACAATATTTCCAAAATTTATACTTAACTTGGATAATCCCTTAGAAGCATGAAGCCGGCATCAGAAGAATATCCTTAAAAATCAAACACATCTGACTCTCCTGAACTTGGTCCTTTCCTGATTACCTCACTTTTACTCACTTCCTTTTAATTATTTTGTTTGTTGTTTGGTTCCTTATCTTTTCCTTATCTTTTCTTTTTAACAATTTCGAACCTTTTACTTTTTTTTTTTTTTTTTTTTTTTTTTGTAGAATATGTTTTGCGTGCTGTGGGTTGTTTGGTTTATTTTTGTGATGTGTGAGTACTTAAGCTTATCAGGAGATGTTTGACGCCATGGGTTCCTTTGCCGGCTTTTTCTTGGACCCCTGAAATGAACAGAGGTCGTAAAGTCAACGGTTCATCATATTCGCTACATATAGTGGACAATGACTAGAGATTAACACAAGTGACAAATAACCTGCCGATCAGAATAATGTGTCGTAACAATCCAAGAGAGCTTAACATTTCAGGGATTTTACGTACTTTAGAGGCTTTCTGGCGCCAGATACGTAAATTCATTGAATGTTCCATTGATTTGGGAGAATTATACTAATTTCGCCCTTCTATCAGAGAAAATTACATTTATTTTTAGGGAAAAACGTGTCTTAAATTTAAGCAATAGTCCTAATATTTTTTACAGTGTACGTACGTAAAGTTAGCACCATAATATGTCGTTAATTTGACGTCAGATTTTTTTAAAGAGAAACTGGATGTGGTGCTAAGTTTACGTCAAGTTAGCACCACATTTAGTGTCCTTTAGAAAAAGGGACACGAAAAATTTATGTTTTTCAAGAAATGACAAATTATTAGATGTGAAATTTTCCAATCTAATAAGGTTTGGTCGAGTTCTAATGAGTTCCGGTGCTATCTTGACCTCAACTTAGCACCATATCCAGCTTCCTGTAGAAAAAAGGACACGACGAACTTATGATTTTCACGAAAAATTAACGACAAATTATGAGACAAGGCAATGTTGCGGTGCTTCTTTTACGTACGTCTATAACCTTGCCACTTGTATTCTAGGCTAGATTTAGCCTCTTGGGAAGTTGGGAAGGACACAACAAATCAACTCTGGTCGCCGTGTCTGTAGCGCCGCAGGGGCCACGTCACGGATACTCTTAACCTAACCCAACCTGTATTCAACTCATTGGCAATATCAACCCCAATATCCTTTTTTCTACAACTTTTGTAATATTTTAAACACAGATCAAATATTGGGTATTACTTTATACCATTTTAGCTCATTTTTCAACACCCACTTGAATTAGCACTATCCATTTTGATCTCATAACTCGCGATAGATGACTAAAATTGTGCATACTGCGATAGACATTTGAATCGCTGGTCGAACGTTGCAGAAATTCTTTGTATCGCTGTAATCTATCGCGTTGGTGTGAGCGCTTTCATTCAAAACTATGTGCAGCTATCGGTTTGGTATCGCTATCGCTACATTCTCGCAATCGCTATCGCGGCGGTGTGAATCGGCCCTTGCTCCTTGACAGATGTTCCCACTTGAACCTTTTTACATTTTAATTACAGATCGTGATGGTGTGCGGGGACTCTTCGCTATCTTCTTCGAAACTAAAAAAAAAAATATTTAAATCATTTTTCATGTTGAAACTTTTCACAAGAATAGGTGTTCAGCGTACCTGAAAGAAAAGGAGCAAATTAATTCCAGAAATTAATAACAGATACATAAAAAAAATTACCTCCACTTGGAGTTTCCACAAGTGGAAGAAATTCCACGAAGATCTACAATGAAAAAAAAAATTAATTAATAACAATATATATTAATAATTCGAAATAGCTAGTGTTTTTCTAAACATTTATCAACATACAACATAAACACATGTATGCCGTGTATAACAACAATTCCATGTAGTTGAGGAATTGTGTAAAAACATATGAAGCTTCATGTTTTATGTATTCAAGTCACCATAAAACCATCGATTACACATTTAACTACATAATTATTACGATTATGATAAATAGTTGTCGACAAACAAGGTAAAAAATGCCACGAAAGCACTCACCTGACATTTGCCACAAATTTACAAAAATCGTAAACTACAAGCTGAATCAATACAATAAATATATGATGATGCTGTTACCTGAAAAAACACTAAAAAACTATTTAAAAACACTTTAAAAAATACAAAATAAAACTTTGTGGCACCCGTGCGCGATTGTGCCCAACATCACACTTTATTTCACCGCGACGTTTGACATATCGAAACCGGGTAAAATCGAACCACGATCTCGATGGCGATGTTCGTTTCGCGATATTTTCAAATGTATTTCCCACAATGAGTGCGAAAGAGACTCACAGTGGGAAAAAGACAAAAAATACTACAAATGTCAGAAAAAGGTATTACGTCGAGAGGGAAACGTACCGAATTGAAATTTTATAGCAAATTTCTCAGCAATCATAAAAAAAATTATAATCGTCGAATTTCTAATTAATCTCTACAAGAAAGATGTCAAATTATAGAGTAGGAACTTTGCTATCTATTGACATTAAGTTTGCGGTCATTATTCGTTATTTTCAGTGAAAATTTTCAATATTTCACTTTATCGATTGCGAAAGTGGAACGAATTTTTCTATAAAAAGGAGGTCATTCGTTCTCTCTGTCTTCTATTTTTCAACAGTTGTCATAGGGCTCACAGTGCTTTCGATACAATGTATTCTATTTGCAAAGGTCCTTCATCAGTGATATCATTAGAGTTGTTTTTTTTTGTTAAATAAAGTTAGAGTTCATTTGATATAAAGTAAATTTCGGTAATCTAGTTCAATTTCAATTTTAGTTTCTTTCAGTCAATTTCTCTGTGCTTTTTTTCACAACTTTCAACTAATTCGTCGTAACACAAGTTGCGGTCAACTCAAGGTATTTTGTTTTCGAGATACGTAATTCGTAAAGGGTAACTATTGTCACAGTGTAAAACGCATGCATTTTCATGTCGTTTACACTAATAATAATTGCACACAAGCAAAATTATCAAGTGTAAAAATATTTTGAGAGTGAAAATAATTAATTTTTATTGAGAATAGATAATTATTCTTCTTTTATCGGTTACGTGATCAATTAGCCAAAGTGTGACTTTTTGCCCACATGGGTCAAAATCACACCGCTTGATAATTGGTTACCCATCGATACCTGTTTAATAAGACACATTTTATTTTCAACCATACAATATAAGATAACATTATAATAAGCGTAGGTCAAATTTAATTTGTAGCTAATAGAATTAGTAATAAGGAATTTGAGCAATTACATATAAGAATTTCAGCAATTAACACATAGGATTTTGAGCAATTAATATATAGAATTTTTATGTTTGAAATCGTTTTTTTTTTTTAAACAATTCAATACATATCTAAATGTGAATTGCAATAGGGATAAGTTTCTTGCTTCATTTAGTTTGTAAACATATTTTAATTCAGAAGTATTCTTCGGGAAATAAACGTAGATAAATGAACAATCGAATGATATCTTTTATTTACCGCTACATTAAGGCCACCTAAGTGTCATTTGTGCTACTTGAGTGTCCACTTTCTTTTTCAGAGTTTGATTCTTTAACAGAAGACAGTCGACGCTGCACAGGGTGACTTATTGGAAGTCACGCTGTAAGTCAACGTACACGCATCAACTTAAAATTGAGCTACATCATCCAGGAGATATTTGCTCTAACGTAACTTACGGGAAGTAACATTAGGGTGAAATGTATAGTGTATAACAAGCTTGTGATTACTTTTTGTTTTCAGGTGACAATTTCTGTTCCATAAGAGGAACGGAGATTTGGAGAGTGCTCAGAAAGTTAACACACATTAGATAACTTTCTCTTGACGTATTTCTACTGTCAGTTGAGTGACAGTCCTTTACAAATTGCACACATTACATTTAACATTTTGGTGGTTCCATCCAGGGATCATTCGACTCATTTATTTCGGTTAGTTTAGCAGGAATTAGAATTAGTCATTGCAATTCACTTAAGTTATTGTAGTTAATTTAAAAATTATTTTAACATTTCAATTTCTATGTCTTTATTGCTCAAGTTTCTTAACTAATTCAAGATGACAGAACTAAAAAGTTTGTTAAACAACGAACAAGCTTTAAGGAGTCGCCTGATAAAACCATAGCTAATGTACAAAAGACATTGACAGAGAAATACTCAAGGGTTTATATGAAGCAAAACTCTCTGAGATCAGGCGAACATGGGCTGAGTATTAGCAGATTGATCAGCAAATCAACGAGCTGCTCCTTGATACACCACCCAAATCTACACCGAAACACGTCACTGATGATACGTATAGCAATTTGGAAAATACATATTGCATATACATGGGAGAATTATACGATTTAATTCATCCCACCACGGAGTTGACAGATTCCATACTTTTGTTGACACAGCAAACTCGTGTGGAACAACAACAACAACAAAACATTCTACCAAAAGTTAGGTTGCCAAAATATAATGGCAATTATGATGGTTGGCGCTCTTTTCATGATTTATACACAGCTGTAGAACACAATAATGCAATTTTGAAGGATGTTCAAAAATTGTATTATCTGAAAAGCTCTTTAATAGGTGATGCGGAAAAATTACTACGTCACACTTCCATCACAAATGAAGATTATCTACCCGCCTGGAATAGATTGAAGGCGAGGTACGAAAATAAAAAAACTCTTGTTAATCATCAGCTTAAGATATTAACAAGTCAATCCAAAATAACATCGGAAACAGCTACTGATTTGAAATCTTTGGTCGACACTACAGAAGAGTGTCTACAACAATTAAAAAGTTTGCAAGTTGACACTTCTACATGGGATGAACTGCTTGTTTTCTTGATAGTACAGAAGTTGCCTCTCGCCACATTAAAATTGTGGGAAGAAAACCAAGGAGCGTCTCAAGAGCTGCCAACATATGGAAAATTATCAACATTTTTGGCCAACAGGTTGAAAATATTAGAAGCAATTTCAGATACATTGGCACCCAAGTTGAGTCAAGCCAAATGTACCATAAAGGTAACTAAGACGAAAGCATTACACACACAGAAGTCAGTGAAATGTTCAGCATGGTATGGATATCATTTACTACAAAAATGTACAAAATTCCAGAAAATGGACATACAAGGCAGAAAGAAGTTTATTAAAACGAATGGACTTTGCTACAACTGCTTATCAAAGAAACATTCAATTAGGAATTGTTCCAGTAGGTAGCGATGCTTCAAACGCAAACAGATGCATCATACATCGATACATGAGGATGCAAATACAAATAATTTATATCCTAGGAATGTAGAGGCTAACAATCTACAATCCAACGCAGTTGAAGTTGAGTGCAACTCAAACCCCAGAAAACTTCAACAACAAAAACGCAGAGATAGTAACAGTCTTGACCAAGTCAAACTAGGTACCAATCGGGGTACAGGATATCGAGCTACAACTCATACCTTCATGAACAGAGAGCGATCTTATGCGTTACTATCTACGGCCTTAGTAAAGGTTCAGAGTGAGAACGCAAGGCCACAAACATTACGGTGTCTAATCGATTCAGGCTCAGAATGCTCCTTTGTCACACATGCAGACATGTCAAAATTTGCAGGCTATTTGCAGTTCAACACTAGTGACTGTAATAGGATTAAACAAAAGTTTAACAAGTAATTCGAGCAAGATAACCAAGTTATCCCTGAAATCGTGTAGGGAAAGTAAGACAACAATCTCAGACAAGATCCCACATACTGGAAACCGGGCAAGATAGATGCACTTCTAGGTGCCAAGGTATATGCTAAGATCGTCCAAGAAGGAATTTTACAGGGTCCACCTAACACTCCAACAGCCATGAAGACAATCTTTGGTTGGATATTGTTAGGAACAGCTGAAAATTCAGCAAAATGCACAGTAAAAGATTTCATGACCCACACAGATGCTTTACATAAGCAACTTAGACAGTATTGGGAAATCGAAGAAGTTTCTACAAAACCTGTTCCCTCACAAGATGAAACAATATGTGAAGGAATATTTCAAAATTCCTGCGTTCGACAAGAATCAGCAAAATATCAAGTAAAGTTACCGTTTGTGAGTAACATCACACCAGCGTTGAGTAAATCTAGGCAACAAGCGATTAGACGTTTAGAAAGCCTACAAAGGCAATTTGCATGAAAAATGGAGTACAAAATGGAGTATGACAAATGTTTAGACGAGTACATCACTTTAGGACACATGGAGGAAGTAAGCCCGCCTCAAGACAACGAAAGTCACTATTATATTCCTCATCATGCTGTAGTGAAGGACAGTTCAACAACAAAACTACAGGTTGTGTTTTACGCATCAGCGAAGACGACAAATGAAGAGTCTCTTAACCAACATTTGTTAAAGGGACCAACACTTCAGCCGACTTTGTTCACGACGTTGTTGAATTGGAGGAAATATAGAACTGTCATGAATGCAGACATTGAAATGATTCAGATACATCCAGATCATAGGAATTTTCAAAGAATAGTGTGGAGGTATCCATAGAAGAATGTACTACAAGATTAACAGCTAAAACGGTAGCTTTTGGTACAACCTCAGCTCCATATTTGGCCATAAGAACGCTCCAACAGTTGGCTGAAGACGAAAGGCGTAATTATCCGCTTGCTGCAGTTGCAGTGTTTAACAACTTTTATGTGGACAATCTGTTTTCTGGAGCTGATACTTTGCAAGACGCAAAGGAATTACAGCACCAGCTCATCCAAATGATGAATTCCGCTGGGTTCAATGTACGAAAATGGACCAGCAACGATACCAGACTGTTGCAAGATCTACCAGAAGATCACGTAGAATTGAAAACCTCACGAATGTTTTCAGAAGAGGATTCAGTAAAAACATTGGGAATCAAATGGTTCCAAAAGGATGATTACTTCACGTTTGTAATCAAATCACCACAGAATCATGCAGTCTTCACAAAAGGCATAATATTATCAGGAATCGCTTCCTTATATGATCCTTTAGGCTAGCGAGCTCCAATAATCATAGTAGCAAAACTGCTCATGCAGAATTTATGGATAACGGGCTCTTCATGGGATGATCCTGTTTCGGAATACGTTAGTCAGACCTGGAAAAAATTTACTGACAATTTACAATTGTTGGAGCAATTACGAATCCCGAGATGGATTAACTATTCAAAAAACTTACGCATGCAAATTCATGGATTTTGCGATGCATCTTTCAAGGCATACGCCGCAGGAATCTACTTAAGAGTAGAACACGAATATGGTAAAGTTATTACACATTTGCTAACGTCAAAGACAAAGGTAGCACCTATTAAACCAATGACGATATTACGGCTAGAATTGAATGGCGCCCTTGTTCTGGTAAGATTATTGAAAACTATTGTTCAAGGCATTCATTTGGAAAACATTCCCGTAGTTGCTTGGACAGATTCCAAAATAGTACTGCAGTGGATGAAAGAGCATCCATCCAAATGGAAGATCTATGTAGCCAATCGGATTGTAGAAATTCAGGACACTTTAAAATTCGAACATTGGCGGCATATCCCATCAAGTCACAATCCAGCTGACGTGGCATCACGGGGCATTACAATACAGCAGCTCCTCAACAATAGCTTATGGTGGCATGGACCCACATGGTTAACACAACCACCAGATAAATGGCCAATGAACAACGAAATCAATGAAACAACGATACTAGAACAAAGGACATCATCTGTGACTAATTTCTTGACGATTTAAATGAGGGACATTCTTGAAAGATACTCTTATTTCACACGTTTAGTTCGTGTTATAACAAGAATACAGCGCTTCATACATAATTGTAAAAATCCTCATAGCAAAAGCCCTACCACGGTAACAAGTCACGAATGCCTACATGCACAACGAACAGCCCTTAAATTGGTACAACAAATAGCATTCCCAGACGAATATCAAGATTTACTGCATCAAGGAACGATATCCAAAAATAGTAAACTTGTACGGTTGAATCCAATGGATTAATACGAGTAGGAGGACGATTGGATAATGCGACAATGTCATATAATAGAAAACATCCTATAATCCTACCTCGTGATCATCATGTCTCGTTGATTTTCATTGATAAGGTTCATCTAGAGACATTATATGGTAGCAGGTCCTTAGTGCTGAATAGAACCAGAAATTCAGTTTGGATATTAGATGAAAGGCGCTGTATATCAACTAGATTACACAAATACAGTGCTTGTTTTAGACAGCGCCAAGCAACAACAACACAATTGATGGGTAATCTACCAGCAGCAAGAGTCAACGTAACAAAACCTTTTTCGAAGGTTGGAATAGACCTACGGCGCGCCGGGCCAATAACAGTAAAGACAGCAAGTCATAGAAATGCAAAGCAACAAAAGGCCTACTTCTGCATTTTTATATGTATGGCAACTAAAGCAGTACACATTGAAGTAGTCTCCCAGTCTCACTTCAGAAGCTTTTATAGCAGCCTTGAAAAGGTTCATAGGCAGACGAGGTTTGTGCACTGACCTTTATTCAGATTGTGGCACAAACTTTATTGGAGGAAAGGGAATACTTGAGAAGGAGTTACGTCACGCAATAAAGGAAGCAAACCCATTTGCAGACGTATAAATATCTACATAATCTATTACGTGGCATATGAATCCGCCTTCAGCCCCGCATTTTGGGGGATTGTCGGAGTCTGGTGTCAAATCCATTAAACACCATTTGCGTAGATCAATTGGAAATTCAAACCTTACACTCGAAGAATATGCCACACTGTTAACTCAAATTGAGACCTGTTTAAATTGTTACGCAGATTTTTTTTTGTGCGAAATGCCGGCTCGCTCCTGGAGGATTAGGTGTGGTTCGATCGTACGGAAACTGTACGCAAAGCTCACAATCTTGACCATTAAGGCGCCACGTAGTTTTCAGTCGAAACCACGAAACAGAAAATTAAATGAGACGCAACTTCCAAACTGTTAAAATTCACGTTATGATTTATTCCACTGTTAACATAAAGATATAATTAATGCCAATTGCCAAACTTCGATAAATATAAAATATTTAAGAGACACAGAAACTATCTAATTCAAGCAAAAAAAAAAATATATGACTTACCTTGTCCTCTAAATCAGCATGTGCTTCATCAAAATTATTTATCCACGTTTCTTTATCTTTTTTACTTTCCCGATGGCTTTTCATCCAGGGCCCTTTAACACTTTTTTTTTTAATTTTTTTTTTTTTTTTTTTTTTTATTCATTATTTTTCTCCTTTGCAATTCCTAATTACTTGGCCTGGGTGCTTCTTGTCAACCTCTCTTTCACAGACTGACCGCCGGCTTACCAGATCCAGTAAGCTCTTCGAAAAATCGAAAACAATTTTTTTTTTTTTTGGACAAGTTTTCGGTATACAAGAATATTCTTGTTTTTCGAAACTCATTACCGTCCGTTTACATTGGATCTAATTATTTATTTCGGAAATTTTTCCGAATTTTATTCTAGCAAGTACTTGCATCACCTAAGTAGATCGGTTGTTCAGTTCTTGTTACCAATTTGTTTTTCTTTTTTTTTCTTTTTTTATGGGGCCTGGATCGAACGTTTAATACCATTTTTATGTCTGTACAAGATACAATAATTACAATTGATATGCCGTGAACTTTGTACAATACCAGAAATTAAAAAAATTAGCATTATGGCAAATTTTGATTAACCGATTTACAAAATTAAATGATAAATGTACATATTTATACTGCTCGAGGTAAACCACGTGTGTGCGTATGTGTGTGTTGTTGTGTTCCTACATCGGCTGCATCCGAAATGGATATATATATGAGTTGTATTGGTCTTAACGATTGCGAATACTCCGGGCCTTGCTTGAGTGTGTATGTGTTTTGTGTAGGAAAATTTCCCAGGATAAACCGGCTCAGCAGAATCAAATCGTTAAAAAAAAGGAAGGACAACAAAATACATAACAAAATTCAAGGCCCCTATGTTACTCGAGATGATCCAAATGACACGATTATTATAACTCCAGCACATTTCCTAATTGGGCAAACGTTCAATGCCCTTCCAGAACCCGATTATAGGGAGATGAACTTAGCAACCAGATGGAAGCACATTCAACAGATGCAACAATTCAGGAATCATTGGTCTAAGGACTATCTAAACCAGTTGCAGAATAGATCCAAATGGTTCAAGCAACAGCCCAATCTGCAAAAGGGAGACATCGTGCTATTACACTGTGAAAATACACCACCAAGACTTTGGCCATTAGGGATCATCAATGAAGTTCACCCAGGATCCGATGGTTTAGTTCGAGTGGTTCAAATCAAAACGCAGAGAAGTATTTTCACAAGACCTATTAATAAAGTGTGTCGGTTACCAATAGAATAACTATAATGCAGTTCTGTACCGTCACATTTGTTATCTGCTGTGTGAACGTTTTTCCTTTATTATACAAATACTTACAATTTTATTTCACAGATGCTAACAAAGTTCATCATCGACGAGGACATCCTAGATATCTTCGATGACCTAAATTTCAATTTCATGATGCCTGATGACTCCATCGATGCTGGCTTCGATTCAAGTGAGTTCGAGGAGCTATGCACCAAAGACGAAGTTCCCAGAGAGGAATACGAAAACAGATGCATCCCAAGCAGAGTCATCAAAAGCAGAACCTAAGCCATCAACCTCCAACGCCCACAATATGCTCCTGTTGAATACACCGCAAACGAATTCTGTAGTGAAGGAGAAAATTATCGCCAACGGAGCTCAAGTGGACAGCTTGGAACGCCTTCTTCCGACTACTACAGTTGCAGAAGCTGAGATGAGGATGGAGAACTCATTTCAAAAGTTCATCATACGCGAAAGTATTAGAATATTTCACCCAGAGGACGTGGTCAAGCGGATAAATTTCAAAGCAATCCAAAAGAGGTAAACAAAGAGACAAGACTCAACCTACCAGATCATTATCACGTAGTGTTACGTGTTCGCGCGGATAATACATTAATGCTCCACCATTACCGCAAGCGTGGCATACAGAGGTTACAGCAGAGGCTGTTGAAGATCTACAATGAAATAAAAAAAAATTAATTAATAACAAAATATATTAATACTTCGAAATAGCTAGCGTTTTTCTAAACAATTATCAACATACAACATAAACACAGTCAAGAGCATGACTGTAGGTATCTATGCCGTGTACAACAACAATTCCATGCAAAGAGCATGACTGTAAGTGTGTATGCCGTGTATAACAACAATTCCATGTGTAAAAACATATGTAACTTCAAGTTTTATGTATTCAAGTTACCATAAAACATTCGATTACACATTTAACTACATAATTATTACGATTGTAATAAATAGTTGTGGAAAAACAAGGTAAAAATGCCACGAAAGCACTCACCTGACATTTGCCACAAATTTACAAAAATCGTAAACTACAAGCTAAATCAATACAATAAATACATGATGATGCTGTTACCTGAAAACACTAAAAAACTATTAAAAAACACTTTAAAAAATACAAAATAAAATTTTGCTGGCACCGGCGCGCGATTGTGCCAAACAGCTCACACTTTATGTCACCGCGGCGTTTGACATATCGAACCGCGATCTCGATGACGATGTTCGTTTCGCGATATTTTGCGCGGAAAACGCGATATTCGAGATTTTTTCAAATGTATTTCCCACAATGAGTGCGAAAGAGACTCACAGTGGGAAAAAGACAAAAAATACTACAAATGTCAGAAAAAGCTATTACGTCGAGAGGGAAACGTACCGAATTGAAATTTTATAGCAAATTTCTCAGCAATCATAAAAAAAATTATAATCGTCGAATTTCTAATTAATCTCTACCAGAAAGATGTCAAATTATAGAGTAGGAACTTTGCTATCTATTGACATTAAGATTGCGGTCATTATTCGTTATTTTCAGCGAAAATTTTCAATATTTCACTTTACGGACAGCGAAAATGGAACCAATTTTTCTATAAAAAGGAGGTCATTCGTTCTCTCAGTCTTCTATTTGTCAGAGGGTTCACAGTGCTTTCGATACAGTGTATTCTATTTGCAAAGGTTCTTCATCAGTGATATCATTAGAGTATTGTTTTTTTTGTTAAATAAAGTTAGGGTTCATTTGATATAAAGTAAATTTCGGTAATCATATAAAACATACAATTTTTTCTTCGCTTGTAATAACTATTTTCTTTTCTAGTTCAATTTCAATTTTAGTTTCTTTCGGTCAATTTGTGTGTGCTTTTTTTCACAAATTTCAACTAATTCGTCGTAACACAAGTTGCGGTCAACTCAAGGTATTTTGTTTTCGAGATACGTAATTGGTAAAGGGTAACTATTGTCACAGTGTAAAACGCATGCATTTTCATGTCATTTACAATAATAATAATTGTACACAAGCAAAATTATCTAGTGTACAAATATTTTGAGAGTGAAAATAATAATTTTTATTGAGAATTGATAATTATTCTAATTTTATCGGTTACGTGATCAATTAGCCAAAGTGTGACTTTTTGCCCACACGGGTCAATTTCACACTGCTTGATAATTGGTTACCCATCGATATCTGCTTAATAAAACACATTTTATTTTCAGCCATACAATATAAGAGAAAATTATAATAAGCGAAAAGGTTAAATTTAAGTTGTAGCTAATAGAATTAGTAATAAGGAATTTGAGCAATTAACATATAGGATTCTTTGATTGAAATCGTTTTTTTTGTTTGAAACAATTCAATACATATTGAAATTTAATAAGTGAATTGCAATAGGGATAAGTTCCTAGCTTCATTTAGTTTGTAAACAAATTTTAATTCAGAAGTATTCATCGAGAAATAAACGTAAATAAATGAACAATCGAATGATACCTTTCATTTACCGCTACACTAAGGCCACCTAAGTGCCATTTGTGCTACTTGAGTGTCCTCTTTCTTTTTCAGAGTTTGATTCGTTAACAGAAGACAGTCGGCGCTGCACAGTATGACTTATTGGAAGCTACGCTGTAAGTCAACGTACACGCATCATCTTAAAATTGAGCTACATCATCCAGGAGATATTTTCTCTAACGTAACTTATAACAAGCTTGTGATTATTTTTTGTTTTCAGGTGACAATTTCTGTTCCATAAGAGGAATGGAGATTTGGAGAGTGCTCAGAAAGTTAACACACATTAGATAACTTTCTCTTGACGTATTTCTACTGTCAGTTGAGTGAGAGTACTTTACAAATAGCACACGTTACATTTAACAATAGAAAACTATTTTATTGCTATATTTTCAAAGATAAACTGTTAATATTTGTCACAAGTTAATGTCAATTTTAATGTCTTTATTCCTTGCGCATAAATTATGTCATTCACGTTTGGAAATGCGTTTAGTTTTAGACTTTTAGGAAGGTCCTAACAGATTTTAGTCCTTAAGAGCTCCGCACTCCAGATCAGGAAATCTGGTGATACTTTTAACACTTTTTCGTCATGTATTATATTTTTTATTGCAATCTGAATTTTTATACAAATGAAATCATAGGGTGTATTAAGTTTGCCATTTCGTTTGTAACGCAAAGAATTAATGCCAGTAGAGCACAATGAGCCTGGATACCCATTCATAATATTAAAAGTTATTTGGATTGTTGTGCGTCTATGCGTCCCTCCATCATTCACGCAATCCTCATAATAATTCGAAAACAAGTGCAATTAGAAAGCTAATACGTTCGAAAATGGGACAAGTGGGGTAACTCCAGCGTGTGGTTGTCCAACAAAAATTTCGTTATTCACACACTGCCTGAGAGCGCGTTAACGTAGAGACATTTTGTACACACCGTTCTCATAGAAATAGTAATCAGATTTCAAAATAGACTAAATTGGACAACCCCTTCTTAGTGTTGCCATATAAAAATTTACGGTTTGTAGGCCAACCCTTTCTTGGTGTGGCCATATGACAATTTAGGTTTTTCGTTTACAGTGAAAACGATCAGTCCTAGACGTTTTTATTGTAGGGAAAAGTTGTTCAGAATATGAAATCCTTTGAAATCGGTTATAAACATTTTTACTGTCCGACGAACCCTTTTAGAAATAATGCGAAAAGCCACTTCAATCAGACTTCCACAGAAGGTGACCATACGAAATCACATACGGTGGGCATTCATCTAGGGTATCATAAAAATTGGTCTTAGACCAACTCTAGCTTTTTTACTTGTTTAAATATAGATACCGCAAGGATATATATGTAATAAATCTGGAATATTCGTAGAAAATAGCAAAGGCAATCTTAAAGCTTTTTTTTATGCAAATGTAGCTATTACCTAAGTAGTTTTCCCGCATTATCAGTGCCACATTATGTTTCGTTGCTTTATATGATTTCGAGGTGATATTTCGTTTCTTTGAAGTTGAGATGAAAACATACGCATCATTTTCGGCTTTTTCAAAACATAGGTAGCATTGTGGATTGGCACAATGCCCCAATGACGTGTCTATTTTATTCTTATGAACGGTATCACTAGTGTAATAATTTTTGTAATAGGATTGTCTTCCTAGAGTAGAAGGATTAGATCTGTAACTACTCTATGCCATGGTTTTTTTCTAAGAGGTTCTTCAGGTAGTTTACCAGTAAAGACTTGCAACTGCCGATGTTTTCATCTTGCTGTAAAATATGTATCTAACTTTGTTCTGTTAACTACTGTTTTATTACGGATTATGTTTTTCAATCTACGGATCCGGTGAATATTAATACTCCAATTGTAAATATGACAAACTGAATCATATTATGTCGAACAGGATACATTGTTTATTACAATTAGGCTTTTACTTAAGTAGCCATTATAAAAAACTGCAACTCACAGTAAGCTTTTGAATAACTTAGCATCGGTAGGAATACGCAGTACAGAACTGTCATAATTCCGATTTTACTTACGCTATAGAGTCCAAGCCGGGAAAATTGGAAATAATTTAAGTAACCTGTTTATGCGGAATACCCCAAGGAACTGATTTAGGTTCTATGCTACTCCTTATATATGAAGGCCCGGAAAATAAATAGAATGGATAGTATGTCAATTGATTCATCGGAGAATAGTTGCTTGGAGTGTAGTTGCTCAAATGTTCAAAAGTCCTGCCAGGAATGCCGTAGATTCAAAGCAGAGTGTATGTTTCAAAGAAGACATTTTATCCTTTTTAACGATATCCAACATGTTGAATTTATGATCAAATACTGCAGTTATCGAACCTTAAGATTGAGCTCTTGAAAACTTTCATGCAAATTTGCTGTGTTATCCTTAATTCTGTAAAGTTTTTACACCAAGGATACTTCATTATTCCTTTATTTAATATTATTAAATGTGACACAAAGTCAGTGACGTAATTAGCATTTGCGGGCTCAAATGCAATAAAAAAATGGGACCCCCCCCCCCCCAACCATGCTTTTGAAAACGAACATTGACCACCGACCTTTGGACACTAGTCGGAAGTAGACAGCTGAAAACTGGGTGGGTTTTATTATAAATAAATTAAAACTGAAACTGCAATTATTTTTTTATTTATACTGGAAACAACACGTACAGGAAATTAGAATAGCCTCATTGAGTTTTTTTAATGAAAATTAAAAACAAGACTTCAGTGTCTTAATTTATATATATTTTATCTATCGCTAATACATAAAAAATAACATAAATAAACTTTTTCTCAATTTTAATAAGAATTAGCATAAACAAATTCAAAATATCTCTTACATAAGGAGGAAATTAATTCAGCCTCATAAAAACTTATATTATTTGTGAATCCTTTTTAACAGCTTAATATTGGGTGTTTTCCTTGCTGTTTGATAACCTCAAATATGCTGTTAGACATCGAAAGGCTTAATTTTCGAAGAATTTCAATGGGTATTTCAATCCAAACTTGTCTGATCCTATTTTTTAACTCTTGAACTGAGTGTAGTTGCTTTCCGTTTTCATATACTTTACGAGAAATTATTCCCCATAGGTTTTCTATGGGGCTTTAGTCTGGACTACATGCTGGCCAATCTAGAACGTAAATTTTTCTTTCAGCAAACCAAGCCTTTGTCAGTTTAGAGCTGTGTATTGCAGCATTATCATGCTGAAATACCAAATCTTCGCCCATTAATTCCTCAGCAAGCTCAATTAAACTGTATTCGAGCATTTCCACGTAGTCTTCGGATTTAATTTTTGTCAAAATCCAAGCTAGAGGAAGCTTACTCTGACTTGAAAATTCCCCCCAAACCTTAACAGATCCACCACCAAAGTTGCGGCTAAGACACATCTTTGATTCCTTTCTTAGGTCATGCCAATAGCATTGCCAATCATCTGAACCATCCAGGCTGAACTTTTTTTCATCTGAGAAAATTACATTCTTCCACTCATGTGTCCAAAACATTTACTTTTTCGCAAAATTTATCCGGTGTTCAATGTGTCTCGTAGTTAGTTTAGGTTTTGGTGTCTTCTTTCGCCATTCTGTTTGTGGATGATCCTTCAAGATTTGCCTGACACCTACTATTTAATGATTTTTAATCACTGAGGCTATTCAAATTTCCTCTTCGAAATACACCACAGAACTGAAAAATCAGCAAAACCCTTCTTTAATGAATAAATAACAAAAAAAAATTCCAACATGCTTGTTTTGCAAACTGCATTTTTCCGAAGAATTATATCGGCGATAGTAAGCAAAATAACGGGAATTTATGTGTGAGGCTATTCCACTTTCTTTTAGGTATAGAACCTGTAGGAGAAAATCCTTAAGTTCATTTTAAATACCAACATAGCTTACTACGTTGCATATAATTGCGCGACACTTTTAGAAGGTCGTCCTTCGATATTTAGCGCTCGCGAAGTCATTGATGAATTTCGAGGCATCCAACCTTTTTATTTTTCCTGCCGCTATGCTAAGTAATCACGGTAGGCCATAGAATTCCCCGGCGTACTGTTTTAACACACAGCAGAAAAGTTTTGAAACTAAAGAAATCAGAGGCCCCACATTACTACATTGGTTGCATTGGATAGCTGCGCCATTCCCCAAACGATTACTTTAAAACAAACAAACAAATTACCTCAATATCTGCTTCTCTTTAAAAGCTAAAATATTTATGTTAAATAAAAATTGAAAAAATCTCACACTTACAGCTTTTGTGAGCGTTAGCATAAGGGTACAAAAGTTTGTCAGGGTAGACAGGCGACAATAAGAGCGCTTACGAGGCAGAAAATAATATATTCGGTATCAAGAGTACCAGTTTATGTCAGTGCTTGACATTGGGCTTACTGGTCGAAGCTGAGACCCTACTAAAATCTCCACCGATCTTTGGGTCACTGCACTTGGTTGAATTAGCGCAACTTTACGCCGAAAGCCAATCCTCTAAGCATACTATAATAAGCGACCATCCTTTGAATCCTCGGACGCAGTATGCAATTATACAACAGGACATACTCTTCAGTTCAAAGAGAATGTCCGACTAAATCATGCAGACTCAGACAATCTCTCTCTGCCCGCATATGGGCCGTCACAACCACAATGATGCTCTCATCAAGTGGCCTTTTCCATGATGAGGTCAAAGCCGCACTATCCTCCACCCAGTACCACCAAGTTAGCAATGTCGGCTATCCAATTGGTATGGCTTGATAATCCATGGCTACTCCCAGTGGAATTTCATGCAAATGATTTACGGGACTTGTTACCCCGTTCGGGCTTATTCAGTTTAGCTAATAGGTGACAGCAATGGACCATGAAAAGGTTATGATCCGCCCTTTAATTAGAAGAGGCTTGAGACTACAGCCAGTAATCTTTAGCTTACCAAAGTACTAATTCCAAGTCAAGACTACTAGGTCGTATACGTGCAAGCTTCACTATGGACACGCACCATTATCACATATCTAACTGCGTCGGCCGTCAGCACGAAAGACGGAGCAATATATACGGCCTTTCGCTTGTATCCCCCCTTGCCCTTCACTCACTCCTTTTGTACTGCCACCATAGAGGTACAATAGTGGTGGAAACTATAAATATATTATGGAGATATTTCAAGTTTAATACCTGTATATGAAAAATACAATAATAAGACACTGCCCGCTGGGTTTCAAGTACTATATTCAGTTACTACTCAATTTTCTTATTGTAGGGATATCTCTAATTAAGCCTTCATAATACTTTTGGAAGTTAAGGGTTTTTTATTCCATTTTTCCAGCTCTAAAACCCTAGAATTTAAAGAAATTGTTAATGTACAGCAGCCCAAACATTTTGTAAATAAACCTGGCTGCAAGATCGTAAAAAAATTCTAAAAACTTATTTAAAATTTCCAAACGAAAAGAAATAACAAAAGAATAAAATCAGGATAAACACAAAAATTGATACAACCAATCCAACCTACCAACTTAAAGCCGTTTTCATCACGTACCAACCTCATTTCTGTGCGTAGTCTAATTAGTGACTCTAAAAGGTCCGAGTTGTACCAGAGGCGGAAACTCAATCAAATAATCAAAAATGTCACTGCGATATTCAAATAAAGGAACTAAAACCAAAGCATAAAGGTTGTCAGAAAATTTGTTCAAAGCCAACAATGTTCGGCTTGATTGTGTTCACTTGACTTGACAACAGTCGGCAACTCAATTCAATTCCGACCCAAATTGAATGTAAATATTTACCGCGCCTTTACTCCGGGAACTTTGCACCTACGCCGAAAGTCAGTCCCCAATTAATCACAACTTAATTAAGTATGTAAAAAGGGGAAGATTTGTATAAACAAAGAATTTCTTGGTTAGGGAAATCCCCACCAAAAAACTAGAATCAACCACAAAAGTGGTTAATGGATGCGGTCCAGATGGGGTGGAATCCAATCCAACACGCAGCCAGTATACCCCTCCAAACTTATATGTATGTCGAGTATATGCGGGGGTAAGTTAATTAGCGCAAATTGTAACCTGATGGTGAGGACGATGACTATCAAGATTGCCACATAATTTTTGTTATTAACGCAAGCAAACACACTTGATTGGTTAAATTGCCAATTTTTAAGAGCAATCGAATGGGAAGTGTTGCTCAGGAAAGTTGCACAGAAAAGCGAATTTTGATGAGGTTGTTGTGTTCCACTTTGCTCAAGCATCATTTGCTGTTCATAGTCAGCTCCTAGTGATAGTGATGGTGGATTCCTGGTGAGTATGAATAAATTTGCATAAAATCGATTATATATGAGTGAAGCAGCCAGCTTTTTCCCAATCGCAAACAGTAAGAATAAAATAGAAAAAAAGAAACAATTCTCCCGAAGGAATACATAAATGCGGCATTTATCCCTCTTAGGATGTTCGGTTTTGAGGATGCTTTTTCTAGCCAGCCATTAGCAGATCATAAATTCAAGGAATTTGCTGGTCTGGCTGAAGGCAATATGCTCCTGTTATTTATTGAACATTCTTGGAAATTAGCTTGCATTAATTCCCGAAGATTAATTTGAATTGGATTAGGCGTTTATTATAAACGACACCGAAGAGGTTGATGGTAACTCAGTGGTTTCATGACGTACAGTCGACGACCACCCATAAAAGTCAAAAAGAAGCTGAAGTCCCATAGTGGGGCAAGAGGCAAGTGTTGAGCATATATCTACAAATATGCAAAATATACATACATATATATATATATATTGACAGTTCCATCAAGGGCTTAAATTGTGGAACAAGAAAGATTAGGCGACCGATATCCATCTAATTATAGATGTCCGCAAGGGCGTGGTTGAATTAATGGAATCGATTTGTCCCAAGGGAAACCTTTCGTTATCTTCAAGAACAACACAAATTAGTCAGAACTCGAGGACAATACATGTTTAATTTTCTAAACAACTGATGACATATGTCCTGTACATGAAAATGACCATTGTAAAGTAGCAAGACAAAAAACAATTTGTTCCATTTATAAAGCATTTTTCGGAAAAGAGTTCTTCACAGGTTTGAAACTGTGAAATTATCATTAAAAGCATTCACGTATCACCGATCCAAAAAAAATGTGTTTATCATTACCATTCCAAGGTCCAGAAGTGTGTGAGTTGAGATATTTATTATTTAAAATTTAAATTTGAATGGGATTTTCTGTGTTGTGAATGATGACGGAATCATAAGGGCGATTGAATACTACTCATCAGGTATTAATGGCACACAAATTACTGAAAAGAGAGCCACTAAACTGGCAGTAGAATGATATGACGGAGTCTTTCAAAGACTTGTGCTAATTGAAGTATTTTTTAATAAAGTGATGGATTGCTGATTATGGATGGATGGATGCGGATGGTGTGTACACATTGATGATGGGATACTTTTCAAGTATTTTGCAGATTCTGTAAGTTTAATATCTGATGTTTGTCCGCAGTTTTTGAAGTATAAGCAGCTTACATAGTTCGGTGGTGGTTTCTTAAAAAGTAGGGAATTATTTCATATCTAGGTATGTATATAGCAGGGATGTGAAAGGTTCATCTCATCGATAAAAGATAAAGTTTTATTGACGATTGAATGTTTTAAAAGATTTTTTTTCTATTTAAGTATGAAATTCCATGAAATTGGAGCTAAGAAGTAAAACACAACTGATTCATTCCAATTTACTCAGGTGAACAGCTATTGTTTGAAAATAAATATGACATTGCAGCTAGAAACTATTTTCATTTTCAATTTCAATTCAACATGAAAAAAGCTATACACCCACCCAAGGGCCCAATTTTTGTGCTTTGAATTGGAGGTTATTACGTATTTAGGTTCTTACAAGATAGTAAGAATCGCAAATGATTCAAGTTTTTCCACTGATTACCTGAACTTCTTATAATTTTTGAAAACTGAGTGCAGTGATTGGCCAAAAGCATTTTATTTCTACTCGAATAAATTTAAATCCATGTTTAAACGAAAATCAAAAAGAACTGTTTTTTTTATAACTAAGTTGTGAGCTCCTGATCATTCCAGTATTTCCTCTGAACTAATCACTGCGATATATTCTATTTCTCCTTAAGACCGTAAAACAATAACGAAGAGAAAAAATAACCATCTCATATGAGTACCGGGACAATAGGGCTATGGATGCATTGAAATTTTTGTTGGCCTAGCTTAAGAGCGAGCGAAACTCCCACTTAATCGCTTAAAAGCTATGCTAAAAGGAATTAAAAGAAGAAAGGAAGAAAAATCCAGTTTGATCATTTCAGATTAGTCTGAATCTAGAAACCCATAAAATTCTGTTTAACTCATCTGCTCATTTTGCAACAGCAGATTTGATCTTTGGGTCCAAAACGAAGCAGTTTACAATGCAGCCCAGAGTGAATTTCAAACTTTGAGATTAACATAAAAAAATGCCATAAAAACGCCAAATCAAGAAGGAATTTTCAAATTAACATAACAAAACGCAATATCAACTACAAAGCAACAAACAAGCAAACTTCTGTCATTTTCAAAACAATATATTTGAAAAAGGAGACACCTGTTGGCACCATCAGATTGCTTCGAAACTAGCTAAAAATTAACGTTACTTTTTTTGGTTTTTAAATCATCAAGTTTGCAAAAATACCTCTCGTTTTTTAGCAGCGTTCATCAAAAAATATCAAATCATAAAATAACATGAAAACATGTTTGTTATCATAAAAAGAAGTATGGAGCATTTTCCACACAATGTACATACTAATAGTTCTAAATTCTAGCTTTAAGCTTTGGGAAAGTGGTACCGCGAAAATAGAATAGATCCTATTTTCATGCAGTTCCATCCACTCTGCTTTATTCTGATGGCCATATGAACTATTGCATATGAAAACAAGGATGCCAATTGCCGCTCTACGACACTTTACTCCGCTCTGCATTGTGAATTCGCCATTATAGCTGTGTTACACATAAGGTAAATTTAACTGAGCATTTAAATATGGTTGCTTTTACTCCGTGTGTGTCACCAAATACCATGCGTATTTAGAAAATAACCTGAAAAGCGAGCGAATAATTTCGGAGTATTCTGTAACCCCAAAAATTGCTGCAATTATGCTGATAACAGCGCCAGCTGGGTGCCACTAGAATTATGAAATTGTTGTAAGCAAAAATTCAGCGATAGATGGTGACAAATCGAAATAAAGATGGATATTAAATGTGACATATCGAAAACTATCATTGGCATCGCCTGCTGGCACTCCGCTTGAATTATTGCAAATTGCACACCTGTTACGACCTTCTTCTGCTTTTTCTTTTGAATTCATAGATAATAATTATCTCCCTTTATAATATTGCAAGTTAATATGCAAACGGATGTGATTTATGCCTATTGCAGTATAATCATTACACTTGATCGCACACCGTTTCTTTTGTTTTGATGAAGCATTAATTTCTGATTCACCGTCACTAAGCATTCTTGGCATTAATATTTCCAGTAAATTAAACTGGACTCTGTTGCCAAAGAAGCATCGAAATGTCTTGGATTTCTGAAAAGGGTGTAAGAAATATTTCAGCCCGTCAAATATAGCGCTCCTCTACAAGTCCTACATTAGATCTAGAATGGAATACAACTCCCATATATGGGCCGGGGCTGTCGCACAGCTTCATTCGATATTGTCCAAAAGAGAGCCTATAAGCTCATTGGCGATTTGGCAATAACTTGTCATATCGACTCACTCGAGCACCGCCGCAATATTGGATGCCTTTCGCTCCTTTATCGCCATATGCATGGTCAATATTCTGATCAAATATCTAGTCTAATCGCTTGTAGAATGGTTCCTGCACGCAATACTTGCGCTGCAGCACACCGCGCACATCCTTCAACCCTTCAAATTACTTTCTGCCGTACAGTAAAATTCCGTGATGCTTTTCTATCCCGAACAGTGCGAATGTGGAACAGCTTACCATCTTCTGTGTTTCCTCGCGCATATAATCTGCGGAAGTTTAAGGGCGACACTACATCGGCACCCCCGCCACTCTCCTCATATCCTCTAATCCTTTCCGTATCTCCTTCCTGCCATGCTGTGCTTTGCATCATAGGGTATCCCCTTAGCTTGGTTTAATAATATAAAAAAAAATACTAAACTAGTTCAAAGTCTGCAAATATTTCGAATATTTTAAAACAATGTAACAAGCACCCTGTTTTCTGCCTAGTTATTTGCTCTAGGTACAAAAAAACCTATTGTTGAATTATCGCTGTAAATTTATCGATGGGCAGAAAAAACCAATTTTTTATCAGTTAAGTACTGAACTCGTTACAGTCAAGAACCAGTTCTTGTGGTGCTACTAAGCCAAATTGGTAAATAATATGAGCGAATATCATCAGCAGAATTAGAATCAGAATAATAGCGGTTTGTTAATAAACATACAAACAATACCCATACATAACGTTAGACATACACATTAGCATTCAAAATGTCCCGATTTATGGGTATCGGGGTCTGCAATTAACTAGGTAATTCAATTACCTTGAAAAAATACCCAGTTAAATTAACCCTAGGTGTATCACAAAAATAACGTGAACTTTTTAAGTTCGTAGATCTCAATCAAATTTTAATTGAATTCCCAATTTCCATTTTATACAACACAACATCTTAAATAGAGAATTTTACAACCCACAGGTCACAATACTTGATTTTAAATTCCAATTAAAATTTATAGGATAAATCACTTAAGATTGAAGGATCTTTATAATTTATACAGTAGCTACACGGGCATGTCCGAAGTCTTTACTATTAACTTTTCTGATAACAGAGTTAATGTGGTGGTCATCAAAAGTAGAATTGCTTTTGAATATTTCATCCAAGACTCTAAACGTAGTCGAAAAGTGGAATAGTAGTATTATTAATTATCATAGGTAAATATCCATCCGAGTCTAATTTTGAGGGATATGTATTATTCACAGGTGAATATACAGGCGTTTAATTTTGGCCGATATATAATCAAAGATTTAATTGGGTTAAGTTTCAATTTATTCGACATATGTTACCCTCAACAAGACCAATACGATTGGAGATGTACAGTTGTACATCATCTGCATACAGGTGTACATAAATCACAAAGCTCAACTTGAAGAAATATATCACTGATGAATATGGAGAATAATAAGGATCCAAGGATCGATACTTGAGGCATGAAAAAGGACATCGGTAAAAAGGGAGGAGTAGATTCCGTTCAAGTAAACTTCGTGTGATCCCCAACTGAATTAGTTGAATCATATCGGCTGCCTACGGTGAAAATTTAAAAATGTTTTGAGTTTTCAATAGAGTAGCAAATGATTCACAGTGTATCAGGAGCCTTTGAAAAATCTAAGAAGGCTGACTGCATTAGCATTCCCTATCAATAGTCTTATTTTAAGTAAAGCTGTTGTGTAGCTATATCCAAACGAAAGCCTGATTGATTGTCATGTAAGAGTTTCATTCAAAATAAAATTATATAACATTTGCAGGTATACATTATTTTCTCTTTTATTTTCGAAATATACATACGGTAGCAAATTAATTGGACGATACTCCACAGATTGCGACTATACATCCTTAAGAGCAGGAAACAATCTCTAAAAATGTCCAACCTCTGAAAGGAAGATGGAGCTTGTGAAGCAAGAATTGCAAATCTGTATAAGGGCAGGAAGTATTATAGACTAACGCATTTTGGCAAATTTAGGATTCAGAGCATTTACACCAGCAGCAGTAGATTTAGTGCTGATGATAACCGTAATTACTTCACTAATATTACCCATTAGAAGCTAATCATAGATTCATTTATTCATTCTCTCTATTTCGTTACTATCTAAACTGACAGATATACTGCTTGCGAAATTTAAAGAAAATTCATAATTAATTGCGTCAGAGTTAGTCGAACAAAAGCTCGACTTTCGATGTGCGATAAGTCCATTTATTTTTATGTTATTCCACAGGATTTTGTTAAGGACCTTAATATTTAAAATGGGCAAATAAAAATGTTTTAATCTGTTACTTGATAGCAGAGACGGTTCTGTTCCGCAAATGACCGATATTTTTACATTTATCATATGCAATATTTCTAGCAGCAATTAGATTTCGAGTTGAGAAGAAAATCGTGGGTACCGCGGATCTATGACAGTTTTAGTAATGAAAAGTCATGTTTTTCTTGCAAATAACTTGAAGCAGAGTTAAAAAAAACCTCACTTGATCTTTCTAAGTTGGGCAAATGAAATTATAACATCTCCAGCAAATAGTTCTACTGTAATATAGTATAATGCTACGCATTAAAAATTGTATGCTACGACTTGCATTATTGCACAAGAACATCCGCCCACGGGTTGTTCGTCACGTTGCGACACCGTTTTTCAGCTCGATTTTGCATGCTCTGCAGTCACATTAACCGTGACTCTAGTTATTTCGTTTAGTTAGTCTAGTTCCATCGGTCTAGCGCTAATCATAATCTTTTCTCTTGGCTGTTATTAGGAGTAATTAATAAATAAATAATCCATAATAAGATAAATTTGTTTGTTTTTTTTTATATATAACAGTACATCGCCAAGCAAATCATCCTGCTTATAAGATTTATAAATCAAAACAGGAATAAGAGCTATTTTCGTATGTGTGTATTAAGCTGGATATCATGTTAACATGATCATATCATGATCAGAAATTCCTGGATAGAAATTTGTTGGTTGGAAAAATAGAACTTTTGACAAATTCCAACTAAGAAAAATTTCTGGTGGTCTACAAAGGAAGTATGTTGGGTAATTGTTGACTCTCCATACCTCCAAATAACATTCAGATTAAAATTTCTTCATATACAATGATTTGTCTTGCTGATACCATACCTCTTAATTCTAGCATACTACAGAGATTAATTCTTATACTTTAGACACACATGGCTCCTAATGAATAATTAGCTAATGACTCATTAGACGCTAATGACCATTAAGCGACTGCAGACACACATCCATTTGTTTATCTACTTATGAGAGTAAAGAAGCGAAATGAATCGAAATGCAAAACTTGATATAAAAATCATTTCTATTTTGATAATATAGATTGTGCCTTGCATATCTTCTTATTATTTGTGAAATGTGCAGCAGGACGGCGGACTTCCATATCTATACCATAAGTTTTTAAAAAATACATTAAGTTTTAGATTTTTACTCATAAGGGTAAAAAACACTTGATTAGTGAACATCATTGTGATTTGATTTTCAAGCCATAATTATGAATACTATGTGAGGTCCGACATCTTAATGAATAATAAGTGCTAATGATTTATTACATCGTGCTGTGTGTGCTTTACTAATCTGCTTCAACATTAATGATCTCCTTCGTGAAATTGTAAAATGTGATATTCAAATATATGCCCGCAATGTAAAGATTTATATTAACTGACCTATTGGTTTAGTAAGGACAGCCTTGATTTTCTAAACTCTAACTTGAGATTTGTAGCAGCATGGATAAGATTTGCTGTCTAGTTTCCGTAAATTTAATCACAGTGTAATGTATTTTATATCACACCATCTGCAAATGCTCTCTGATGTTGTATCTGTTAGTAATTACTAATTGGAAAAGAAAACTATTTTTCCTTATTTTACCAACGAGACTACGGTAGTTCCTTCACTTATAGATTCTATTTGCAATGAAAAATCAAATGCTGCATTTAGTGACTGTAACTTAAAGGTATACACTTATTGCGTAGGCTTGGTTTGGGTATCTCCTCAATCAATCATATAGAAACAACAAAAAAACAAGTTTTATATGATCAGTTAGAGTTTCTGCAAACCTCGCATATACTTCAAGTTACCTAGCTAGTCTTGGCTGTGGCTCTTTCTTTTATCGTACTAACCGGATTGAAACATTCTGAAATTCTGATTGAATGGTGCATTTAAAAGAAATGCAAATCGCTCAGCGTAAAATTTTGTATGTTCCAAAATGACTAGTTGAAGTCATTAATTATTTTGTCTTTCCTTCGCTGATTGGTCTTCCGTAGTGCAAGTACAATCAGCAACTGAATCGCTTGTTGTATTTACTAGATGACGATAAAATCCCTGTTGACTCATCAAACAAAAGCATCAACAAGTACATTAACCTGAAATGAAAAAGGAAAATTTCAGATAGTATACAATTCAAGCATACATGAGTTTATCTGAGTTCCATTTAATGTTTGTTCTTACAGTCTTCATGCCGTCCTCTAAGGTGTTCCTGTTGGGGGACCGAGCCATACCAAAGTATCCGCAATGCTTATAAAATACTAAAACAAAGATAATTATGAATGATCATGACGTATTCAAAAAGGAAATAAACGAAACATGAACACAGGAAATAGCATAAAGCAACACGAAATTAAATATAATTACAAATAACACAATAATAGAAAACTTAACCTCACACTCAAATTTGAAATAATTTGTAATTATTTTTTGCGTGTCAGGTATGCAAACACAAAATAAATATTTAACTTACCAACAACACGAACAACACTAGAATTTATTTGAATTTAACCCCAAAGTGCCAATTTAATTTCAATTTGACGTCTTAACCTTTGTGGTCTTGGTGACACAAGTAAGTTCAAATAAGGAATTTTTATACCCGAACTTTGAAAACCGAATGACATTTCTTCGAAATTCAGTAATTTTAAAGAAAAAAATTAAGGCATCAATAAGCTAAATAAGAATAAAAGAGACAATAAACAAACAATAAAAATAAATAAATACGAATGTTAGAACATGTGTAGTAAAACGGTACAACCATACACAAATTCGATGTTTTCGATGATCTTAAAAAATCGGTAGAAAAAAAACGCGAATTTCGGTTAAATTAAAGCATAAATTTATATAATTCGCAGAGTTTCACGCAATATTAATTTGAAGAAATTATTATTAATGCTTTCGCGCACTTTCATTCGTTTTAAGGTACCGTACCCAAATTGTTTATGCAACTTTCCCTCAAAATAGGGCTGATTTAATCAAGGGTTAGCGGACTGTCAGCAGCCCGCCTGTCTCAATTTAACCACAAGTAAATTGAGGACTGTCGGTATCTTTCGCAGATGAGCTGGAGTCTAATAGCTATGGCCTAGGGGACCTGGTTTTATTGTTTTTCGTCCTAGAGAACCTTCCATTTTGAGTAAATAGCTTTATGCAACCCCTTTCTTACCCTTGTGTGGCAATAGTAATAGTGATGCTGGTTCTAGTGCCGGTCGTGGTGTTGATGATTCTGATGGTACGTAATGTCTCTCTGCATGAAATAGTTCAATATCTACGTCAAAGCAAAATGCGACCAACTGAACGACTGATTGACCTACTATCCAGGCCATCGCCATCACCCCAATAATGTCGTATGTAAGTCCCCCATAAGGACTACAATGCATTCCCATATGTGAGAGGGCAGTTTGTGTTAGTTAGAAAGGGAGTGATCGTTATCCTCCTTAAAGTCAAGGGCAGTTGAGGAAAATTGGAGATATCTTTGTGGCCTGCCCAATCTGTATAGTAGCCTCCTGCTCCCGTATTTTAGTAATGTTACCAAAGCAATGATTATGTTTTAATGTAAATGCGGGCCAAACTCTGAATGGATAGCATTTGGTAATATTTACCTATGATTCCAAGATTAATTATGCGGATGTGTCCTAGGATGTACTGTACATGCTTCCGTTGGGTATGAGCTGCGGAATTACATGCACATAAGAATGCCTCTCGTATTATGTTGTCTTAAATAGCTACCAATTCTAAATTATAAACAGCATGGCCTATGGACTCCAGCACCTATGTATATGTACTGTCTGAATATATGTAGTTGATGCGGCTGCAATATTATGGATTTGTATGTACATACAATTCCTGCTTTTGAACATGGACATGATGTTTGCTTAGTATGGTACTTAATTTCTCTGGATTCCAAGGATGGCTTGATGCATTTAATTGAATCAATTTGAATTGAAATGGGAGTGAAATTAGGATGGACGAGATTTCATTTAGGTAAAGCTAGTTGGATATCATACTATACTAAGTTCAATGAGGAGAGTTTATAAGAAGGTCATATTTCAATCGGGGTTAAGTTGGTACTTCTGAACTGTATCAACAATAAATTTCCAGTTGAAGCGATAATCGTCTATATGACGTGAATTATCTCTGAAATACTAAAACATATGCGGTGATCAGTGATGTACGCTAGATAACAGACGTGTTTCAGTCCAGCTCCCGTAACTAGTACCTTTAAATCGGCATTTCGGTAGTTTTATTACGTGGAAATTTTATGTGCTCAACAGGTGTTTTAATAATTAATCATTGCTTCAGTCGTTTATTCATAAAGCTCTAGTGCATAAGTGCAGAACATCATTTAAAACTCTTTTAAATTAATCTAACGATCGCTTACTGTATCGTGCTGCACTTGAATTAATGTATGTGAGCTGATTTTTTAATTCTCCACAAATGGCGACGAGGGGAAGGAAGGAAAAGCTGCCATCTACATCAACTACAAATTCTGAAGAGAGTATTATAATCAACATGCGCAAGGCCGGAAAGTGCCATTTGGATAGTCCGGGCTCTGCAGCTGTTTCAGATGCTACTATAGAAAAATTGGTGACGACAATGGAGACCCGTTTATTTGATAAAATGAGTAAATTGATCGATCAGTTGGAAGTACGTTTCTCTTCAAAAATCAATGATGTCATCTCTGCTGTAAACGGTCGGGTAGTTGCTTGTGAAGCATCTATTAAAGAGCTGCAGGGGACGGCAAACATTCTACGTGAGCATGCCGATGATCATCAGCGGGTACAGCGATTAAGCGACGTCATAATACGGGGCATAACACAGCAACCCAATGAGCATGTGCCTAGCATCGTCAAAAACATTGCTGCAGTGATTGGACACGTGATCTCCCCTTACACTGATGCTTTTCGCCTTAAGGCAAAATTACCTTCGCCGCTGCTGACGGGGAGCGGAGCTCCGATCGTGGTACGTTTATCTTGTCATGCAGAGCAAAAAGCTTTTTTGTCATCTTTCCGCAGATTAAAAAGTCTCCAATTATCGAGGCTGGATAGTTTCTCCTCAGAAACGTTTGTCTATATCAGCGATAGCCTAACGCCGCATTATTGTTTTCTCCTCCGGGAAGCTATCAAGCTCCGCAAATTGGGAAAAAAAATTCTGCACGTACGAGAAATGGCTTTCTATATATTAAGCGTAGCCAGGAAGACCGGGAGATGAAAATAATCAACCAAGAGCAATTACATAATTTGTTTAAACTGAATTGCCAACGATTATCGAAGTATATCCATTGATGCTGATGATTCACTACTAAACTACTTAAACGATTTAAAGCTCACTTATTCCAACTTCGAATTTATTGATTTCGCTATATGTTTAGATTTAAAGCTCATTAATTCTAATTTTGAATTCTCTGAAATTATTGCTTTAACTATATAACTATCTGAATTACTTGCTATAGGTACATATTCTTAGATTTAAAAGATTATTAATTATAATTTCTAATTTATTGCTTTAGCTATATAATTGGATTTCTCCTTTATTCTATTATAATTTAAACTTACATGTATTTATGATGCTAATCTTTTCAAATATCCTCGTTTGGTCGTGTATATACTTTTCTGTTGCGGATATTTATCATTTTATTTTGTCCTGTTTATATATTGTTATAGTTTGTGCGAGTTTTGATGAATGCGTTGGTGGTCCCCGTTGTATGCTTGATAATGGATAGTTACTCATGTTTGGACAAGGTGAGAGCACTACTCGGAATTTTGTGTAATCGTTCTGTAGGTTTGAATGTCTGTACGGTAAACGCGCGAAGCATCAAAAATAAAATTGACGAGTTTCGTTACATGTTCTCTGACTTAAAAGTGCATATAATTCTTGTATGTGAAACATGGTTGAACGACGTTGTCCCCTCATCACTAATATCCATTCCTGGCTATACGTTACTTTGTAACGACCGCAAAAGTCGACCAGGCGGTGTGGTTGCGTTTTTTGTTAGAGATTTCCTGAGAGCTAAGGTGATTGCCTCTTCCAAGGAACAATCAATTGAGTTCATTTGCGCCGAACTAGGTTCTACAAATGAAAAATGCGTTGTGTCCTCGGTATACTGTCCTCCCAACTATTTTGACATTAATAATGCTAATGAGTTTGAGAATGCAATGTCACATATCGGGCAACAATATGAGAACGTGATTGTGGGAGGTGATTTCGACGTCAATTTGAGACGGCATGATAATTTAGTCAACCAATTATCTCACCTCCTACTCTCTGTCCACCTGCATATTGTGAACTCATTTCCTACGTACTTTAATGCCACTAATCCTTCGATTCTCGATTTGCTTCTCGTAGCCGATTGTGACAAGGTTTTATCGCACGACCAAATTGATCCACCTAGCATTTTGGACCATGATCTCTTATTTATTAGCTATGGATTCCCTCTAGATCCGAATCTCCATCATGACTCTTATTCCTTCCGCGATTATAATAACATTGACGCTAATGCTCTTATAGATGAATGTACATCCTTGTGTTGGGACACGATATTTAACTCCGTCTCAGTAAACCACCAAGTGTCTACTTCTAACTTGCTTGTTACTAATCTGTTTGAAAAGTATGTCCCTGTTAAAACGAAATGTGTAACTGTGCATGGCTGCTTGTGGTTCTCTGATGGAATACGATTTCTTATCTCTAAACGTGAGTATCTATAACATCGTTATAGGCAGCTCAGAACAATTGCAGCGCACACGTTATACAAGATTGCACGAAATAAAGCTAATTTGGCTATCTCACGTGCTAAGCGTCAGCACTATTCTTCTAAGTTCAACCTCAGCCTTTCTCCCCGAACACTATGGCGAAATTTAAAACTGGTGGGTGTATATGGCAAAGGCAGGAGTGATGGCAGTAGTCTAAACCCTGACGAACTAAATGAATTTTTCATTTCGGCTGGAAACTCACCTGTGATAACTAGCAAACCCGGCCTTCCTGATTATCTACTAGAAGAATATGCTACCCCTAATCCTTCTAACACATTCTCGTTCCGTGGAATTGATTTAAATGAACTTACCGGGGCTATCAGTAGTATTAACTCTGATGCAATCGGTCCAGATAGCTTGTCACCGCGGTTCATCAAAATGTTATTCCCGTACATTGGTAAGTACATCTTACATATTATTAGCTCTTGCCTAATGTCATCTACGTTCCCTAATGAGTGGAAAATAGCAACTGTACTGCCGGTGCCCAAGAAAACCCCTGCTGAATCTCACGCTGATTACAGGCCAATAAGTTTACTATGTTTTCTGTCGAAAGTACTAGAAAAGCTTATGTACAAGTAAATACTGCTTTATGTGGAATCCTGCAACCTATTAACGAGTTGGCAATCCGGCTTCCGCACTTCCCATAGCTGCGAAACCGCAGTCTTAGAAGTATATTCAGATGTAAGATTGGCTCTGGACCGAGACAACCTCACTGCTCTGGTTCTTTTGGATTTTTCGAAAGCCTTCGACTATGTAGACTATCGCATTCTTCTCCAGAAGCTGTCATCATCTTTTAATTTTAGCACCTCAGCTGTTTCCCTGATCAACAGTTTTTTAACTCACCGTCGTCAACAAGTGAAGGTGAAATATTTACTGTCCAGTGCGCGGGCGCTAGAACGAGGGGTTCCCCAAGGATTTATTCAGGGTCCTTTGCTTCTCTGCTTATTTATCAACGATTTACCGAGAGGTGTTCATGATGTGAAAATTCATTTATATGCTGATGATGTTCAGCTGTATCTAAGCAGACCTATTGGCCTCCTCGAGGATTGCGTGGCACGAATAAACTCTGATTTGGACCGAATTTGCACCTGGTCTAACTATAATCGGCTGCTACTAAATCCGGGAAAGTCGGGAAACGGGGTTTCACTGCCTATGTCAAATAAGGTCACCAACCTTGGGATAGTACTAAGCCCCAATATGAAGTGCTGTGGTAACATTAATAATACGATCAGAAGAATCTATGGGGGCTTACGCATACTGTGGCCTTCAGCGAATATATTATCCAGTCGTTCTCGTCTAAAGCTAGTAAAAACACTTATCTTGCCTTATTTCACTTTTGGATGTTTGGTCTTCCCCAAACTGGATAGTATCTGTACACGCAAGATGGAAGTTGCACTAAATGACTGTGTGAGGTTCATTTATGGGTTGCGTAGGTTTGATCATGTCTCACATCTCCGGCTTTGCTTGTTCTGATGTTCTTTTGCCTCTTACCTTAAACGAAGAAACTTAGTTTCTTTGTACAATTTGTTAAAATTTAATAAGCCAGAGAACTAATGAGAACTTTTCCATTTTACTACCTCCCAACGAAATAGAAATTTGTTATTGCCTCACTTTCATAACACTGTAATGGAAAGCTCTTATCTTGTTCAAAGTATCCGTCTGTGGAATGATCTCCCTGTCAGTATACAGGCGGCTGGTACCATCAATGCATTTAGAAAACTCGATAAACGCACATATTATAGCTCCTTTTCTGTCTATCCGCAAGTGAATACTAGTTAGTTGATTGGTTCATAGTATATATAATCATTTTTGTTTTCATTTTTTTTATTTTTTCTTTAATGTTATACTTGAATTGTAAGTCCTACTTAATGATGCTTATTTTTATTTTTATTATTTTTTTTATTTTTATTTTTTCTTTACTCTTTGGATTTCGATTTTTGATTCTAGCTCCACTACAATAGTTGTACTCAATAAGATTTCAATCCTGTGTACTTTACCGAAATAAAGTTTATTCTATTCTATGCTATTCTATATCCTGCAGGTTTATATATTCAAATTTTTGCCCTATTTAGGTCCATCGTGCAGTCAGCTTTTTCCATTTCTAAGTAAGTATCTCCTTTCAACTAATTAATTAATTACTTGGTTGATTTTGTATATTTCTTATGTGCATTCCTCAATCATAACATTCGTTTAAAAACATTTGTGTGTCCAATCGAGAATGTTAAAAGTTCAAGTAATTTTTCAGTTGATCATAATAATAAAATGCTATGAACTTAAAATATTAGTTGAAGTGCTAATAGCATTCACACATTTAACAAATGTTATTAATTGATATATTTTCCTGAAAATTGTGTAAGTAGCTTAACTTTATCAGTCAGATTAAATCACTTATAAAATTAATTTTATTATCTGCCCGCAGTAGGCTGACAATTTTTTAAGGGTGCTTTTCGTATGGGCAGAAACTCTATCAGTACGACTGAGAGTTTTTGCCTACCGTCGACGCTGTTGAAAAGACTAAGCTAACGCTTTATATACATCCATTGCGAATGTACGAGTTGAGTTTTAACATGTCAAAACGAAATTGATTTGGTTGAAATTAAGATATAAGTTTCATTAGGATTTTTACACTAGAACTGAGAGTTTTCTTATAGGAACTGGAACTTGTTCAATATAGATTCGGTATAATGAAGGCTAATGAAGGAAATTGAAAGGAATTGATTTTGACATTATCCGCGATTACATAAAAATATCTTTTACTTTTACTCCAAATTCTATAGTAAGAAGCATATAGTTTAAGTTAATATAAACTAGGAAAAAAGCTATATTTGGTCCAAAATTAACTCGATTTCCGATATCCAGATGAATACAATATACAATCGTATGTGCGTCTGTTAGTGATCGCATAACTTTTGAACGACTTGTCCGATTGAGGTCATATTCCCACAATATGTTTGTTCTGTCACAGCGGTTCATACCTATACTAGGATCCGATAGGTGGCGCTTGCACAGCATAATATTTACGGTCAATTCCCAAAACATTATTTTATTCTAAAGTTCCAACATCATTTTACATGGAATATATAATCAAAAAATGGAAGCCAGGCAAACGCGCTATTGTTGTTACTGCTTACGAAGGAATACTTGCCTTAAATATTTTAGGCATATTATACACTGTTCATCCAAAATAACGTGAGTGCTTTTATTTACGATTGCTATTAATAAATGAACTTCGACCAACGTCATATGAATATTTGAGAACAGCTAAGGATAAATTATACGCGACAAATTAACATGCCTGCTGAGAACTGCAATAACTTGAAAGTGACAATTACTGAGTTGCGATACTTGCCGCTGCAGCACTTGGTTTTTGTCCACTTCAAATTCGCCAGTTATTCGCCATATTGATGACAACATGTTTTCCAACAAACTCAACTAAATTATGGGGTAAAATATAAAGATTCAATGAGTGAAGATATACTGCACAGACTCGAACAACAAATCAATACGCAAACCTTCAATTCATTCCAGAAATGTATAACGAAGCATTGGTTAAGATCGGAGACATATGCGAATACTCATCTCCAATGGACTACTCATAAATTTTGGAATGCCTTCACCTAAGCGATCAGCTAAAACTTAGGAAATTATGACATGCAATGTGAACAACAATTTACTACTAACGTTTTGTTACGACAAATGAACAATTGTTGTCAAAGGAACAAAAGCCCATTTACGGTGAAGTTATGATTGCGATTGCAGCAATAGAAGGAGGCTTTTTTCTTTTGAACGCACCAGGTGGAATTTGTAAAACGTTTTTAATTTCACTCATCCTTACCAAAGTTAGATCTCAAGGTAATGTCGCATTAGCAATTGCTACAACTGGCATCGTTGCAACTTTATTGAATGGTGGAAGAACAACCCATTCGGCTCTAAGGCTACCATTAAATATGCCGACCAATGAAAATGCAGTATGTAACATCCAAAAACACTCAGGCATGGATAAACTACCAGAAAATCTCACATTATTATATGGGCGGAATGTACAATGAATGACCCATAAGCATTCACTGGATGCATTAAATCGAACCCTAAAAGATTTAAATGCCAACGAAAGTTTATTTGGTGGCGCCCTGATTTTATTTTCAGGATATTTCAGACAAATAGTATCGGTTATTCCACGTTGAATGTATGCGGATAAAATCAACATATGTTCGTAGTCTGGTAGCTTGGTTTGGAATAATCGATTTTCTTTTGTTTTACATATTTCGAAAGTACTATATATTAAGAATATACTGTAAAAATTTTAGACCGAAGTTCGAAATATTGATGAAGTTATAGCACATATACGTGCGCGCGGAGCAAACGGCCGGACCCCTCTATTGTTTATACTTTGTACTTGCTTCGAGTGTCGGATACCTTTGTGTATACTAAAAGTTTTACCTGTATTCTTCCCATACATTTATTTTGGAGCTCAGTCATATCGAAATACAAAACGAACAGTTAGTGTACGGTACGCTCGTTACTTTGTGCGTAAACATCTTCGAAGAGCGTAAAAATGGATTGGAAAGGAAACTTTGGACGCGTTTTTCTCGATACAACGTTTTTACGGTCGGCCGGGGTAACAACAAAATTTTCTATCCAACCGCTTGGGCTGAAATTTGGATATGTTATTCTATCGATAGCTTTCGCAGGAACTAGGATCTTCTTTTTCGTCCTTAACTTTCCATTTTACAGCCCGATCTCCACTAAAAAAAGTCTGTTCAGCCCCGAACAACCTGAAAAGAAAAGAAAAAGAATTAATAAATTAAAACCCCATGCACAGTACTTAACTCAACAAAAGACAGGGAAGGCGACTGGCATACATTCCTCCCACGCAGTACAGATACAGAATTAAACAATGAATTACAATGAATTACTTATACTAAGCAACACTAACTGAATTCATAAGAAAATGTATAAAAATTCCCAATTTCCCCATACAACGAATGTAAACAAAGTGTCGACAAAGCAACAACAACACTATGGGAAGTGGAAATTGATTAATAGTTGGTCGAATTTCAATTTCCATTACTTGAAATCTATACCAACTATTGAAAAAAGAGTCATAAAACATGCTAACTATGACAAACCATTTTCCCGCCAACTACTTCGAGGAAAATTACATGAAAATTGTTCCCTTGGACAGTTGTCACTAGGGAAAGCAATTTACTCAAATATCGAGTTTTTACGGGATTGTGAAATGCAATAACTCAATAAAAGCGAAGTTTATGAGCTATTGAAAAGAAGTTTTACACAAAAACAACTTCCCGTAAATATTTTCCGCGAAAATCAACAAAACAGAATCTCACCCGAAGACAGGTTAAGATTATAAATTCAATAAAAAAACGAGTTTTCTTAGAAAATAAGAACACACAAACACTGAGTCACACATACAACATAATTTGCATAACTTACCTTTATTTAGTTACCACAATTTCTACGAAAAAAAACGCACGGGAATACTCGCGATCGCGAACAGTCAAAACAGACTTTTAATTATCGTGGAACTGTCAAATTTCATGTATTGTCAACGTATGGCATATGAATTTGGGGTATTTTTCACCGAGGAATCTGATGGAGGTACTAGAAAAGCGCTAAAGTATCTCAGTGAAAACATATTTACGAATTTATGAACTCTCATATAACTAATGAGAAGGAAAGAGATAGCAAGTAGAAGTGAGATGGATTAAAATACGTTCCACATCAAATTCTCTCAACATGGACGAGAAGAATTTAATTGCGCGCTGTTATAGCACAATTTAGGATTTTAATTTTCATTCAAAGAAATGAAAATGTGGAGGAAATCTTTTGATGAGAAAAGATAGATATTAATATTCTTCATCGAATGAGATAAATCATACCTGATGAAAAATAATATATTCTGAGCAATTTCCATTATGGCTGCGGGTTTCACACACAAAAATAGCGGTTCAGACCCTATATAAGGCCGAGCTTTTGCATGAATCATTTTCTTAAAATTTTCGAGTTCAAGGAGTTCAGTTCATGATATATACATATATATATATATATACAGGGTGTCCTGTAAGTCGATGTCAAGCCGGAATCGGGTGATAGACCAAACCATAACAGTTACCAGAAAAATATTTAAAAAAATCTAAGTCATGTATTTTTCAAATTATAGACATGTGGCGACGCGAGCAAACTTGAATACAAAAATGCACTCTAAATATTTAACCGCTGTATCGACCTGAACATTGGGGATGCTTCTAAATTCGTCTGTTCCCTAATTTCTACTTTGTGCAGCGTAAATGCCTTCTTTTTTTAAGTTTTTATTAAGTAGGCATAAGAAAGCGAAAATGGAAATAATGTTAGTTTTTAAGTCAATTTTTTTCTCAATTTATTCTCACGGAAGCAAACATCCTAGCTAGACCACATCTTAAAATAAATTAGTTTAAGATTGTTCCCCGTAGAGCTTGCACAGCTAAGGACGTATCCTGCGAAGCTTATTATCCATAAACCACATTTAAATAAAGTTTATAACGAAAGCCGAAGAAGATTGTTTTAATAAATTGTTCAGTATTTATAACTTCATTATTTCCTAACCTCTACTTCCAATCAGGTCTAACGTCTAACTGACAGAACCTCCGTGAAGATCCTGTGCCGGAACGTGCTTTGACTTCTAGAACCATAATCTCTGAAGAGGTCCAGTCAAGAACATCCCTCGACCTCCTACTTCAAAGGGGTGTAATTTCTTACGTGGTCCAATCACGAACCTTTCTTGATATCCTACCACGGAGATGTTATCTATTGAAGGAAAGTAGATCAGGACAACAACGGTTGTACGTGCTATTCATAGAGGAAAAGCACTACAATTACATACAGATTGTAAAGCGTTACCATACAAGATAACCCTGTTTCAAGCTTTTATCTCTTTAGCTTACTCTAGCTCTTTATTCGCGATTAACCTCAACCTGTTCAGATTCTTATACCTGCGACAACGCAGCCGTGGTTATAGGAACTCTCCCCCAAGGGACAGTACTACTAAACACAGACATTTCTTTTGTTTTCGAGAAAATGTACACCTTATGATGGTTTTTTAGCTCCTGTTGCTACAAATCTTTACTTTTTCTCAATTTTATTTTTCTTATGTAATCCCGAATAGTGCTTATGTAACCTGTTGCTTTAAATTCTAGGCCTACTGTCCCAGCTTGGAAGAAAATGTCACATTTTGCCGAACCAAGAATAGAAAATTAATATTTCACCCAACTTTAACTAACTATAATGAAAAGAAAATGTACTACGGCTGTTTGGCAAGTGACTTTAAAAGTTGACGCATTTAATAAGGATTCTAAAATAGTATAACACTTGCTACAATATTTCTTAGATTACGGGAAAAAAATGTTTTTTCTTCAAGAAACCCAGTTTCGAAAAATTTCTTTTCACCTACTATAAATGATAGTAGTGTACCCAAAGCTTGCCGCAAGACCGTAACTTTAAGCTTCTAGTTTGACTGAGACGGAGAGTCATTACATGAAGTGTGAGTGAGACAGATAAAGCCACTTTCAAGTTAGAGATCCTAACTTTTTGTTGAATTTAGGACAAATTTTCGTTAAGTTTAAAATTAAACACCAATTATTTGGATGCTAAGATTTATTATTTACAAAAGATATTCAATCTGCCTTCCTTCAGCTGCAATACAAGTTCGACATCTTCTTAAAATGGATCGGGTTCATTGATGAGAAATTCAGCTGCTTCCTCGTAAGGTAAGGAACTCTTTCTTCACCATGTACTTGGTTTGGAAGTCGGCCCTCTGTGGAGAGTAGACGATGCACATTTGTAAAAAGGCAATGATTTGATGAGCAAGCGTCACTATTATCTTTTGGAAATATACTTTTTCAGCCACTCTCGCTGGAGATGGTTAAGAAAAAGTACAAAAAACGTAGAAAGGGTTACATTTTGGGTACAGAGTGTGATAGATCATTTTAAAGCTAAGCTCTTGGGATTTCCAAATACAATATGAAAAATTGGTATTGATGACGTTTTTTTTGATAAAAATAGTAGTTAAAGAAAAAAAAACGAGTAAAAAATCCGAAATTTTAAATTTGTTAAGCCATAACTTCAAAACTGAAATGGCAAGGGAAAAAAATTATGGACCATTGGAAAGGTCCAACGATTATCTATCTACCAAAGTTTGAATCATCATCTTAGGGTGTAACATTCAGAAGTTACAGGAGTTGAACTATAAAAACATACCAAAATATCTTAAAGTCCCGTTATCTCGGAAACCGTTTCGTTTTCCCCTCCCCACCCATACAATTTTTTTTTGTCCTAAGAATAACCTATCCGTAGCCTTCCGGTGCCAGACCACATACGGGGACACCTTGTATATATATATATTTTTTTGAGTTCTCACTTTGTGCAAATCGTGAAATTGGCTTATAATAATCTGCCTATGGTAAGCATAAGCTCACATGCGATTTTCTTTTGGTAGAATTTGTGCAAAGACATAATTTAGTGATATTATTGTGATTAATAAGTATTTGTGTTCCTTTTAATAAAGTGAATTAAATTTATTGTGATATTTAATAATTTTTTGATAACAAATTAATAGTAAATTAAGTGTCTTGTACAGGGATAAATTCTTGTACAGGATAAATACTTCCCAAAACGGGTTATCCTTTGTTTGCTTAAAATTGTAAATTGCTTTAAGGTCATAATTTTGAAGAATTTTCTAGATTTATAGTAAATAAGTGCTTTGCTGTGAATTAGAGTGCATAAGCTAACCTGCATATGAAGTTTTCATTAAATCGAAATTTGAATCTATTTATGCTCGTTCTGATTTTAATATACCGCTACACTAAGATAATCCACCAATTATACCATCATTACATGTGGCTTGTGAACGGTTCTCCAGCAACTGTTCCGTTACACACGTGCTGAAATTGCAGTATTTTTAAATAACCAGTCTAGTATACAGGCATATGCTGTGACCTTTCCCCATATGGTTTTTATTCAGTTCCAGGAACTAACTACTGTATATGGAATTGTTTGGGTGATCCTATGGGAACCAAGCCTACTTGCGCAAAGATTTTTTGATGATTCCATCCAGGAATTATAAGCTGCATAATAGTTTTTGGTAGTTCCATCTAGGAACCAAGATTCTGTGTAAACATTTTTTGTTGGTTTCATCCAGGAACCAAGATTCTGTGTAAACAAAGTCACTTTTTGTTCGAAGCCCACCAATTTGTTATTTTTCAACGAAATTGTGTAATGCTAGTTTCCACCAGAATGACAAGCTTATAGAACAATAAACTTTCTGACTTTTTTATTCGAGATGTCCTCAAGCTGCGAATAACCACGGCCAGCCACCTACCTTTTCTATTGAGACACTCATTTTAGTGCTACTAAACTATACTTAAAATAAAAACAAAAATTAAAAAAATATTGTTTGTACACTCTTAGATATTGTTATTAACATATTAAAAAATCAAACCGATTGAATTTTATTTTCACCTAAAAAAAAATTCCGAAAAAAGCATTAAAAACGTGCAAGTTACCAGACTACGACCTTAAAGTAATCTTCCTTATAGCGAGGTATCCATACATTGCAACTCACAATAAACTTTCCTTGTCGAATTAATTTTGTTTAGATCAATTTGCAGAGTGGCATATGAAAATGAAAGCCGTAATTGTCTCACTGAATTCTCCCTTTACCGGACTTCCACCACATAAATTACGTTTCACCCATAATTTTGCTTCGAAACTTATATGAACCCATACTTTGCAATTGAACACGATTAGTTATTAACAAAATTATGGGAAATGTCATTGAAGCGACAATATTAAACGAAAATTTCAGAGGAGGCAATGTTTTACTGCCGCCCAAGATGTACCAGTTCAATTTAATTTTTTTTACAAATTCCCATTCGTTTGGATTTTGCAGAAAAATAAGTCGCAAGGACAAACAATGAGTATAATATGCGGATTGAATCTAGAAAATCCATGTTTTTCTCACGGACAAATATATGTTGAGTGTTCACGTGTTGGAAAACCATCAAATATGTTTCTTTATGCACCTGATGGGACTATAAAAACATGTCTATTTTTCATGATAAAGCGTTAAGATAAACACAAAATAAACGATTTATCATCAATAATAAGCATTTATTACATTGAAATTTTCTCAAAGTAAAGTGTAATTAAAGTTTCGTACTTAAATAAAAATATTCATAATTATTCTTAAAATATCTTGCATCAAATAATAATAGTGAAAATGGAACTTTTATTTCCAAAATTGAATTACTAAAATATTGAGTTTTTCATTTAAAATCTTTTTCTCTCCAATTTAAAAACATCAAGTAGTTTATTTTTCTTCATTCAGCCCTAAACGGTCTTCCAGGATACTTAAAATATAGTAATTTGTGTATGACAACACCATGAGTTTCAAGATTTATTCCATTTATGAAACTATATTTATAATTTTTTCGAAAACGCCCCTTATACAGAATTTCAACTCTCTAAGTCAAACGCGTTCTCGAGTTGTGGACAGACGGACGTATAAGCGAACAAACGGACAGTCATGCAAAAAACAATTTTAGTACATAGATATTATGCAAGAGTTCCCAATCCATTTTTATTTATCAGCAATATGCGTCACAAGCGCAGGAACAAACTCAGTATTATCTATATGATTTCAGGCTATAAATATAATTATTAAAGATGCAGTCAATTAAAATTTAAACTTATGGTTGAATTATATAATTCATATCAACTAATGTATTTTTTTTTATTTAGTAATTGTGAGGTTACATAATACATATTAAAAAAATCTATCAATTTATTTGTTGAACTTATTAATTACATAAATTTGCTAATATAACAAATCATATTCTGACAAACAAACAAACAGTTTCCATGTTCCTCCGAAAAAATTAATAGTATTATATGTTGGTTTTATTGACACCTGTTCTGATATATGATCAATTAACGTATCATCAAATAATTGTTAACAAAACTCACTGTACTACGAACAACAACTTAAGTATTTTCCAAAACAACTAATGGTAAATTACCGAATTCTAATTAGAAATTTTAACCATTGAGCATTTACAATTTAATTAATCACATAATTGTTTTTCCAAATGAATTTGAAGGAATTGCTGACGTACAATAAAACATTGGTGATTTGTGCTTTTAACTAATGATTTTTTTTAAGTGCAACAGTAAAGGTCTAAAAGAGATCCTCGTGGCACTCTGTTTTGAACACGAATTTTATGGTGCCGACGACCAATTATTGATATTATAATCGTCAGAAAAACTATAATGCAATTGTGTATGGGACCTGAATCCCATTAGAGGCTATTAAAAAAAAGTTTAGTCACAAACAGTTAAATCTAAATACTAATCTATTTAAATATCAAAATTCGGGTTTCTTATCACAACGGACCACAAACTAACCTAACCTAGAGTTTGTTAATTTTGATTTTTAAATATATTTTTTATTATAGATTTATCTTTTTGTGAATATGTATATACTATATTGAAAAGTAATACCTAATCAAAATCGTCGACTGGGATCGAAATGTCAGTAGTTTAGGCTATATAGCATATGACACCTGTATCTAGTGACTTTTCCATAAATGTCAATAAACAACATTTTAGAGAATCGGACCTGCACGCACACAAATAAATTTCTTTTTTGTGGCAAGTATTTCTTGAGGGTTTTGGTTGTACTCATGAAATTTTTATTTATATACGAGCTTTTAAGACCTTGTTGGTAGTTAATAGATACAGAAAAGGACAAATAATATGAAATCGGTTACACAGAGTTTAGAGTAAATTAAATGGATGGCTTTATTATTCCTATCACGTTCGTGAACGTGAATACTATATAATTCATTTTCATTGTGATTTACAATGACATATTCAATTCTATATAGCTTTTAATTTTTGAAATTATGGATGCCATAGCATTCATAGTAATATACATATCTATTAAACTCTGATACTATGAGCAGTCGGATAAAATATCAGTAATCAAAATTCGAATATCTCAATGAATTTAAGTCTAATCACCTGTCTATTTTTGTAGCACATTGAAATTTTTACTGTCTGCGAACGTGTTAAGGGTGGTAAAAATGTCGATTCTAGCGACAGAGCAGCCCTAGAACAACAAGTGGCTGAAGTCAGTATTGGCAGTAAAATACCTAAGCTAAAGGTCGATGTTATGTTGGATGGATCCCGAAACAGCGCCATTTCTAAATAGCTTTGCCGGATTCTTGAAGGATAACTTGGCTCAGCTGCACCTGGAAGAATGCAACAATTACAAAATGAATAGCGGAATGTAGGCATTTAAAATGACAAACACTATCGCTAAATGTAACGCATTACAGCGAGATTATAAAAACATTTTCAGCAAAATATTAAACATTAATTAGGTCCATCCAAAAACGACTAATTGCTTAGTCCCTAAATACATGTTACAAAAATTACCTACTAGTAATTATTTACATTAATACATCTGCCGAATCCTAAATGCCCTTTCAGCTGATACCACTAAAACGTGGAACGGAAAATCTACATGCATCTTTCGGTCATATACGGAATTATATAAACTTGGCAGGTGCTAATGATAATAATGTTCGTGTCAACAATTTCACATGTCAATTCCGAGTGAAATTGATTTCTGTCGGGCTGGAGGAGTACTTTACAGTGTTGCATCCATATCTTGCATGGGTGTGGAAAACAATTTTATCGTACCATGTACTCTCCCTCTCTTTATCTCTCTGGATATCAATTCATATAACATGTGATGCCCGGGACTTGTTTTAGAATTAGTGAAGTGAAAAAGCACGTAAGGGTTCAGTGAAAAATTTATTTTGAGTTCTTTGTGCAGATATAGGTATATTGGAATTGTAAGACTTGCATATTTCAAACAGGCCGTTCTATAGGTTTTTTTTATTTTTGAAGGCCGAAATGTACATGACGGTTTTCGGGAAGGTGTGAAGAGAAAGCCATACATTTCATATCAACAAAAGATCTAAAAATGTTACTAAAATTTCGACAGGCATATGCACATTTAGGAATGCTTCAATAGGAATATGGTTCCATAAATATTAAAGTATTCTGTGATAGTAATTAAGATGAGATACTTCATTTAACCAACCACTACTTTATAAAAATAAAGAGCGACCTCATTTTATACTCATCATTAATAGAAGTGCTTTGAGACGTCCAGATATAAATCTGTAGACAAATCATTGCATAATTACATTCACTACATAGAAGAGATATTTCTTTTTAAACACTAAACTCTGGCTATTTTGATATCTGTAGAAACTCTTCAACACAGTTTCTTAAACAAAATTAAAAAAAAATTAGGGAAGTAACGACTAATTGGTCTAATTGTAAAACCAACAGTATTATACCATAGATGAAAATAAAAGTTAAATAAAGTAAAAAACCAATGTTTTGTATGGCAACACAAAGAAGGGGTTGCCCCATTTAGTTTCTTTGTGAAAATTTTATTTACATTTGTATGAAAAGGCCATGCACAAAATATCAGGTCCGCACGTCGACGCGTTTTTAGGCAGTGTCAAAATATATAGTGAAAAACTTAAGAAGAAAGGGTTGCCCGAATTAGTCCATATCTGAATGTAATCGTTATGGCAATACTTCGAAGGAGTTTCCCTAGTGGTTCCATTTTTGAACTTAAATTTATTGATGTTTCTGAAAGCCCGTGTGGAAAATTTCAGCACTTTAAGTGAACGCGTTCTCGAGTTATTACGAGGCCAGATGGACATGAATTGACATGACAAAAAAAAAAAATAGAAAAACATAATATAAAATTTAGCTGAATAAAACATCTACAAAAAGAAGAGATTTGTTCCAAGGCGAATAGCAAGTATAAGGGCTAAAAGCTGGAAGGATACTCTGGTAACATAAGAATACCATTCCAACTCTTTTAGCTGTAGAGTGATGGAAGGCTATTGAAATTGCAAATGTCCAGACATTGGAAAATGTGCCTTCTAAGCACTGGAAGTCTGTACAGTCGAGCCAATAAAAAAGGGTAGAGTAAGGAGATGACCACTGACAGAATTACACACTTACTTACTTTCGGTTCTAAATGCATCAATATATTTGTATAATGTATTGCACCAGATCTAATCAGGGGGTGATGATCGATCCCTTAAAGCTTTTCATATCAATACAATTAAAGGAAAAATGCAACCTTCCCAAAATGTATGCAATAAGAATCAGAATAATTGGTCCTGCTGAAACAGGAGATGCATCCGTAAATAGCTATAATGTCAACGTTTAAAATACTCCCCTAGAAAGATTACCTCATCTTGTGTGTCATTGTCAACAAACATATTAAGTTCGTCTTCATCGCCAATGCATATGTCTTCAATGCAGAAAATGGGATTGTTTGTTTGCGTGCATCCGCGCTCATTTTAGACCAATATAACTATCGAGTTTAAGATAACCGTTACACAAAATTTAGGTGGCGTAAAGATTCGATGTTTGAATGACGTGCGCGGTTGCGTTTGCGTTCTGAACACCTACTTAGCTCTGCAGTGTTTGGTCAAAGCTCATTTACACTCTTCCTCTCTCCAACAAAACAAAACAGTGTCTCACATGACATACGAAGTAAATACTGGTTTAAGTACCTCTTCGCAGATTGCACTGTACTTAGCGTTGCTTTATTCCTCTCAATCGCAAGAGAATCAAGTATTATGCGGAGGGAGTTTCAACATTAGAACCCACTAAGAACATACTGAACAGTAATCCTGCATCAATTGGAGAAACAACATTAAAGAAAATCTGTCAATTGAGAGAGGTTGGAGTGCCGAATAAACTAAATAGAGTTCAATGAAGAGATATAGATTGAACCCTATGAGTAATTGAAGTATAAGTAATAAGTAAGTACATAATTCTCTTATTCGATTGTAGTAAATTTGACAGGCGGGTTGCTTCCAAAATACACATTTTCCCACCCCCAAATTAGTAAAAGAGTGTCGAGTAATTGGAGATTGTGATGTAACAGGCACTTTGCATTACTCAGCATTGTGTGCTGTTCTGGTCTATCCTTGTTCAGCGGCACATATCCTACAGATAGTGAGGTCTGGGAGTTTTAATTAAAATCAAACATTATCTGCTTAGTTCAATTTATGCGTTTCAATCCACCCATCTTCTTCATAAATAAACTATTCCGTCTTTTGTACATTGAGATGTTTGCTCGTTACACTGTTTACATACAAGATCTTAAATAAGAAAAGATACTCCTTAATCACTTCTAAAACTAAGTATTGAAAGATTAAATCTCTTATAAAAGTAAAGAACTTGGGACAATGAAAATGAAATAAATTCTGATAAATCAAGAATATTTTTCTTCTTATGGTTCTCATTGTTATCCCAAGGGCGCCATCAGTCCGCTGGTAGTCCTTCGAGACCCTTTCACCGTTCCCTTTAGCATGATAGTTGTTTGCCTTCATGCGATTGTGATAACTCCAAGTCTATACTCTACGGATTCCAGGTCCACCCAACTGAACCCAAACTGACCATAATTTGGAGCACTTTGGGTATCTAGTTAAAATCGAGTTTTGCCTGTATCTTTTTCAAAATTGATTTTGACCACCAAGTCAGTGACCTGTGTGCACTTATCTGGATTTTGTTCTTGTTGTTGGCGAACTATGGCTGTTCGTGATATTCAAATCAAATATTTTCTGGCAATCATTCAACCGAAAATGCTAATAACTCTGAATATGAGGGCAACGGCTGTTAAATGCACAATGAAAATATATTTTTGCTTTTACAAAGATTTATCCACCCATAGGACAAATGTGGTGGAGGCATTGCATTACGATGCAATTGCGTTTGCATAATATCGAAATAATTGAATTATTTCATCACCATGCAACTGGTAAATCTGCATTTCGATGAATGACTTCCTTATACCGAGAGTTTTAAATAACGCTTTAATGCTGATTTTATCTTTGATATTATTCAATTGATTAAGGAGGTTAACAATAGATGGAGCACATATCTATTTAAAACAAAAAAAAAATGCTTTGTGTTTGATTTTTTTTTAAATGCTTATGCTGAAATAGAGATATTAAAAAAAATCCATCAATTCCAACCGAATTAAGAGTTACTGGTGGACAGGAGATCGGGCGCATCGATTTTTTGAATGTTTTTAGACAAACAAAAAATGACACAAGTTCTGACAAAGAAAAACCACACACATTTCAAAGCATATTCCTAAAAAAAAAATAACGGAATACTCGAAACACGATGAATTCTCTATAAAAGAATATGATGTCCTTTCCTGAATATCTGCATATGCACCATATCACATATTTATGGCGCAATGTATATGTATATCTATATGCTTTTACAATAATATAATAATTATTCAAATTGACATTCTCGATTATCGCGGCAAATCGTACGATAATGCTGCAAGTATGAGTGGCAAATAGAAGGAGATGCAAGCTATAACTATGGAGAGAAATAATTTATCAGGGTTTGTACCATGTTGTGGTTATTGTCTTATTTTGGATGGAAAGGCAGCTGCTAACTCTTGCATATCAGCTGTTGAATTATTCGGTTTCGTTCCGAATTTATATGTATTTTTTTCACCAAGTACAGAACGATATAGACTTTTCACACCAGCAATTAAGAAAAAAAAACAATCAATTTTACGTCTTGAAAAACCGTAGCGATACTCACTGGTCTTGTCGAGCTCTTTCGTGGCATGTCGATGACAATGCCGAAATGCAGTGGCGTTGCAAGGGCTTTTGGGCCGTAATGTTGACCGTGAATATGTTGAGCCAATTTTTCCTATGTCATGGAAATTTCAACACAGGACTCAAGTGAAAAATTTTAATTAGCTATAATCTGTATTTTAACATAGGCTGGGCTAAAAATATAAAGTTAAGAATATTTACAAAACTATTTTAAGAGCATTCTGACTAGCAGAGTCATTGCTTACACCCTCAAAGTCCATTGAGTTAGTCGGGAGTCCTTCTGCCTTCAAGGTTTTCAGGTTTTGGAGAAGCTTCAAAGAATGTAATCAATCCTGCGCATTCCAGCATAAACTCATCCCAGCCGATTTCATCAGCTTGCTTCAATGGATGTTGATTCCGAGGTCCAAAAAATTGGTAGGATTTAGGAGCCCGAAACTGCTTTCAAGCTCGTTCAGCTTTTGGAATCTTGTTTTTACTTCTAGGTTGATGTGATGAAGTGAAATGACTTCTTGGTTCTCCCTTCAGATAGTTTTGCAGCGCTTTTTGTCTCTGAGCACAATTCTGCAAATTGAGGCTTAGCGTTTGCAAGTACATTTGGACGCTATTCTCCTCAACTGGAACTTGTGCTCTAGATCCAAGAAAACTCTGGTATTTTCGTTTTTGTTCCTTCCTGAAAGCTGCTCCAAAAGGTCCAACATTTTTGGTATGTTCGTTTCGACCACTTTTACTGCATTTCCTCTGGCGCTTCATCTCCTCTCAAGCAAGCGCTGCAAGGTGGAGTCAGTTATGTTCATCAAAGCATCATAACGTTGAGTTGAAGAAGAAAAGAAAGCGAAAAATCGATCAAGTGTCCCGAAAATAGTGATATAGTTGACGAAAAACAGTAGCAGAAAATATATAAATTACTACAAAATCAAGAACACAAATGAAATCTGTTGATACTGATTTTAATTATTACAAATACCATAAGGACATTCCATGTGCAAAGTATTCACTGAAACGTGAATTAGGAAATTGAAAATTAGACTAGAGTTTTTAGTTATGCCACTGCCAAGTCTAGCAGTCATTACTGCTGTCACAAAGTCAGAAGTTGAAACTTTGTAACTTAATTACTACGAGCTCAAGGGTAAACAAGGTTCGATGCTCAGATGCCAACTTTGGCTACTTAAAATTGGCACCATAGAGTCAGTTATGAAAATTGAACTACCTGGCTCTTTCACTAGAATTAACAGCTACTCACAATGATTTGTGGGCAACATGTTTTAATTTACCAAAATATGCGATAATACTGTCATGCTGATGCCTCTTTATTTTGGTGGCCCATGTGTTCCGCCTCAGCTGATGCACCCTTTTGCGACACTGCCAAAATGAAAGATGCTTTAATAATAATTTCTTCCAATCAGGAGCATAAAGTGATCGTGAAAAATGAAGCAAAAAATCGTTTGGAGAAGATGAGTAGCCCCGAAACCGCTTTATTTGCCATCTTTTCGAACGATATCTTCAAGCTGGTGTAGGATCCGAAAATAATTTTTGAATCTGCAATATGTGCTTAGAATCATTGAAAATTGTTGTTGAATCGAAAAGAGGCGAGTTTGATAATTATGAAGATGTACCTCCAAAAATATCAAACGCTTTAAAATCTCGCAGTAGAACGAGAAATGTGAGGCTGTATCCGCTCGACTATATGAAAGCACAACACGCTAACCTACGTATTGTTAAATGAAAGCCTGTCAGGTTTGATCCCGGTGGACGATCGTCTATGTGTTTCCCCGACTGAAAGATTGCATTCAAACTACACTGTACGTTCACGATTTTGATTTCTTAAAAAACAACCGACCACCTATGAATGATGAAATCAACAAGAAAAAATTTTTCCGCTTGTTATCAAATAATTTTAATTAAACTACGAGTATTACCTAATCATGTACATGTATGCGCGTTAATCATACTGAAAATTTATTACAAACTAAGTCTAATAGCTTAATTGTGGTGTATTGTAACTTAATTGAATACGTAGATATAAGAAAACATTTCTCAAATAGTAATAAAACAAAAAGAAAAAAAATTTATAAGTTTGAAATTTTTAAGAGGTAAGTTCATAATATTATCGAGAACACTTATTGCATTGTTAATTAAAGGTATAAGTCTAAGGTATCATTATGAAGGTAATCAACAGGGCTTCTAAATAGTTTAAAGAAAATGGTACGTCAAAGTCTTAGATGCTGTACAAAATGAGTGAACACTTGAAATTCGGGACTCCAATTCAAAATTTCTGATTTCGAAGGCTCTTAACTCTCTAAGTATTTATTTCATTTTAAAGTCTAAATAAATACGTACCTATTGAAAATTAAATAAAAACCCAATAGAATAAATACTTCAAAAGCTGCAACAGCTTCAGTGAAAGTCTAACTTTAGGAATGCAATAAACACTAAAGCTCGTATTTCTCTTAAAGGAGAACTTTTTACTCAGAAAGCAACGCTCTGTCAATAGACCAAATATGAACTAAATTTACTACTAAATTATGATACCAGATTCTCTATACTTTATTTCTATGGGTGTCTAGTGTAATTCTTTCGGATTTCCGGGGGATTGTAATCTGGTTACTTATGACACCTTAATCTCGTAAGATGTATTCCCAAAAGATCTCCTAGGGCATTTGCACGATAGAGGTCCATGAGGCAGGAGGTGATAGTATTCACTTAAATAAACAAACAAGTGAAAAAGCTAGAATTGGTCTAACACCAATTCTTATGATAGCCTAGATGAATGCCCGAATGAAATTTCGTATGGGTACCCATTTGAGCAATTTTGCAGTGGCTTTTCGTATATATTTCTAGAACGGTTCGTCGGACAGAAAAAATGATTATAACCAATTTTATAGGATTTCATATTCTGAAGAAGTTTTTAGTATAATAAAAATGTCTTGAAATGATCGTTTTCACAGTATACATAAAAAACCTAATTTTTTATATGGCAACACCAAGAATGGGTTGCCCGATTTAGTCCATTTTTGAAATTTTATTTGCTAGTACAATGAAAACACCACCTACTAAATTTCAGCTCTCTACGGCGACTCGTTCTCAGGCAGTGTTCAAATATATAACGGAAAACGAAATTTCTGTATGGCAACCCCACGAAGGAGTTGCCCGATTTGTCTCATTTTCGAACCTAATTTTACCTTTTTTTGTTAAAGTCCGCGTACAAAATTTCAGCTCTCTAAGTGTACGCGTTCTCGAGTTATCGTGCGCACGGATGGACGGACATGCAAAAATCAAAATAACTTTTAATATTATGCATGGGTGTCCAATCCATTTTGCTCTACCATCATTATTTCGAGGTGTTACAAACGGAATGACAAACTTAGTATACCCCTTTAGATTTCATCTAGGGTATAAAAAGGGTACAATTGGGAGGAATATTTCAACCGTTTAAGAGTTTCAGGTTAATTTATAAAATATGCTAGTTTTTAACAAATACCCTGTATCTTAAAAAGTATACGGTCAGCTTTAAGAACTCATTGCATGAAAAAATTCATGACCTTTCCAACGAGTGCTCAACCAGTCCCATGCGTCTTTGCTTCTCCAAATTTATGCCGGCCTAAAATGAAAGTTTCGGTTTTTCTTAATTTTTTTTTTACTTTGACCTCGTTTTTTTAAATTTTTCTTTTACAATATTGTAACGTTTCTTTATCTATTCGATAAAAATTTGCTCCGGCCGAGCGGTAAACGATGGAGCAGTTTTGTTCTGATATTTAAAACTCCTTTAAGAATTCCACCGAACTCTTAGCAATTAAAAAATGTTACGGCAATATTTAATTTATGTTATGTAAGCAATAAGATTATTTTAGTTAAACGGAAATTTATTTGTTCTTACTGTAACTGAATATTTTAAAAGAAAATTTATTTTACTGTATCTGACTTGGTACTCACCTGATCAGTGTTTTGGCAGCTGATTCACTTGGCTCTCTATTAAGGTTTTTAGGATTGGGATATTTTCTTTATTCCAGTCGAGACCCAGAATAAAATGAGGTTAGTAATTCTGACTGCAGTCGGTACCCGCAGAAAGAATCTTTATCACAGTCGAGACCCGCGATAAAGTGTTTGGTGTTAGTAATTTATTCTAACTGCAGTCGCTACCCACAGAAAGAATCTTTATCACAGTCGAGACCCGCGATAAAGTGTTTTGAGTTAGTAATTCATTCTTATTGCAGTCGATACCCACAATAAGAATCTTTATTACAGTCGAGACCCGCAATAAAGAGTTTGGTGTTAGTAATTTATTCTAACTGCAGTCGCTACCCACAGAAAGAATCTTTATCACAGTCGAGACCCGCGATAAAGTGTTTTGAGTTAGTAATTTATTCTTATTGCAGTCGATACCCACAATAAAAATCTTTATTACAGTCGAGACCCGCAATAAAGAGTTTGGTGTTAGTAATTTATTCTAACTGCAGTCGCTACCCACAGAAAGTATCTTTATCACAGTCGAGACCCGCGATAAAGTGTTTTGAGTTAGTAATTTATTCTTATTGCAGTCGATACCCACAATAAGAATCTTTATTACAGTCGAGACCCGCAATAAAGAGTTTGGTGTTAGTAATTTATTCTTATTGCAGTCGATACCCACAATAAGATCCTTTAACTTAGTCGCTGTCAAAAATAAGATCTTTAATCCAGTCGGTACCCAGAATAAAAATCTCAATTTCCAACCCTCTAACCAAAATAAAGCACTTGTTTGATTAGTATAAAATCTTTATTGCAGTCGCTACCCACAATAAAGTATTTGATTTGTTAGTAAAAATTGGAACACTGGGAAATAACACTAGGAATCGAGAACCACTTGATCACTGCACTGCCAAACTAAAAAAGAGATCGAGCCAAGTCAGACTGCTGTTTATATAGCCAGAGTTTGCACACGACACCAAAGAACGGTAGTCAAAGGCGCATGGCAACAATATTGGCATAGCAACAACTGGCATAGCAACAATAACTTGGCATAGCAACGGCAGCTTATCATTTGTCATGAGTGTTACCATTCTAGTTATTGCTGCCACAGGCTGCTTTCAGCTTATTATCTAATCTAAAAAAATATTTTGAGTAAATTCAATTTATTGTTAATTCAATGGTATAAGTGTAAAAAAATATATAAAAAAATAAACTCTTACCGGGAATAATTTATAAATTCCTTAAAAACCGTACCTTCAGCTGGTTTAAACGCAGCTGGACGCAGCAATTAAAGGCTGAAATACAAACGAGTGCGACACGCACCTGTCGACGCCAACATATAATTTTCGAATACATGTTACGACATTAGAACATAGCAAATGCTGTGCCACAAAAATGTCGTCGTCAAAGATTTGCTTCCATTTCGCGCACCGTCCTTTTAAATCTGGCATAAATGCGCATCAGCTTTCAATACAATTTATACTTATTCTTAAAAAGATGTAAAAATTTGCCTGTAGGCATCCCAAAGAAAACAAAACTCAAATCATTTATCTAGAAATGACGACGACAATGTCGCAATCATTGTATTACGTCTGTGGCAATCAACGCCCTAACTTGGCGCCGACAATTTTAGGTCACTTTCGGGGCGCATGGCGGAACGTGGTTTGTAATGAGAATTCCTTGCATCTCTGTCTCGTGATGTGTAGCTTGTTGACATCTAGCTGACAGTGGCAATTGTTTTTATCTGCTTCGCTTCGTGGGATGGATTAGGTACGATTAATTTATAATTTGTATATTAAGAATGTTTCTTTGTGGTATTTTTGGTTTTCTTTTCAGGTTTAATGCCACCGGACGATGCATCAAACGATGCAAAACAAAGCAAATAACAGACATATTTTTGTGAGGTGGTGTCGTGTGATTATTTGGAAAAAATGTACAAAAATAAAGAAAAATGATTTTGCCGAGTTTTGATATAAAATTATCAACGGGAATGTATACCTTGAAATCTGTTACGATTAAGAGATTAGCAACGGAATCCTCATCTCGGTACAACACAGATGTAAGTGATTCTTCATCATTATTCCTTCGAAATGTAAGAGCACAAATAGAACATGCCTTGGAGGTCTCTTGTGATGTGTCGAATCTTGAAATCAGACAGAAAAAGGTGTTGCAGCAATTACAGGACTTGAAAACCCAATTAATAAATATACGCAGCCAATTTTGTCTTTCAATCATTGTACCTTCGCTACAATATGCTGACTAACATGACTTTTTTTTATGAAAAGCTTAAACTGGGGACTCTCCTGTTCATTTTCATATTGTATACCCATGTATATCTTAACTGTACCGATTAAAAAAATATTAGCTCATAACCTATTCAAGTCATATCTAAATTGACGAATATTTTTCTTAAAATATGTGTTTTCAGTCGATGAGGGAACAAATAATCTTTCAGCTGAATAGGTTAAGAGTTAATTACTGTTTAACGGTTACAATTAGTGCATAGGACAAAATGAAAATGAGGGTCCACACAAAAAAAAAATTAAAAAAAAGAATAACCAACATTTTTATCAAGGGAAAAGTTTTTGCTATCCTCTTGGGTAGTTAAGCAGACATGATGGCTCTGAGTGGCCTTCGGATAACATCGAAGTTACTGAGGGACTACAGGACATCTTTCGATATGTAATGTATTCAGAAGAAGGTGTCCCTACCGGTACCGGGGCACATGGGGAATGAGAAGGCGACCTGTTAGCCAGTTCCGGCTCTGTTTCTTCCTTCCTTGGACCAGAGCCGGATGCAGGTGTTACTACCTCGGTAATCATCAGAACGAATTTTCATACGAAGCATCAGCATGGATGGGTGAACCTGATTAATTACGGATGTGTCGTGCCTCTCTAGCAATCACACTAAAGAGATTATCGATTTAAATAAAAGCGGCTTCTCGAATTATACTAGAACACTTTTTTATTTATATAATTGTATTTTTATATCTCCGCGACTTTCCCTATCTTACGTTAATGTAGACTATGTGCTTCTAAGTAATCTGAACCGACAAATAAAACTTGATGCACTCTAGAACAACTAAAACTGGATTGCCCTTTGCCAGACCAGTCATTGTTGTTTTTATGTCCGATATTTGGAAGCAAACTTTACTAACAACGCGGAAATGTGAACAAACGACAAACACCTTGTGGTTTGTTCTGCAGGTTGCACTGAGTCACTTAGTAAGCAATCGTCTTACATACAATATGCTAGGTTAATTATTATCGTAATCGTCGATTGCTCCACTAACCGCTTATCGCATCCAGCTGTTGGGCCATAACACATGTACACAATTTTTTCTGGATGGCGTTAGCAGAATGGGCCGTTTTGGCCTCAGTGCTTGGGGTCTTTCCTGGGTTTATAGTAAAAAACACAATAAATAAAAAAATGCTATAGCACTGCAAACTCAACATTTTAAATTTTGTTAATTAGAGTACTTCGCAACTACACTCCATATATGGCATTATAGTCTAATCGGTACTTTCTCACAGGTCACTAGATAATACCCCTCGGACGCTACATACATATCTTTAACATGTCACATATACCATCAATTATAATTTAGAACTCCAATAATGACGTTAGAAATCACACAATTTTCCCACTATTGCATCTTATTACATTTGTTCAACTTTATTATGATTAAATCTTCCTCCAACAATATTGTAATCAAAAATTTCCTTAGAATTATGCATTTGCACAAAGGGCGAAGATTTTTAAATTGTTTCTCTTTTCTTTTCAGAATAAATCATTATTCTCAGAAAACGTGGATAAAAACCATGGAATACAGCAAAAAGCCATCGGAACAATTATATTATTGGTAAGTACGAAAGTGTGCCATTAATACTGACCCAGAAGTGTCAGTTGAGCTATACCCTAGTGATTTTCTTGTAACAAACCTTAAATAATATTCACCTAATAATATCTTACAATGGTGCTTATAATGCTTCCAGAATTCTGGAGATATCCTTGCTGAGGCAGGAAAACGGGATGCCATAGGTTATAATTAAGCATTACAGAGAAAGTAACTTTTGCATATAATCGTTAAATCTTAAATGTGTTCCCCATTGTCAGAATTATTATTGACATAAGTCTCACACCAGTATCAATCCAGATACGTAATACTTTCGTAATCTCCTTCATATCACTGCCGCGCTTAACTCGGGATGATTTGTATATGAGTGCGTATGTGATGCTGTTTTTTTTTCTCTGTAGAATATGTTAATGCGACCATGTAGAAATAGGATATACTTCCTTAAATTTCCTGGGTCGAATAGTTTCTTTTTAATATATATTTCTACTTTTGTTTTTTTTATTTGGTTTTTTTAAGCATAATGTGCAAACAAAAAATGAAATCTATGAAAAAAGCGACCTGAGGTGTGTCTCTTGTCGTTTGTGTTATACAATTATCTTTCAACTGATGCTAGAATGTTTGGAGGCATAGTGCGACTATAAATCTTTGCATTTCAAATAAGTTGTTCAAATGGCTACCAGAAGATGGAATCCTTGTTCCGCTGTGTTCGGCATATGCAATTGTATATCAGTGCATCATCATAATTTTTCCCGAAAGGAGGAAAATTTGAAAGTTAATGCTGACGGTAAAGAATTCGAAGGTATAAAAAGGATTTTCAACGAAAAGCGTAGAAAGTCCTGCTGAACAGACTCGATACGATCGATGTGTGTACTAAGAAGGAGACCAGACCTGGCTAGCGTATTCCAGACGTAGTCTCACAAAGCAATTGTACAAACGCAATGTAATATTGGGATTCGAGAACTCTCGGGACCAAAGTTTTATCAAACACAGGATGGAACTACTCTTTGATACCATGTAGTTTATGTGGGAGATAAATTTCAATCTGTGATCAAATTTGATACCCAAGTCACAGACAGAATTCACACAACGAATCGAAGAATCCGCGAAACCATATTCATAAGAAATAGGTTTCTGATTCCTGTGGAAAGTCATAACGTCACATTTGTTGATGTTGAGTACCAATTATTGCTTTTGCACCAATCGTCAGATTTGTAAAGCTCACCCTCTACACGTTCACAATCGTTAACAGATTTAATCTGAGTGAATAGCTTAATACCGTCAGCATTAATCAAGACTTTGCAGTGTCTCCCAACAGAGACAATGTCGTCAATAGATATAATAAAAAATAACGGACCCAAGTCCCTCCCTTGAAGTACGCCAGACGAAGCCGTCAAGACTCTAGAGATGGAACGGCGGAAATATATTTGGCATGTTGTGTTATCTAAATGAGACTCGTTCCATTAAGAAATATTATAAGAAATCCATACTTTCCCTTTTAAACAGTATCACGGAATGAGACAAATTGTCGAATGCTTTTCTGAAATCCTTATAAATACAATCTGTCTGATAGCCCTTTGCAAATGCGTCAATGGTATCCTAGACAAATTCCAGCAAGTTAGTGGCTGTCGACCTGTCCAAAATAAAGTCAAGCTAGGCATGCAACATAATTTCGCAATAGGCCTATAGTTAGAGATTTCACTTTTACTACCTTTCGAAAGTGGATCTATAATAGCTTTGGATTTAACCGGATGAATTTTCACTGGGGTACATCTGAACTCAAGGGTAACAAGTTAGACTCATAATTGTTCATTGAGACACGTTGATTGCACCCGAAGAGACAGCTAAAGATATGTTTCGCTGCTCTATGGCTAAAGCTGTGCCCAGTTTGGAGCTTTCCACAAGTAAGGTATTGTTTACCGTATCGCACGTTTGAAAAGTCTAATAATGTGAGAACAGTGAGCAGATCAGAATCGATATTCTTTCTTATGTCATCGATGGGCCGGATTCTGTAGCACGGAGAATATGGGAATTTGGGAGATGAGAATTTCGTTTTCTTAGAATTCCTAATTCCCTAATTCTCCATTCCCAATTCATTAACAAGGTTGGAGAATTAGGGAAAACGTAAGAAATGTGAAAAAGTGCGATTAGCCTGGGACAATTAAGGGTATCAACTTTTGTTGTAGAGGGTTAGATTTTTTTTCATATTTGAGATACATCCGTCTATTACCTTCTACTGTCGAAATAAATAGAAATTTCTGTTTCGTAGGGGTAGTTTTTGAGGGATGTAGTATGGTTGGTTTTCTCGAGTTTTTCCGGGAAATTAAAAAAAAATTAAGACAATATCAGGAGCTGTAATAATTCGCAGGGGTAAGCTCAGGATCTGTAAGCCCAATAAAAAAATAAGAATTCACTTTTGTAATTAGATATGCATGGGTATTATAGGCTATATTTTATTTCGATTAACGGTAATTTGCAGATTTGAGCGGCCTCGGCGGTAAATTTTGCTATCGCAATATTCACGGGCGCCTAACTCTATGTGGGAGTGCTGTAGATTATTGGGGTTTTTTCTGATAGATTACTGGTTTAGAGTACAAAAATATAGGTGAACAATTATGTAGGGAAGGTGTTTTGGGGGTTGGGGGTCGTACCACCCCTCATAGGGGGTTGTCCAAACTACGTCATGTTTGGTACCAAATTAAAGAGGGAGTAGAGGGTAATCGGGTGGTGTAGTTTGTATTTGATCATTTTAACGTAATAGCTGAATTTTGACCGCCGAAAAACGATTTTTTTACACTAGGGTCATATACACCCAGTTCCTATATTTTGCATATATTTCTTCCGTTCTTTGTTTTACATCCATTAGTACTCCGTTGTGAACATTTTTGTCATGGGAAGTAAATTTCCACAACTTACTAGTTCTTCGCAATGATGAGTTGAAAATATGGCAATTTTTGTACCAAAAACGGCCATTTTTTCACCTTAAAATCGACTGATACACTTCTTTTACAGTTTTCTCCAAAACCGTATATCGGATTCAAAAATTTATTACATATTTAACTAGGGGACAAAATATAGATGCGATTTCATGGTACACACAAGCTTTACCGTGTATAATTAAAAATTTTACAGCATCTCTTCTGTACTGGACGACGACCAAATTGATCATTTTCGCGTGATTTATAATTTTTAGCGGGTACCTTTAGACACAAAATCCATGTTCCTCTGTAAGTATTGCATGGATTTCCATAATTATTTTTTTTAAATATAGCCAGGATATGCAGTGAATACATTACTTAATTTGATATTCCTAGATACCTTCATAAAACGCAACAAAAGCAGAAAATACAATTTTTCCACTTACTTTTCCACAAGCAAGACACCTGAGAATTAACAAGTGGAATGGAGAATTCGGGAATTCTTTACTTACTTTTCGTCTTACTTTTCGACAAGCAAACACCGGAGAATTAACAAGTGGAATGGAGAATTTGGGAATTCCGTACTCACTTCTCAAATCCTCTCAGTTGAGAATTTTTCGTCTTACTTTTCCACAAGCAAACACCGGAGAATTTGAGAAGTGAAAGTAAGACGAAAAATTCTCAACTGCAAGTTGCCGTTAATCGAAATAAAATATAGTCTATAATGCATACCTAATTACCAGAGTGAATTCTTATGTTTTTTTTTATTGGGCTTACAGATCCTGAGCTTACCCCTGCGAATTATTACAGCTGCTGATATTGTCTTTATTTTTTTTTAAATTTCCGTTAATCAGCCCCCATTTCTACCCCGCACTCTCCCTGCCACATTTCCTAAACCTGAGCTCCCGTTTTTTTTGTATACCACATACATTCTCCTTCTTCTCTCCAGCCTACCCTCGTACATCCCTCAAAAACTACCCCAACAAAAAAGAAATTTAAATTTATTTCGACAGTGGAAAGTAATAGGCAGATGTACCTCACATATGAAAAAAAGTCTAACCCTCTACAACAATAAGTGATACCCTTAATCGTCCCAGGCGATTCGCACTTTTCACATTTCTTACGTTTTCCCTAATTCTCCAACCATGTTAGTGAATTGGGAATGGAGAATTCTAAGAAAACGAAATTCTCATCTCCCAAATTCCCAAATTCTCCATGCTACAGAATCCGGCCGCTGGTAGGCATCATACAACTAAGCTTTGTACGAAAACCATATTAAATTCAATTCAATTCATTTATTAATCAATTAAGTATACAAGATATAAATCTTAATTATTGAGGAAGTAAAAGAAAATTAAAACTAAATAATATTATGTTAATAACAAATAATAGAAATAAGAAATTAGAAAATCTTGCACAGTCCTACGCAATATCCCATAGCAAAGGATACATTCATACAATTTGGACAAAGTAAGATCCGTCATAAGTCAATGTACTAAAACGCGGTATACGTAAGCTCGTTCCTCTCCAGGAATGCAGAAATTCAATATTTTCATAAAGATACATGGGCTGCCTAGTCTATATTAAATTGAATAGGAAGATTAATCCCTTAAGTTTGAAATAAGTTTGAATTGAGCATCTTCCTTAGACTGCCGTAAGTAAAATGAGGCAACAAAAGGTCTTAACCAATATCAAACATGATTTGTAGGTAAGATATTAGCAAATAGCTAAAGTCTTGCAAGCCACCATAAATTTTACCCAACATACCTTTAACAGGAACACAACATTTCAGGAGACAGTTGATCTTCCCTCTAAGATTCATGACGTTATTGAGAATAACAGAGGGTAGATCATCGAAATCAGGAGGTGAGCTGCACAACACCAAACACTGTGATTTGCTAGGATTGAGAGATAGCTTATTATCAATTGACTATCTCTGAGGTGCAGTAAGATCATCATCGATTCTGCAAATACCATCCTCAATGAACCCAAGAAATCTGCTCAAGTACAATTGAACATCATCGGCATATAGATGTAACTGTAAGCTAAGTACGATATCACCGATGTAATTAATGTATAGACTAAAGTGGAGAGGTCCTAATACAGACCCTTATGGGACACCCTGAAACCGTTTACGTGTTGAAATCGGTTTGTGAGAAAATTACTTTATAAATTGTCCGCAGAAGAAGAAAACCAACAGTTAACATACTTAAATTTCCCGCGGACGGGAATCGAACCTCCACTCGTTAGAATCGGTCAATGATGGAGATAGAAGAATTTTTAAGAACTTTTATTTTTTAATGATTCTAAATCAAATTTATAAATACAAGAAGATAAAACAACCAGCTCGTCCGGGGTTTGAAAGTGCGACCTTCCGCTTGCCGGGCGACTGCTAACGAGACAGATGATTTTCCTTCTTGCACTTATCAAATTTGACAAGTGTAGGTTCGATTCCCGTTCACAGGGAAAATAAATAAAATTGAATTTACAATTTATTTGGGCGCTTTCATCGTTACTGGTTAATACCAGCTGAAAGCAAATGTGGCTTAGTAGGCTAGTTACAAATTTGACAAATGCAAGCTCAGTGGTAAGAGCAGTCGCCCGGCAAGCGGAAGGTCCCGATTTCAAATCCCGAACGAGGCGGTTGTTTTTTCTTCTTGTATTTATAAATTTGATTTAGAATCATTAAAAAATAAAAGTTCTTAAAAATTCTTCTTTCTCTATAGTTAACATACAATTTGCAATTGTAATCACTCAGAAGAGAGCTCCCCCAGAAAGCCCAATATTTGTTCCCGCTAAGATATACTAGCTTTTTTTTTGTGTACCTTGTTCTAGAACTCCCTTATACTGGAGAGAATAAATTGTTCTGTCGATTGAAGCGAACTATTTGTACTGTTCGCTTCACTTATAAATCTTCTATGAAAATGTATGAGGCGTTCTTTTGTGTATTCTTGTTCTGCTCTCTGTTCTGTGGACACAAAAGGACGCACCTACAATCATATTAGATAAAAGAAAATAATACTAATAGGCCGATTATCTTCAGTAGAGAATCCATTAGTCTTTTTGGGTTAGTTCGTAAATGTGGGCGAGTCATACAAAAATATTGTTTTATTAGAATCTACGGCCATAGCTTCAATAAAAATGTAAAAAGATTTTCAACATACTCTTAAAACTATATAAAGCGCTTTCTATCAGCCTCACGCCCGGTTGACCGCTCTCAAGAAAAATCCACTAAAAAAGATTATCGAATAAAAAAAATCTTCAAAATATACTTGAGATATAAAAGCACTCTTTCAAGTTGAATTTCAGTCTGATTTTTATTAATTAGTCTCTGCTTATTCATATTAATTGATAACATAGGAATTACTGTTTCTTACAAATTCTAGAGGGGGCGATTATTGCAGAATTGCAATACATAAAATTAAAAATCATAAATTGTAGTGTCAGCATTTCTGTTCACACAATTTCTGAATCAATCACAATATGTTGACATGGTAAGGCAATAACCTCAGGTGTGTATATTATCTCAATAAAGAATTGTGCTTGCATAGCGGAAATTGCTTGCGTTGCAAATTCTTCTTGATGTCGAGCAAACTTTGTTTGTTTTTAATTATTTTTCGTTTTGGTTTTTGTTTATAATTCTTGACCGTGGTCATGGCTTTACAACGAAATCTTTTAGATGTCAAGTACCTTTGCTCTACAGTTACGACAGCGTCGTAGTCGCATTAAAAGCTTTTACTTTAGTTCTAAACTAAAACTTTTGCGGCACACAAAAACTAATAATATCTTAGCTCAGAATATTGGTTAATAATAAAAGCCAAACCTCGGAAAAACCTTGCAGGTGTATAACTTCCATACAAAATTCACCTTCTTAGCTGTTACGAAACTTTACGACAAAATATTTAGGTTAGAAACAGAAATACCTTTAATACATAACTGGTATATGTTTGGGTGAAATATTTCCTATATCCACGGTTAGTCCACTCGTGTTTGGCTTTGAATTATACAAAAAAATCCTCCTTTTACAACCATCTCCCAACTAAAATCGATTATTTCCCAAAGAAAAAAAGGTAGCTTGAAATATATAGTATGGTGGCTTAATACACCTCTAGGAAGGGGCCAAATTCTTCCAATCAGAGTTCTACATAAGTTGGTCCTTCAGCCTAAAGTTGATGGACATATTTTTGCATTTCACCAATTCCTGCTCGCGTTGGGGGTACCGGAAAAGCAAACCTTTTGTTCAATTGTCAGAAAGGTGGATAAATAAGTAATGGACTTGTACTGTACATAGAAATGTTCAGTTATTCTAGCAGGATAAACTGGGCATACGAATTCTTAACGATTAGAATAATTTTTTGATGAATAGGGAATGCGATAAACCATTCGACGATCTTTCTACTTGGTGCGGGTTAACATTATCGTCTCGCAATCTGCAAGTTGTTTGCTTATTGAAATTAAAAGCTTTATGTCCTCGGACACTGGAACTACCAACATTTTGTCGACGTATGCACAAAGATTGTTTTCCTACTGATGGTACCTCTAAACGAAGTCTGCTTGCCCGCACAGCATAACAAATAGATGATTTGATCTTTGAATCTCAGAATTTGTATATCTTTTGCCTCTAAACAATATTGCAAACTGAAAGTCACAATCACAAGAGCCACTCGACTTTCATATGTATGTATTTAAAATGCTTATAAATACATAGATACTGTGCATGAATTGAGAAAATGTTCTTCCATCCCATAGGAGACTGGACTATTAGTAGCAGGAAAGTGATGCTGATATATCACTGAAATCAAAAATCCAGTTTTCAGCTCGAATCAATGTATAGATGGATTTTTGATCTATAAATACCAGTTTTAGGTACAAAGCTCAATTCGGGTGTTTTCTGCTCCGGAGCCCACGAGGACCGTCAATTACTATATTTTCCCAGAAGATAATACCTACCAAAGTCATATAAAGGATATCTTAAATTCTAAGAGAAAGGGCACTACATTTCCCTGACCGCATTGATGCTAATTCATGACCTTTTACGGTCTGCTGGTAATTTATAATTCAATGTGAATGTTCCACCGTTTTTTATAACAATCTTAGGAAGGATGAACCTATAAAAATGAAATTGGAAAGCAGCCAAATATATAGATCAAGGGATTCATAGTATAGTGGTTCAGTCGGTCGGTTTCAGGAGACATTTAAGCAAAACGGAAATGTAATGCTTACCGTTTGAGATATTCGTTGAAGTAAATCTTCGTCCTATGATGGAATGTACATACATTGTAAATTTTCCAGTATTGAGCAATTTTTCAAATTTGGGAAGATAAAAGAAAATTTTATTCGTTGATGACAATTTAGAAGTGTAATTCAGACTTGCTTACATATTGTGAACTTGTGGATACTATTTTACTTTGTAGAAGGTAGAGTCAATCATCTTATAAAAGCACAATGAATACAATTTAATGTAAGCAAATCTTATTAAGCGTTACAATTTTCCAAATTATCTATTAGCTCACCAACATCATGACTTGCTCCAAGCGCAATAACTACAAGTACATCAACAATATTTTTTAACACATTCTATTCCCAATCAATAAACTTCGACATTGAACAGCACTTTGCGAGAGAGAAATGTGAAATTGTGTGAGAAATGCTCTAGATATTCCTTGAGATTTGTGCACAATCTAAATCTTGAAAAGAATAAAATTAGGGCAATTAGGGCAGCATACCTACAGACCCATAAATTCACCACATCTAAAAAGAAAACATGTTTTTTCCCTTGAGCGTGAATCTCAGTTCTTGAAGGATTGTATTCGGTAAAACTAAAAATTCCAGCAATTCCTGTGTGAGCTTAAATGTGAGGAATTAAATCTGGTTGAAAAGCGTTTCACTTCGTTTATCTACACATGAAGATTTAGAATCCACAAAGAATCTCAGCTTCATTTACGTGAAATCATCAATTTATTATGCAGCTCTTCACGGTTGTTAATAGGGTGAGGGGTATTAATTGGCTCCTAACCTTATAATGTTCATTAACCGTTAATGGCATACTGCTTATTGAGTTTATTAATTCGCTCGGAATATGAAAATCCTTTTTATGAAGGACCAACATCCACACCTCTCCTATCTCTATGTTGTGGGGATAGCTGACATTTGAAATATTTTCATAGAACCATATACAGTAAACCGCCTCACCCCGTAAGCAAAATTCTGGATGAAAGGATGATTAAGTGCGTTCAATCTTCACAACCCTGTTTGTATGGCAGATATGTATATATATATGTATGTAGGTATACATTGCCGCAGACTACATCATGCATACCCTCTGATCCCTCATCCACTCCATATTTTTAGCCTTGCTTTTAACTCTAATTATTTATTCACCCGGAGGAAACGTTCAATAATTCAGGTCTAAAAGAATTCTCATGTAGGCAAGATGTTTTGACATCATCCCTCCTCTTATCCTCTTGGTACCTCCCGGATATGGCGCACTCCTTCTCCACAGCATACCTACAACTCTGAAATTTTCATGGTGTCTTTTGTCACTTTTCAAGCTGTCAGTTAGGAGATTTACCAAGTCAAATCCTCTTGTCAATCTAAGGCGATTCACTTTTGTCGCATATTGTTGTTACATACGAGTATATTGGAGTAGCGTGGTCGATGGCGGCATAAGCCTCTAATGCGATTATAATCTTTAGATGCGTTTCTGTTTACACCACCGTTCAAGTTTTAGTGTAATCGTACACTACTGGTGTAAGTAACAAACTCGACTTAAAATGGAACTTTAACGATTTTTAGGCAAAAGTACGAAGGGTGTTTCATTGTAATATCGACGGTCATGGATTGTGATAATTGTACTAATTCTATGAGTGCGAAATAAATACCGATTAATAATCGTGATGAGGTATTCTGGTGTACTTGGTTTCACGCACAAGTCCGAACTTCTGTTATGATGTGAAAAGAATTAGCCTAATGTTTCCGTAAAATGTTTTCCATGACACTTTGTATAGGAATAGGAGGGTTCATTGAGTCTTGTATAAATCTGAGTTGGCAGGCCTTGACTATATGGTTAACACTTGCCGTGTTATAGATTGGACGACCAACGTGGAAACATTACTGCTTTTAGATTTGCGTTCGTAGTTTTGTTGATACTAAGATGTCAGTGGAGGCCCGTATCCGAGATATCTGAAAAACGCTGCCTTGAACTTATTCATACGAGATTTTATGTCGTCTTCTTCTGTACTGCCAGATTAGGTAATTATGGTGTACTACCGAAATATTATAAACTTTTCCTCCATTCTTTGGTTAATATTTAAATTTTTTTAATTTCCTTTATTATATGAGTGTGTCTCAAAATACTTGACTTCAAACTTAAATTCAGTTCACCCTACCTTCACCAACCCATAGATGCATGACTTTTTCTTTTTTCACAGTAAAATGGATATTTTATCAGATTTCTTAAAAAAATATGTTTAAACAATTTTTTCTGACGGAAAGTGTATTTTTCAAAATTTTACTATTGTTGCATATATTGCTGTTGCATATATATATACTTTTCAAGTCAATTCAATTCAATTATTTCTGGTCAAGTACACAAGATGAATAATCATTTAAATCTTGCATTAAATCATGAGGGAATAAATACGCCATAAGCAAAATAAGTAAAGCTAGAAAATTGAAAAATAAAAATAAAAACGTATGTTCTAAAAATTCTATAAATTCATTTAATATTCAGATACCAAATCAGGGATATACTAATACAAAAGGAGAGATTACATGACCAAGTGACTGTTGCAATGATAATACTACAGTTACAATCAAATAGTAACAATTATAAAACAACCAAAACTCAAATTGTAATTTTTGGTTGTGATTGAACAAATAAAAATTAAATAATGATGATTAAATGATAATTTTTACTATTTTGATCGTATGATTATGCGTCCTGTTTTCCGTAGTCATTTCCTCTATTCCTGGCTTTTCTTCTACGGGTATCTGCACATCATCTTTATTTTATTCAACCTCTGGGTCAACTAGTTTTACCGTAGTGATCGTCGTTGTCAATGTGTTATTTTTATTATCCTGTGCTTAATCAGGGGCGCACCGAGAGGGGGGACGAACGGAACCGGTCCCCCTCCAGAATGTCAGGTTTCTGAACATAATTTACAAATTACGTATAAAATGTGGTCTGTATATTATTACAAAGTCCGATAAATAAAATAAAACCTTTTAATGTACAATAGCAGTACTTAAGTGCTCAGATGGGTGCAGGACGCGACTTCAGAGCCCTATTTTTCCGACTGGTTAGGACTTGAGACACCTATGGCCCCCCTAAAACCAAATCCTGGGTGCGTTGCTGTGCTTAATCACATGTCGTCGTTACATTTAAATTTTTTTGGGAAGTTGTTTGAAAAAATAAAATTCTGTTATAAAAGACGAGTAGTTGAGGTGGAAAATGAAAGGTATTCTAGAAGTGCAAGTGAAAACTCGGTAATTTGCGCATATTCATATTCGTGTAGTGATTACTCTAGTGATACCTCTTCCGAAAACAAAAAGAACGACTTTACTAAAGTTCAGGAAGAACAGCGAGGACGACTTAGTGATTTGAGACGACGACAACATTCAGTCGAGTCCGCCAACGATGGAAACGGAGAACGTTGACAAAAAGAAGAAGACGATTTGCCTCTCAATCAGGAAGCAAATGTTTTTCAAGAAGAAGTAGCTGCAGTTACTGCTACTCCTCTGAAGAAAAAATCAAATCTGACGAAAAGGAAGCGGAACGTAGAGTCGAATTCGCTTATAGTGAATTCCAGGAACATGAAAATGATGTCTGTGAAAGAAATATTGGAAGCCCAAGGACCGAGCGAGGAGAATTTAGCGACGACTTTATCCAAATTGATGTTCATTTGGTACGACGGTATACTTCTAGTGCTAGTGGATGTACTGAAGAAATTGACAATTGCATCATTGAAGGAACGGAAGATTACATGCAAAACAATTCTATCACAGATGTTGTCAGCCACATTGTGTACGATATAAAATCTCCAAGCCAGGAAAATAGATTGTGGCAATTGTACGATCAAGGAATTCGTATATTGACACCTCGTAATAGAATATTACATGACATTTACGAAGCATTGGTTCAAACAAGATGACTCAGATTGGATAGTGAATTTATTAATAGATATTTACTAGAGCAATCCTTCTCGTCTTTGAACATGAAGACCACATCCACGTCCGTCATCCACGATTGTGCATACTCCAACAACTCATGTAGATGTAATTTCACCAGGTACTTCGAAGATGGTTCAAAAGGATTCGGAAGACGATATAATAGAAGAGTTATTCCGTCCATCGAATACACCTTACAACACTGGATCAATACAACAAAGTATAGCCAAAAAGGACGGAGACTTTGTTGTCCCTTTAGAGTCGCCTGGCGAGTGTGGATACAAAGCGATCAAACTGGATGTATACGATTTCTTGAAAGTACAGCGCATACAGAAGAATCAATGGTAGCAACATGCAACCTACAGGAGCACCTTCTTGACTTCATCGATTGCGGACCCAAAGGAAGCATTGGTAAAGAAGCTTCTGAATTTCGGTGCTCAGGAAATCCAGAAAATACCGAAAATAGAACGAGAGGAAAGGGAAATGAAATCGTCCTATTTCTTCAAAAATGACCAACGTCGCCATTAGCACAAATATTCAGTACTGGTGCTTTAAATCCTTTGACATAAATTCAATTATAATAAAAAATTGTATTAGAATAGTTAATAATATGTATAATGAAATGACAACCATTGAAATTTATAATCATTTCAAAGTATGTGATCCACACCATTTGTATTTTAATGCACCACAAGGAAATATAAATTCATATATTATGATATTATCACATCTTTAAATATATTAGAAACCTAATATTTTTTCAATTTAATAATAATAGTAATGAAGTGTTTAATTTTTTAAAAAATTTGTATTCAGTAGTTGACATGTTGATCCCAAAAAAAATTCTATGTATATTTTATCTCCTCCTCCTTATTTCACTATCGGCAATAAACACGCTTCATCCCGGACTTCACCTACCTGCATAAAAAAAAATTTTGCTTCACATTTATGTATGCACAAATGCAAAAAGTTACAAATCTGCAACACTAGTGTCAAATAGATAATAAAGCCTGTAACGAAAAGTTTCGTCGCATCTATTCGTGTGTTGATAACGATTCATTCTTTACCAAGAAAGACACAAATTTGTTTGCGTGATTCTCAGAACTATGTTCCTCATTTACAAAGGATTTAATTAGCTTGACTGAAAAATTTAGTGAAAATGCAGCGTTCTAGTCAATCGGTTCGTGTACAAGATATGGCGAAAATGGCAAAAAAGTCAACAAGTATCGTTTTCAACATTAGGAAAAAAGTTTAAATTACAAAAGGACTGTACAAAGGTATATCAAACGGTTCAAGGAAGAGCTGAGTGTATCTGAGAAAGCAACGTCAGGTTGTCCAAAAGGTCCTGTAAATCCTGTTCTCGAAAAAGGGATCCTTAACGCTTTAAAGAGAAATACGTCAATGTCTACAAGGGATTTAGTTAAAGATCTTAGAACCAGCCATCAAATGGTGCAAAGGGCAAACCAACGGAATGGTTTGAAGACCTTCACAACGCAGCAAAAAGCACCGAAAGGAAGTTCTTATCAGGAAAAACGAGTAACTAGGCGCTCACGAAATATCTACCGATAATTATTAGGGAAAGAAATGTGCGTTATACTGACAGACGAATCATATTGCAAAATGGACTCTTTTTCTTTACCGGGTCCCCAGGTTTTTACTGAAAATTACAGAAGAAATGTTAGTGAGTCGGACAGAATAGTTTGCGTTGAGAAATTTGGAAAAGAAATTATGATTTGGCAAGCTCTTTGTAAATGTGGTATGAAGTCAACACCGTTTTTTGCAACAGGAACCATAAACGTCGAAACCTATCGTAAAGAATGCTTGCAGAAAAGATTATTACCCATGGTCAAAAGGTACAAGACGCCAACTCTGTTTTGGCTCGACTTGGCAACTACTAGTCACTATGTTTCAGCAACGGTAAGCTGGCTAAATTCCAAAGGCATTGCATGTGTCCACAAAGAAGACCATAGTCCGCATACGCCGACAGTTCGTCCAAACCATGGATGAATTCAAAAGACGTTGAGCATTAGCATCGAAAGCAGCCACAAAAAAGTTTTTGCAGCGCTTGAAGAAAAACATAAGATGAAAGATCACAGAATTCACCAGAAAATGTATTAAATAAGATCGGATTTAGGAATTCATAACTAGTATGATATAAAGTAAATACGAATAAAATTTTATAAAAATCCATTTAGTTTTCAATCTATACCCACTTTTCGTACGACAGAACTTTTCGTTACAGGCTTTATCAAAATTAAATCAAAACGCACAGTTAGAAGTACGAAACTGAATATATATTTAATTATAACATAACTAAAAAACTAAGCTTCAATAAAATATTTCCGAGAAAATCTCGTCATTAAATAAAAGGAAATGCACATCGTAATATAAACACATACTAAGCCGATATTTTTGTAAATTCATGAAAACATACGTTAGCAAGAAAAATAAATATTGCAAAGTTGTTAAAATCTAAGAAGATAATTGGTGTTGCAAATATGCAGAGAAGCATTTAAATAAAAAAACATTAATATGTATTTTAAACATTTAGCGTAGACAGTTTGCTATCGTATAACCTTCATATATATATAATATAATGGTGTTTTGTGATAATTCTAGCACATTTCCTCAATTACACCCACCATACAATTCTGTAACCTAACACGTCAATATACCTCCAATTTTCTTTATGACCACTTATTCGAAGTCACCATTCGCCGTTACATTATTTATTTATTTAGCAGAGCCAACAGGACTAAAAATTTCACCTGACTATTACAAAATAGAAGAAAGCAAAAATAAAAAGTAAACAAAAAATACGAAACCATAAAAGAAGAAAGAAATCATCAAATGTAAATAAAATACAAAAACAATGGACAACAAAATAATAAATAAAACTAGAATAATAAATTATAAAACTGACACAGCAAAATATGTAAGTAAAAGTGAAAGATATATAAAAATTTAAATTAGAACAAAATAACAAAAACAAAAAGTACTGAACAGAAGCGAAAGGAAAAATCAAATGTAAGCAAAAATATATGAAATTAATTTTGGTCGTAGAGCAGATTTTACAACTTTGTCGAAGTTAAGTCACAATCAACGAGGTTTGATTGGTCATTGCAAGCTCTCAATATAGAGCAAATAGGCTCCATATAATCGCAGTTGGTGCGATGATGCGGTACATATAACAGTGTATTCCTCAAAGTTCGTGGGCGATTATTGAAGTTAATTTTAGATAAGAGCTCTGGAGCGTCTACGGCACCGGTAATTATTTGAAATAAGAAGATTTCCTTAGTTACCTCACTTCTTCTAGTGAGCGTAGGTAGCTTGACAAGATTTAATCTCTGCTCATAACAAGGAAGCGTGACAGGGACTATCCCATGGAAGTCGTCTAAGCAAATCGTATGAATCTCCTCTGTATAGATTTCAAGCGTCTTAGATGAATATCATTAAAACAACACACAAAACGAGGATAGCGTCCTCAATAAGAAGTCGCTCAAAAAACGCATCCTTAAATTAAAAGGAGCATTAAAATCAGCCATAAATATTATATTGTGTTGTCAGTATGTAGTAAAAAGCTAAGTTTTGTGTCTAAAAATATGCCAAGATCTGTGACATCATTAGTTTTGTCAAGAGCGATACAATTGTTATCGTATGTAGTCAGAAGTGAAGAATTCTTACGGGTAAAGCTGATGGTCTTACACTTGTCAATATTTATCTAAATAAGATTTTATTTACACCAAACGATGAAAATGTCAATGTCTGGTTGCAAAGCGTAACAACCATTAGAGCTATCGACCGTCTTAAAAATGTTTACATCGGGCGCATATATCAAAATATCAGATAGATTAATTACGTTTGCAAATCGTTAATATATAAGATGAAAAGCAGCAGACCCAGATGGTTGCCTGAAGGAACACCGGAAGATACAGGTATTTCACCCGAAACAGTCGAATAAACCAGAACTTTCTTTAGATTTCATCTAGGGTATAAAAATAGAAATTCGAGGGCAAAAGCTTGTGAGAAATTTTATGGAAGGCCTTACTGAAGTCGGTGAAGGTGCAATCAACTTGAAAACATAGAAACAATTTAATAATGATAGAGAAAATGCATTGGACATCCACGCATTTTATTGAGAGTATTTTGATTTTTGCATATCCGTCCATCCTTCTGTCTGTGTGCACGATAATTCGAGAACAAATTCACTTATAGGGCTGAGATTTTGCACACGGGTTTTAAAAAAACGTTAAATTAAGTTCGCCAGTGAGTCAAGTCGAGCAACTCCGTCGTGGGGTTGCCATAGAAAAATTTCGTTTTTCGCTATACATTTCGACTCTGCCTGAGAACGAGGTAACGTAGAGACCAAAATTTCGTACACGACGTTCTCATAAAAATAATAAATATAATTTTAAAAATGGGATACCCCTTCTTGGTATTCCCATATAAAGATTTAGGTTATTGGTTATAATCATTTTACCGGCTAACGAGCCGTTTTAGAAATAAATGCGAAAAATCACTTCACAATCACACTTCTCTGTGCAAGGTTACCATACGAAATTACCTACGGGCATTCATCTTGAGTATCGTAAGAATTGGTCTTAGTCATATTCTAGCTATTTTTACGTGTTTTTATTTTCCGTTTGCAGTGAATACAATCAGGATGGGTTATTCTTCGAGCTGTGAAACCCTAAGACTTTATGTTGCGTCTACATAGATGATGTATGTGTCACCGACTTTCCAACTTAATCGGTAATTTTAAACGATGTGATAGAGTTGTTTTACGATATATTAATAAGCTGTCCATGATTAGTGAAATGATCTTTGAATTATATATATATTTCTTTTTTTAAAAAGGCAGAAGCCTGCCGCACTTACAAGATATGGCTAAAGAGCCGCTGTGAGAATATTATCCCTTGGTGGCAAAGGGGGTGCCGATATTGCTTTTCAATGGCAGAGAGTGCCGCTGTTTGACGATGAATTTTAGGCAGTCTATGCCGCTTTTTATAGTATGGCAGAGTGTGCCGATATATTTATGAGGCAGGGTATGCCGCTATTTAATGGTACGGCAGAGTATGCCGCTCTTTGTTTGACAAATTAAAAGACGTCTTTCAACTATCTGATAAGTTCTGATTTTATTCAATAATAGCAGCTTATTTATATTAGTTGATAACAAAGGAATCAATATTTCTTTATAATTCTAAAAGGGGGGATTATTGCAGAATTGCAATACATAAATTAAAAATCGGAAATTGTAGTGTAAGAATTTCTGATCACTCAACTTCCGAATGATTCACACATATCGATCTAGTAAAGCATTGACCTCAGGTATGTACATTTTCTCAATTAAGAATTTTGCTTGCATAGCAGAATTTACTTGCGTTGCAATTCCGCTTGAGGTCGAGAAAACTTTGTTTGTTTTTATTTCTTTTTCGTTCTGATTTCTGTTTACTTTTGTTGACCGTGGTCATGGCTTTACAACGAAATCTTTTAGATGTCAAGTATTTGTAGCTTATAAGAATTTATTATTATTCTCCAACATTCCATTCGATATGCCTTCAATCTTCAAGTGTGGCATGATATCTAATTCCGTCGAGTCGATAATTTTTCCTCGTGCCTCTGTAAGTAGATTTTCCAATATTACCCCAAAAGATCTTATCATATGAACATATGTATGTACGTATGTAAATATACCTAACCTTATGCCATCTGTGCTGTCTATATAATATAGTACAGTAAATAATTTCAATTTGATTAGGGTTTCTTTTCATTCTTGGTACCTTCCAAAATAATAAGATTTTTTAATTTTTTAGTAGGTAAAATCTTTTCAAATTGATGAAGTAAGTTCTTCGAGTCTCCGTCTGGATTGGTACTTAGGTACTCTATTTTCCCTATTTTCTATAAAGCTCATTCAAAGCCTTTTGAGGCTTGAATCTACCCACACGTGTTGTCCAATCTCTTTATAAATTTGTGTAAATTTCGTTATATAGTAAGTCTTATATACCTACTCGCGCTCCGTCATGCTTGAAATGTTTAAGACGAAGAATTCTGCTTTTAATTAAACTTTTTTTGCGAGAAATACTAATGCCGCAAAATCAATAGATTTTCCACTTCCCGCTAGACAACTAGGAATTCAACGAAGGCAAACCCAGGGGTTAGCGTCTTATTTGATTCTCTCAAATATTTGACTTTTGTTAGAGTTATTTTTCCATGCATTTAGCTGAATCCTGTACAAATCACTTTTGTGAAGTTTAAGCGGAATTATGTTGGAATGTGTCGCTCCTTAGATTTAAAAAAGACTTTCTATTGAAAATTCTATCTTTGTGTTCAGGTATTCAATGATGGAGCATGCTATATGCTTCACCACGGCTGATGTGTCAATTCCAATAATACACAACTACGAAAAGACTGCGCTCGCAAAGTACAGTTTAATGAGATCTGACAATTCCTATAATTGACTTTCGAACAAACTGCAATTACGAACGAGAATCCACGTATGCTGAAATAAAATATTCTGGTGGAGTGTAGCGGTTCAATAAAAAGAGGAAATTTGCCACTGAATTGTTCACTCAATTTGTTATTGCAAGAAAATACTACTTTAGTAAACAAATGTTAATCTTATGCGAAAATTAATTACTTTAAATAAATTCAATGTGTAAGATTTACTTCCACTAGCTTACATGTGTACGCTTATATACTACACTTTTAGTTCAATGATTCAAAGTATGTTTATATATATGTAACAAATAAAAGAAACCTAAATATGCAAAAAAAATATATTTTATTCGAATTTATCTTTTCCTTTGAATAATGACAAATTAGACAAATTATGGTACGTTAATATTTAATATATACAAGGCAAAAAAAAACTTCCCTCTTTCTGTATCTTAACTATGTTATTTACTAATGGCTGAAAGTATATAATGATTAGTACTCAATGTAGATCTAGTTTCCAATTATTATGTTGTGTAAAACTGACCTAATGGCATATTTTTTACACGATAAATAATTGATTGAAATTTCGATTTAATTGAGTTAAATACTTAAAGAAAACTTAAATGGCTGAAAGGAAGAAATTAGTTAAAGAGCACCCAATCGTTCTGGTTAATTTCATACATGTGCGTATGACAAACACCTGGCATGCAAACACAATGAAATTTAACGCAAATTGAAAATATGAATAATTCACAAAGTTACCTTTAATTTGATTTGAAAATTTCTCGAATAATTTCACACACAAAGTTAATAAACATTCTTTGCTGCTTCACTGATGGCCTTATAGAGAGTGCTTCTGAGATTCCTTGTTGAAAATTCTATTTCTTTTTCTTGCTGATGACTCTTAAAAATTGGGAAAATGTGGGAGGAATGCTCTACTGACATATGCTCGCACCTTGTTCCGATTTCGTATCCATAATAATGAATTTTTCAATTTTCAGGCTTAATTTGACTACAATATATGATTTTGTTGTAGTCATTTGATGTCAAATTACGAATTGCATTTTTTGACATATTTCCCACAGAAATTAGTTTTAATTTCAAGGAATTATGATAAGTTTTCCTGAGTCTTGCGAAACGATAAGTTTCGCCATCTTTGATGTCAATTTACAAAATTTCTCTCATAATTCATTTTGTTCATCTTCATCCTTGTCCCTATCACACCTTTGTGTCTCTTTCGCACTCATTGGTGTAAAGGTAATTTCGAAAATTCGCGATTATTCCGTAAACCGTAGAAAATATCGCGATGCGGTCGCGACCATTCGATTCGTCGTCTCTTTTTACCCCGGGGTGACATGTCAAACGTCGCCACGAATTGAAGTTCGTCGGTTTTATTTATATTCGTAATGTCAGCCGCGCGCGAGTTTTGTTTTTGTTGAATTTTGTGTTAAATTCAGTGTTTTGTGTAAATAGTAAGTGCTCGTCGTGGGACTTATACATTTTACTACAGGTGAGTGCATAAATTTCTTAGTTTTAAGTGTTAATTATATATATTTTCTGCCTTTTTACAAATGACATAGGTACCTTTTAATGTGAATTAGGTATACGTACTGTATACAGTATTATTTGTTTAATTTTACGTTGTATAACATAAAGTTTTATTGGATTTTCATGGTGCCTACATGGTGCTATGTAAACAAAATTTTGTTGCTAGTATTCTGTTTATTTCTTTACCCATGTATTGTTGTTTTGAACTTAAATTACGTTTAAATACACTTCCTTTAGAATGTTCTAATTCGTTTTTGTTTATTTCACGTCGACGTGGGACCTTTTGCATCTGTTGAATCTCCAGATGCGGTAAGATCATTTTTAATTTTTTTTTCTTCGTAGGTTCGTCGAACATATACGAAAATTATATTTTTTATAAAAATGGGAAGTTGTGTTTTTGGTTTGAAGAACGTCGGATTCAACTGGAATCAATATCAGAAAAACATGAAAAATTTATTGTTCGTGATAATCAGAGATATTCCTAATCATCTCCTGAAAATATTAGCTAACAGCTTGAATTGTACTTATTTACTATGACACTGGCTTTTTTGGTGCATTATTTATGTTATAACCATATGAATTGACTGGCGGAGTTGAAAAAAAATATAAATAAAATTATAAATGAGAGCTAAGGGTTGCTGTATAGTTAGTTACGTATGGTTTGCATGAGTTGGAACCCGGTATTTGTTGGGGTTTTATGTTGAAGAAAACACATATTTTAATGTACAGAATATTTCACTTGGCAATGGACAACATTTCCAGTAGCACATGGCGCTTATCATAGTTCGCTTAATATTAAATGAAACTCTCCTTATTTTACCATCATGAATCACACGAGTCAGGGAGAAAAGTGACGATTGGAAATGGCTAAAATGACCAGTGGTGGTTGTTTGTTCTCTGTTAAAAGAACTGAATACTTTACTAACGTTTATATTACACATTTTGGGAGACCATTTATTTCTCTTCCGAAATCCATGTGAATATAAAAACTTTCACTGGATAAGTATTTCCAAGAGCTGTCAACATATTGTTGAATTTTTGGTGCCATCTGGTAGCACGATTTGAGTGTAGTGAACTTTCAACATTATTTTTTCCTGTTAAAAGGCTAGATTTGCTCATAAAATAACATGATGTAAAAGCTTGTTGATCGGTTTGATCGTTGTTTAGGAGACTTTTGCGAGAATAAATCTAAGAGCTCAAAGATTTGGATGCCTATGTTGGAAAATGATCGCCGTCTTTAAAGATATTACATTGGTTTTTTGAAATTTAAAAAGGTTTTGATATGCTAAGGCTTGTTATATATATGTACTCGTATGTACCCAAATAGCCTCAAGATCTATTAAAAAGCATACTTTTGACAATGATTAAAAGTGCGTAAAGGGTAATGTCCATTTTAGGCCTGACATAAACAGACATAAGAGATATCTGAAACAATGCATTATGATACATTGAACATATTTTATTAACAATATTTATTTCAATTAAGCGGGGAAAGGCTTGGGAGTCAACGTTTGATCTAGTACATTTTGGAAAATCTAGTACATAATCGAATTCCTTAGGTCATGTGAAGAAGTTTGAATACCCACACTCCTATACTCAGCAGCTTGCATAGCCATCCCCATAATCACATTTTAGTATATCCCCCTGTTTATTCGAAGTGAGGTACTAGATTATTCGCACCTTAGATCGGGTCTAATTCGGAAAACGGGCTTCACTGTTCGCCTCAGATCATTACGACCTAAAATTCGTAGAAGAAAATTGTTGTCTGCATTCTTTTAGGGTTGAGCCAGGTACACCCTGTGGGACGGGGTGGTACCAATATGACGTACTGCATATCAAATGTAAAGCCTTTCCTTCATGGCCATTACTGCATTTTTCTCACAAGAAGTCATTTTCCACGACGCACATATTCCGCACAATCATGAGGAAAATAAAAGTTTAGTTTTTCACCCAAGAAAGTCGCTCAAGTTACATTCGATCTCCAAAGCTTTCCCACGCTTAATTGAAATAAACATTGTTAATGAACTATGTTAAGAATATCATAATGCATCTCTTAAGACATCTCTCATGTCTCGAGGTGTCGGGCCTAGAGTTGTATGAAAAGTTGTCAATCTTTTTGGTTTTCTTTGCTACTTAGATTATATAACAAACTGGATATGCTTATGAAGTAGAAAAACTTTAGCATTTTTCGTCATGTAGTAGAATTGCATCGATACGTTTGTTTAGTAATGGAAGTAGTAAACCACGATATTTTCTGAGTGGGCTCATAATTTCGTAGTTGAGACTTAATCATGTATTGAAAAAGTTTTTATATATTGCTAGTGACCCATTTATTTTCCGATAATATTTCTTGGCGTTGCCTTTGTATGGCTGATATCATACAGACATCCGATGACAATTCAATTATAAGCAAACAAACCGACGTTTGAAAATGTTGAATTTTTTACCACGGCTGTTTATTTTTACAATTACTTCACTTACATTTTATTTAAGACGCTATAATTTATTATCGGAACAATTAAGTTTGCCTGCAAAACGGCTTCCTACGGCAATAACTCCTGTTGTTTCTGCAGTACTGCACAGAGCACTTAATCACAATATTTTAAAACTCCGGAGCCTCGATTATAATAAATCTCTTGCAAAAGACAATATTTTACCTCATATTTTCACAAAAGTATTAATAACTTTTAATCACGCTTTTACTCCCAAAATCACAAAAACAACACCGGACTTGTTTTCGTAAATACAGATAAATTCAGAAATGTCGGAAATATCAAACTGACAACAACGAAATAATCAGCCCTCTCGTAATTTCCACCCATGTCTTTAAAAAAACAATTATCACATGCACGTGACCTTTACACAGGATAGCCTATCCTTTTTTTTATATAATATAAGCTTGCTATAATGAGAAAAAAGGAATCCCGTATTCTGATTAAAAAAAATCTAAAAGAGTTTTATGGGACTAGGTTACGTCGAATGTAATACTTCAGAAGTGCTTAATTGAATTTCGTTGAGGTCTACAACCACAAATAACGAGTGGCCGGAAAATCAAAATAATGTAACAACTAAAGTGATAGTCAATAAAATCCTATTTTTTTTTATTATTAAGACAAATTATTGCCAAATCGCCTCGCCCCCGATGTGAGAAGAGAAACGGGGAGGTAGCAGAGCCATGGGGTACACTGGCATTTCTAGGGTGAGGTTTAGATGTAACGCCATCTAAAATAACACAAATTAGGCAACCAGATAGAAAACTGTCCATACATAATAGAAGAGGAGGAGAGAGACCAAATGTTTCAAGTTTGGCTAAAACGGGAGGATGCCAGACTCTATCAAAGGTCTTTGAAATATCCAGGGCAACGATTTTGAACTCAACAAAAGTGTGTAGACTACGAGTCCAAAGTTCCGTAAAAAAGCCAGTAAGTCCCATATGATCGTACAGGCCAGAAGCCATTTTGGCGATCGTTGTTGAGTTGATTGCTTTTTACCTACTTCACTAATTTTAAGTTAATGATAGATTCAACATCCTTTGGAAGAATCGAAGTGATTGTAATTTGTCGATAATTTGAGGACTGACTACCCTCTCCTTTTTTGGGAATAGGCCGATCACTGATCATGAGCTAATTTCCAAACTGTTCGAAAGATTTCTGTCGAGTAACTGGTGACGCTGTTCCTGGTGGTTTTCACGACGGACCAGAAATCTTTGCTATCTTTACGGCTTGTCACGATTATCTGCCGAAAACTCTGGTTAAAAAGAAATTATTCTCTCTGGAGAATGCACTTGCAGGTGTTTCGTGCGGTCTTGTAGACATGTTTCAGCTCTGGACATGGATGCAATTGATAGGAGCGAAAAGCAGACTATTTCGCTTTTATTCAATGATTGAACTTTTCGTTAAACTAAGAGCGGTTTTGCTGTTGTTGAAATCTGCTCTAGGAATACGGAATGTATTCACGCCTGCCAAGAATATGCATCTTTCTAAGTTCTAATGTACCCTTATCAACATTCCTCGGAGCAAAACAGACTGACCAATCAATTTCTCTAAGATACTGATTGAGACTTTCGCAATCAGCATTTTTATAGTGCCAGAGAAGCCTACTTGTAGATGGAGAAGTAGGGCGGCGCAGTGGCGTGCCGGGGACTTGGTACCTCGCAAGTAAACTACCCAAGAGAAGAGGGGCTGAAAACAAGGTTACTTGGAACAGAAACTTCGCTTGTGAAAACCATGCTTAAGTGGCGAACAAGCAACAGCGACATTCGACGTCGTAGTTATATGCAAGACGTGTTCGAATGCCATACACTTTATTGGATGTTGTTCGATTGTTGGTGGAATCAAAAATTAGTCCACTTCCTCCAGGCAGTGGTGCCGCTTATGATATCACAGACAGAGTGCACACGTGCTCGAATCCTATACTTTTCATTGCATGTTGTTTGATTGATTTGGTGGTTTTGTTCCGATGGGAGAGATTATATTATTGCTTTTCTTTGACAGATAGTTTACTGCGAAAGACGAATAAAAAGCATTTAGGGAAAACATTGTTTAATGAAAATATTTTGAACGAATTGTTTTTGGTAATTTTTTGTTTGCTTTCATTTTTATATGCTTTAATTAAATTAAATTGGAAAACCTAAGCAAAGCAATGTTTCTCTTGCTTCAAAAGATACCATGCTACTGGGCGGCGCAGGTTTGAGGTGGTAAATTGAGTCGCGAGTAAACAGCGGTCTGAATTACCGAGAGGGAACCGACTGATGAAATGCTAGAAACAAATCTAGTAAATTAGCTCTATTTTCAGATGCAGCAGGAGTTCGCGTTGTTACAAACTGAAGATTAACAGAATTGTTCAACGAATCGGCCCACAGGGTTTATGTTAAAAGAATGCCAAAGCCACGGTATGTTATGGACATCAAATTTGCCTGCCAGGACGATTTCAAGAGAGTAGATTGGCAGAAGGAAAATCTTTAAGAATGGTAAAATTTGTGCTTATTGGGCATTTTGCGGTACAATCTTGTTCTGTCTATTGCTTTAGTTTGCGTTCTAAAATGATTTGTATTAAGTGTCGGTTCAGCGTCAATAATTCTTTGAAGTGTAATAAAAAACAATGTTTGCTTTTTATTTTCAGGTTGCAATAAATATAGTTTCGAGTACAACAGCAATAGAATTCAACTTTAGTGATGTATTTGATGACACATGGCCTACTGAAAATGAATTGGAGAATGAGTTCGAGGTATTTTTCTCACACAAATATTTAAAGTGAATACAGATTCTTATGAACATTATTTAAAATTTTCGGCAAAAACGAGCATCAAATATGGGTTGGTTATCATGATCAGAGTGGTCAACATGTTCCGGATCTTGTGAGGGTGGTGTTGCTGAGAAGATATCATGCTCTGAATGGTTGTAAGGGAGAAAGTATTCGCTTCAAAATATGCAATATGCAACTCTGTCCGGATTCAGAGGATTTTCGAGCTCATCTATATACTACCCACGATGATGTACTGTACGATGGAGCCCTATTTAAATAAATACCGCATTACAATTATGTAGAACCTTGAGCCCTAACTTGCAGGTACGCTACGATGTATTTATGCCACCAATTATATCCCCACAACACCATTTATAGTATAAATGCATGTAGTTAGGTATCATGCAGGATCATCTTCAGCAGTCCAGAAATTATTCCAAATATTTCACGTCGTGTGTAAATATACTCCATCACAAATATAAGGCAGGATTTCAGCATTTCTAATGAAAACCACTAACATTCTGCTAAATTTGACATTCTTCGCTGCCTAACTGCCTGCCAGCCCAGAAATCTACAATAACGCCACATGACCCCTTTGATGCCAAAAAACACCACGAATGAATTATTCAAGTGGTATTGCTATTAAGAGAACCTTGGATTTGTTGTTGTTGCTGTTCCTTGTGTTCTTTGGAACAACTAAAATTGAACGCATGCAAGTCTCTCTAGGCAGAGATCCTGGCGTAAACGTAAACATGTTACGGTTATAGCATTGGTTTTCATGTGTTAAATTTATTCCTCTACAGCCTTCTTATCTCAGATGACTTCCCCCCTGAGATGGTGGTAGGCCAGAGCACGTAAAATACTTTGCAGCTTCCTCATACCTTCTATGAAAAATATCAGGTTGCAAAAATGAGCACAACCCGCAAAATAACTACATCATTCTTGACAAAAACAACTCCTCCACCCCCAAACATGATAACTCCATTTCCCCTATCCCATTCCCTTACCACAATTTCCTACATGATAAATTGGTGAATAAAATTTATGACTTCATGAAAATCTTTCCGAATAAATAATTAAGGGAGAATTTTTGAATGCACTCACCCTTAATATGAACATCCGGCTTTATTGTCCCATTTTCTTCTGCATCCTTTTATTTTACAGAGGAGGCTAGCCCATAGGCCAGACCATGAATCAACCGTAAATGTTGAGGGATGCGAGTCCGAACACTTTGATAAGCCGAGGGTTATGGTTCAGTTGGCGAGTAGAGTTCAAGATGGTATACGATGCCGGCCTGGAAACCTTGACATGTGCATCCAGAGAAAATATCAGGTAAAAAAAAATTTTTTTAGGTTTATTCTCGTTTCAAATAAATTTTCTTAAATTATTTATCGGTTTTATATAAAAAAGAAAAATTAGACACAAACAAAACGCTTTCCAGTTAAGCATATTTTTGCTGAAAGCGTTCCTTTTATTTGTTACTTTTAACTTGCGCATGGTGAATTTCAATTTTTTGGTTTACGGTTATCCCACTCTCTCTCTCTCTCCCTTCATATACCGTGCATAATTTTACATTTATTTCATTTTACAGTTGGGGTAAAAATGTAATTTTTGGGAATAATTATGCTTTCTTGGTTTTCCTAAATAATCAAACTTGAACATAATACGAGACCGTACGTAGGCGAATTGAAATTTAACTTTTTACTTGCGTTACATGAATTATTTGTTAAGCAGGTATCACTTAGGAGAGATAAGGATGAGAAATGGGAGATCTCTACCTAATTCATAATTTAAGTGTCGTTTCGCTTGCAAAAGACATTGGCGATTACAACGTAAATTCTTAATACCACAGCAAAGAAATAAAATGAAAACCAGTATTAAAAATTAATTATTTTTTTTTAAAGCACAGTGGAGATACAAAGCTCATAGATATGTGCAAACTTCAACAAAAATAAGCTATCTAGTATCAAGCTTTAAAAGATATGAAACAAACAAATTGAAAAAGAAAAATAAAGGGTTTTCCAATAAGAGGTGTTATTTTGATAATCAAAGAAAAATGCCATTTTTTGAAATAAATGATCGGATCTTTATTTCATTATAACGAGGAAGGTATGCCGTTAATAATGGAAAATAACATCAGCCAAATGACCACCACGACCACGCCTACAGCACCATATCCTTTTCATGAAATTTTACATAACCAAATCGCAAAGGGAAATCGCAAAGTGGCTGCCCTATGTCCTCGATAGCCTCACGAATTCCATCTTTGAGGTCTTGAATCAACGCTGGTCTGTTGGCGTAGACCTTCTCTTTCACGTGGCCCCAAAGGAAGAAGTCGCAAGATGTTAAGTCACAAGATCTCAGTGGCCAATTGTGATCACCTCTTCGAGAGATAACACGGTCCGGAAACTTTTCCCGTAAAAGATCAATGGTTTCGTTGCTTGTATGGCACGTAGCGCCGTCTTGTTGAAAGTAAACGTTGTCCAGATCAATACCATCCAATTCCGGCCATAAAAAATCATTAATCATCTGTCGAAAGCGCAATCCATTCACCGTAACTGTTACTCCAGCCTCATTTTCGAAAAAGTAACGTCCAATGACCCCGCGGGACCATAAACCGCACCAAACAGTTGCACATTGAGGATAGAGAGGCTTTTCAACAATAACTCTTGAGTTTTTCGAGCCCCAGATGCGACAATTTTGCTTGTTGACGAAGCCATCGAGGTGGAAATGGGCCTCATCACTCAAGATGAGTTTTCGATGGAATTCCGGATCATTTTCATATTTCAATTTTAATAATTTCAATGCGTTGTTGAATCGTGTATCGTTCTATTTTTATTAATGGCGTAGTTTCTACTTGTCAAATGTCAAAAAATTACAGCTCCAAAGGTGACATCTACCGAAATAGCGGGCTAATTAAAATAACACCTCTTATTGGAAAGCCCTGTAGAAGAGAAAACAAGTACAGATAAATTATGCATGTACATACATATATCATAATAATTATATATGTAGACCTAATTAAACTCAGCATTAAATAAATCCCCAATCTTGAAGTTTCTCAAGCGCCGTGCTCTTATACCATGAATGAAAAAGGCGCGAGTACTAAATAGGTTATGACATTTTTAGCAACTGGATTCGATGAGATTATAGGAATTCAACATAATCCGTGAGGTAGTCCAGAGTAAATTTATCTAAACGTTTATACACCATTACGCATATCCTAAAATTAATATTACTATTCAAATCACAACCAAAAATTTGTCTAGAGAAGACAAATATCTGATCATATCTTCGTAGACCGAATTTATACCGCACACAGGCATTAAATGCGGCATTGAGATTTCTCCTACATGAGGAATTAAGATTATTGAATTATTGGAACAAGGAACACTCTGTCCAGACGTTTACGAAATTTGCGTGGTGTTTACCTGGCTGACGCGAAAAATTGTTGGTAAACTTTTAAAACCGTTAAAAGTAGCAATGACAAAGAGGACGTATCGACCTGTCGATTATAAAGAACAATACTATGGAATTTCGCAGCCATCAAGCCAATGATTCAAGCCAGGTTTTGATTAAATTTAAAAATATTAATAGCCATGTTAGCAACAGGAGAGGAGAGAGTTATACATCATCAGCATAAAGTGAAATCGAACAGTGTGTAGGAATTAGAACTATATCGTTGATGTATAACACAAATAACAAAGGACCTAATGTTGATCCTAGACCTAGTACTCCTGAATAAGTTGTTAATACTGTTGAACTGCGAGATCCACATATATTGATTTCAGAACGATTCACTAAATAGGAAAGAATGAAATTTTCAGCTGAGATATAAAAATTAAACTGAGTTATCAATTTTCTGTATTAGTATACAATGATCAACTGAAAACTTTAGAAACGTCGAGAGGCATAGTACGGTACAGTTATGTTGTTCAATATTACGATGAATTAATTGTATTAGATATAGGAGTGACAAAATTGTGTTATGATTAGTTCTAAAATCAAACTGTTGCCTAGCAATCATACATCGAATATTATACGTATCTCGCAATACTCAACCACCTCCCTTGTGTTCGATTTAAAACGAATAAAACCCATTTTCCTTTAAATGAGTCATAATTTTAAATCTTTCCATTTTCACAGGCAGTTCAGGGTTTCATTGCTGCCCTGATGAGATCGCCCAGCACTGCTGCGAAACACATAGCATGCTCTCAAAATTTATATATGAAACTTCGATTTTCGGCTGCTAGGCTGACACAGTACCTCGGTGCATGTATTATAAAAATCCTCTGCAATATATATTTTAATTTGATTATAAAGAAGACGATGTAATATTTTACGAGTATATAACACAGGAAGAACGCTAATAGGCCTATAATCTTACGGACTGGACGGTTTTGGCCTTACTTTTTGTTTAAATAAAAGTATTTTAGAACTTTTTCATTGTAAGGGGAAACAAGAGGTAGTAATAGCGGTGTTAATAATATCCAAAATCGGTCTTATTATGAAAAGGAGAATTTGCTAAAGAGAACGTAAATCTATATTGTCATTTGCATTTCATTTAAATGATTTAATACCAAAACTGACTTAATCAATAGAAACGTTTGTAAATGATATTTGGTGACAGTGACTAGGATTAACTATCGTAAGATCGTTCAGATTTTATCGAGAAACATTGAGTATACTATTTAAAAAATAAGTATGAGCTTAACACCGATCAATATAAATATTTTCGTTAGACTTAGGAATGATACTAGTTTGTTTAATATTTTTTCAAAGTATTTTCGATGGTTGTGAAGTGTCAATTTTACCCCGATAAAAGTTAATTTTTGATCTCCGAATAAACGTAGTAGTTAAGTTACAAAGTTTGTTGAAATTGCTGCTTAGTTCCAATCTACCGTATCATTTCCAAGTATTATAAGCGGAGTCGCGCTCCGTAATCAATTCTCTAATTCTATTCAAGGTAAATAGAAACTATGTGCACAAGAACGAACTCGAACGTATTCACGAAATAAATTTGCACTTACATTGTTTAAGTATTCTACTTGGCCATTGACATCGGATGTAGAATAAATAAAAGCCCAATCTACCGCGACTCCGGCTTCATTAAAATTTTGCAATTTGACTGCATTTAGATTTCTAAATGTGAACTGTCGTATAGTGGGTCTATTTATTTGAAAGTGCAAAAAAGTAGTCAGTGTGACATGACGTCTAATACCGGGTAGGACGATTTCACTTTGATTACATTAATTAAATTCACCCGATTTGTGAAAATTCAAATTCACCTATTAATATGATACCTATGTTGTCGTGTTAAGCCAATGTTACCTAATTGTGACAGAAACTCCTGCTTTATGCAACTTTGCATACGAAATAAATGTTAAAATCACCGCAAATAGTATTAATTCCAAAAGCCCCCGATATTTTGCTCCAGGCAATAGAAGGGCTGCCTTCGACCATTTCCGTATTAGTCTTCCCAATATACAATGACATTTTTCACAGAAAGAAAGAAAAGACCTTTTCGGATAGTAGATTCTTGATAACAGCTTAGTAGTTTAAGTATGGAATTCAATAGACATAAGGTCTGTCAACATATCGATTGGTGCAGTCAGATTTCTGTAGATTCAATACAATCAACAAATGACATATATCCAGGGACATGAATACCTATGTAACGTTAACTCATTGGTTTCTTCTCCGGTTCTATTTTTATAGTTTTGTTAATTTAAAATATTTAAGTAAACGTATAAAATAATAAAAAAAAAATCGAGGTATTAGTGTGCCAACAAAATCATTGCTTGGCACACCGTGAAGCAGAAGCATTCATTAACTCATGCTTGTGGAAGATATAAGCCAGTTTTATGTAAAAGCGATGAAACATTACCATTTGCTATCCAAAAAATCGTATTACATGGCAGCACGCAGCACAGCACCTTAAACTATATAAATTTTCCACCATTGCAAGTGCCAAAAACCGATTGGAGTCGCTTGAAGTCTATTTGATTTACATAAATACATCTAAAGGTTGGTTGGAAGCATTTAGAAGAGGGAATATATTGAAAAAGGCGTCACTGCTAAAAATAAGTTTTACTCTAATATATACCTACTTAAAAAAATCAAAACATGCAAATGGGTTTCTATGCGGTAGTATTCGTATTCTGAGTTCTGGAAGCTCTATAAAAAGTCTGAAATTAATACTATTTCGCAGTTAAGTCGGCTGCATATCACTAATCAGATTTATATTTCTTCACGTGTATCTGGGAATCAAGTTATGCTTTAGTTTAACTCTTAAGTAGGCGCACTAGCAAAATCATACAAGTGGGCGCATGGGGTCAGCAGTGAACCCAATTTCTTTCTAGAAATTAAATTAATAAAACCTTCAAACAAATTAAAAATTCAAATCAAAAATTCAGTGTAGTCCTGCTCCTTAGTTTGTTACCACTGGTTTCTGAAGAAAAGAAGAAGACCAGAATAAATCGTCTGTAAACAGAATAAACTTTAATGGTAAAAATATTAGTGCTGCTATTGCTATGGCAGAAGGGCTGTATAAATGTGTAGCAGTGTGCTGAAGCGTGTGGTAGAGGACAATTGTAGTGTATACGCTAGCAAACGATAATTATTTTCAGAGATTAGCGGATTAATCTCTCCAACTGAATTATTTTTCTGCTTAGGTGTATGGAGGAGAGTAGCAGATTAATCTCTGCGCAGAGTTATTCTTCTGCTTAGGTGTAGGAAATGATAGAAATGTTCGGATTAATCTCTGAAATATAGAATTAATCTTCTTTTATGGAGGTTGGGAATATTATTCTTGAATTCTCGGATTAGTCTCCGAATCGGATGAACTCTGAGCCAAGAATTGCGGCTCGTCGGCTTTAAATAGGCGCTGTATGCAGTTATGAGCACTGACATGTATAACATAGGATGCTTGATCTTCTATTTCATATATGTCCACTTTTGTTGGCTGCGGTGTGAAAACTATCTTACAACTCAACAAATTCCAAATACATTCAAAATTATTATTTTTATTAGAAGCTTATCGCCTATAAAATCAAATATTCCTTAAACTCGATTTTTAAGGAAATAAAATTAGGAAATTTTTTTCTGCCTATCCCTAAAAGTAGTTATTCTATATATTCATTTTGAAAACCACTGAACTGAACTGAAACTGAACTATGGTGGATTTTGTAAAGAACTTCTTATTTCGAGTTCAGTGGAATCCAGTAGCTAAACCAAAAAGAGACAACTATAGAAAAGTGATCCCGTGACAATGTAAGCCATTTCAGTGGTGTCCGCGGTCTGTGTTATACATGTCAGTGCTCATCTCTCGGTGTTGCCCTAGCAACTTTTCGTTGCATTTGCTTGAATTCCGACTGCGGCGAAAATAGCTGACTGACGTGATGTCACTATCTGTCATAGTCAAGGTAGGTAGGTAGGTATGCATTGATGCATTTTTGTATTGATTTATTCATTTTATTAATGAATTTTCCATTGTGTTTAAGTAAAGTGTGTCGTAGGAGAGAACAGCCTACTGACTTAAAGGTTGATGCTGAAATTGTGGTGGAACTTCCATTGGCAAATTAATTCTGTGGAAAAATAGGATGCTTGTCAACTTTAGATAAGTATGCTGTTTTGATTACTGATCTAAAAGAATGTTACCTTGTGGTCCCATTTCTGGTATGTTTTAGCAGCTGTTTACGTCGAGGGACATCACATGAGTAGATCGTTTGGACATGACATGGTGTGGTTCTAGGTGGATTGGTCACTGGATGTTGCAGGAGGCAATTAATTAGTAGGTGGACCGAACATCCTCCCGCCTTAAAATAGGAAAAGTATAATATTTTAGTAATAAACTTACATTTTTTTCTGGTGGAATATGAACATCCCTTCTTTGTCAATTTCAGCGTAACATCTCCAGGAAGACTACAATCAAAAAAATTCTTTGCGTTCCTGATTCTGTTCCGGGGGGCTTTTGTATTCTCCAACAATTTCATTAGGATGGGGGTAGAGACTATTTTTCCAGCTAAATCTCTAAGAATTGCCAGATTGAGCTCTGTAAGCTCCACGCAGTTTGTTGACTGTTTTTCTTTTCAGGAATATGTTCAATTACCCCGAAATTGTCAATTTGTCACTGAGATAATTTGAGATACATATCATGTCACCCATCAATCAGAATTCCAATTTATGGTATAGTGGCATTATCCTTCCTTCGAAGTCATTTTGTCATTGTCATTTATCATTTTAATTTTATCAGAATCCAGCCCCTGCAGTGCTCTAAACTTGTAGTTAAGTCAATCTTTTTCTTAATCCGAGGTTACAATTATAGAAGAGCTCATCTACAGGAATTTAGTTTCGTAAAATCAAGTAAATTAAAAATCGGTTAACCGTCTACAGAAGATTTATGCATTGATGCTTACCTGAAATTCTTAAAAGCGATTGTTCATTTCATAGAGCTAACATTTTCAAAAGCCTTTCAGCGACAGACTAATCCTGGAGTAATTTTCCTATACCTATGTTTATTTCAGGGATCGTAATTGTTATAAGATATATGACAAAAATTGCACTTTATAGTTATCTTTGGGCCATTTTTTTTGTTAACCCTTAACAACATATTTTATTTAACAATATATTCTTTTTGGTTACAAATTAAGCGTTATCGATAACTTTTAAATTCTTCTCATTAAATTATTCTTTGATTAGAAATTATTCTTTGAATTTAGAAGCTAGAGGCTACTTCGCTTAAAATTATTTGCTTGAAACAGGTGAGGCTGTTATTATTAAAGAAATTATTATGATTTTTTGGATACCGAAAATTGGTGATTTATTTCTTAAATTAGTTCTTGCAAATGGAAGACTAAAACTGTTGAAATTACGCGATAGACGAGATGGAACATTAAAGCTTAAATTCGATATTAATTCAGGACAATCCACCATGTTGCTAGTAGTCTTATGCCAGAAGATTTCATCTAGAATAAGTCTGCGGTTTTGAAGTGTGATCATTGAGAAACTATTTAATCGTTAAGGGTATTCGGAGTGGGTGCCAGTTAGTTTGTATTGGAGATATATTGTGAAAGGTCTTAATGGTAGTTCTAATTCAATTATATATGTAGAATGAAACGGATTCCACACTGACGAGGCATATTCCATAATGCTTCTTTCAATGGAGTTAAAGATAGTTAAGTGTGAATTAGCAGATCTGAAGGATTTACATGATCTTAATAAAAATTCTAGGATCTTGAAAACCCTAGCCATTATATAATTATCGTGAGAAGAAAATAATAATTTATCATCAAAAATAACACCAAGCTCCTTAATTTCGTGCACTAAACACAACGCAACATTATTTATTGAGTATTCAAATTGAAACCTCTCCCGTTTTTTACAGAAGGATATAAATTTGCATTTGGTAGTATTAAGGGATAGGAAGTTTTCGTCGCACGATTTTTTTAATTTTATTAAGATCATCTTGTAATATTATGTAATCATTTACAGTATTTATCACCCGAACAATTTTCGCATCATGTGCTTAAAGAAGGCACTGCGATTCAATACTTTCAGGCAAATCATTCATATATATTGTAAATATTAACGGAACAAGAACTCTACCTTGTGGGACTCCTGATATTTGTTTAAAAGGTATAGATTGAAATCCATTTCAAAACTATGACATTTCTATCTGTGAAGTAGGACAACATCCGTTTATTAATATCCTCATAAAAACCCAAGGATCGCATCGTCTTTACTAATATTCTTTTATGTTGAGCTTCACCAAATGCCTTAGAAAAGTCAGTATATATAGAATCAACTTGCATACATTTATTCAAGGTTGTTGGAAATAACGTCAGTTAAAATCGTCAAATTAGTAATGGTCGAACCCCCAGGAATGAAACCATGTTGGCATTGATTAATCAAGGTTTTCGTCTGGTGGATTAACTGTCGATGTATAATTTTTTTTCAAATATTAAAGCCCAAGCGGGCTGCAGATAGATATGGGTCGATAATTGATTACTAATTCAGGATCGCCTACTTTATGAAAATGTGTAGTAAAACATCTCTTTAAAATTCTAGGATAAATCTTTTTTCTAAATGACATGTCGAACAGGTCGGTTATAGGAGCAGAGATGGCTGCGGAGCATTTTTTGTAAAACAAATTAGGAACTCCATCTGGGCCAGATCTTTTAATAATATCTACCTTAAAAATAACCTGTTCAACAACGAATTGAGAGACAAGATTATAACAAATAGATGAATTTTGTAATTCTATGAAAAGTTATCATACACCGAAGTATCAGGAACCGAATGATATACTGAGCCAAAATATTCGGAGAACATATTACTTATGGTATCAGGGGAGCTTGATATATTGTCCCACATACTTCGTGCATTTGGGAAATGATTTAGCGGGTTTAAGGCCTTTAGTAAAGCTCCAGAATCTCTTCGGATTATGCTTAACGGCGGTCTCTGCCCAGTTTATAAACTTTGTAACATTCATTTAATAGCTTAGTAATTTTTGCGAAAATATCAGAAAGTCTGGTAAATCTCTGTGGTTTTTACTGCGAATGTGCATTTTTCTATACTTCTGTTTCAATTTTAATTGCCATTCGTAATTGCAGTAAAAACCAATTGAGATAATTTTTAGAAGACTTACAATTAGACATTTGCGGAACAAAGTGTTATGAGTACCAAATGTTCTTATACGTTGAATTTCTGATACTGCTTTAATCTCTATTTCAGGATAAATTATAAAAGCCTGCTTGAAGGAATCTCCACACACACACACACACACACATACACACATTCGGATGGATACTCATGGTAGATCTCATGCACCACGGGTCACACGGACAGTTCCTTTGTCTGAAAGTCATTGGGGGTCGTGAATATACCACATCAACCTTGGTTACACAAACGCATCCTTAAGAATAATTTTAGCATAATTTGAATAGTTGTACTTTTTTTTATACATTTTTATATTCTTATATTTATATTGTTATATAATTTCTTTTGTAAATACTCTAACTGGCATGGGGCTTATATATAAAATTAAGAGTAACAATATGGTCCAGGTCCCCTCAACACAGAAAAGAAAAGAAATTGGTAAACGTATAATTACTGAAAAAAAAAAAAATAGAAGGAAACAATAATAAAATTAATCTCGTCTCGCTCAGCACAGAATGAAATAAAAATCAAACACCAAACGGCAAGCCGTGGTCAAGAAAATTAACACATTTATTAAGTTATCCATTCCTCCTTAAAATTGAATCTAACCTCGGAGGATGCTTAATTGTGACAGAGCATGAATATCTTTTTTTTGTTCATGGAAGAGGCCATGTTGCTTCCGGGAGTTAGATCGGCAGTGTTTTATTGGGTGATAAATGGAAAAGAAGTGCCAGTGAGCGAGCTAGGAGATCTAAAGAAAAAAAGGGAAACAAAAAAAAATTTGAAGGAAAGAGGAGAGCTGGACCAGTCGAGCGTAGATATTAAACGAAGAAAATTTAAATCCTGAGGCAGTGAAGACCTCCTACTCCAGCCGGAATATCTCCAGGTCGAATTTTTTGTTTATTAGCCGGGTAAAATATTTTTACTATAATCTGTGGAATTGTTTAGTCACTAAAAATAAAGAAAGAAATATTGAAGTGTGCATAAAGTCCTTTCTCTTCTTTTGTTTGGTTCGTGAGTTTCGTAGTAGCTCCATATTTGTTTTTATATAAAAAAAAAAACTACGTGGCGCCCAAAAAAAAAATTTTTTCACTAACTGATAATCCAGAACCTTATTTACAACGCGATCAAAACCCCACCCTTCTCCACTGAGCTGAAAGAGTTGGGAAGACTGTTGTTAGCCCGGCCAAGCAAAAGATCTCAATACATTGATTGAGAACCGTGTAAAAATTATCAAATGAATCATCAACGTTATTTGTGAGAAATAGTATAATGATAAGAATTCATTTATTCCATCGTAATTGGATAACTTGTAATTTCTAGCACTCTTTTTATATTGGCTCATGTATTGAATTTTATATAAAGTTAGTAATATATCCAGAGGAGGGTAGTACTTATACGACTCAATAGCGCTGGGAGTTTTGTCAACAGAAAATATTTTCACTCAATGTATTCGATAATACCAAATCGAGAGTTCTCTCATTGCTATTCAATTTTTCATTGTATTGACTTAAGCAACAAAAGGACATTAGATTAGATCAGATTTGTCAAGGGGTGTATAGGCGTTAGCCTCGCAATCACTTGCGACCTGAAAAGATCTATTGTGAGTCCCGTTGAATTTGCTCCATTTATAGGTTTAGACTGTTAATAAAGTCTAGCACCATTCTGGGCTTTGCGGTTCCATACGTAACTTGGTGGAGGAAAAGCATGTTCAAGGTGGAGTAATCTTCGCCTGCGCAGTGGTTCGCAGTTGCAGAGCAAGGTGCTCCGAGGTTTCGTGAGCATCCTGACAGAAGCGGCAGGATTAAGTCTCAGCCAAACCCAGGTTGTTTAGGTGATACCTCAAGGGGGCAATGGCCTGAGAAGAGCTCAGTGATCATTTTGAGCTCTGTTGTTCTAAGGGGGTAGGCGAGTTCTTTTGTTTTTCCGCAAGAAGTGTCGATAAACTTTTTTGCCTGACGAGTCCTTTGAAGCCTTTTCTCAATACCGGGGATTTTTGTTTATTCTCCCAGTTATTTAGGGTAGCTTTGAGGTAACACGTTGAAGTGCCACAAAATTCCTCTGGTCGGACAAACTGAGTTTCCGCTCCTCTTTTGGCTAGGCCATCCGCAATTTCATTGCCTTTGTGGCCCTCATGTCCAGGTATACCCTCATGAGGATAACTTTGTTTCTCCTTGATAGATTTTTGAGGGTTTGTAGACATTCCCACACTATCCCTGACTTGACAGTGTAGGACTTTACGGCCTTGAGGGTAGCTTGACTGTCCGAGAGGATATTAATGGTTGAGCCATTTTATGGCTCTTTTAATGCAGGTATTGGCACATTCTTCTATGGGTAATACCTCGGCTTAGAGTACGGTAGGGGTAGAGCCTAGAGCCTTTGATATATGGCATCTGGGGCCGTATACACCCAATCCGACCCCCACTGTTTGTTTTTGAGCCATCTGCTATACCACACCAGCGATCCTTGTTGGAAGGACGGTTTAGTGGAGCGCCATTGTTGTCGGTCTCCAAGAACCACTTGGAATAGTCTCACAAAATCCACTCTGGGTGTGATTATATCAGATATTGTCGTCACTTGTTCGAAACATATCTGTTTTAAGATACTTAAATGACCAACCAGATCGCCTGGCTTTAACTGTTTCTCTCCGTTTGTACTCTAATAGCACTGGAGATCGCTTCCTTTTTTACCTGCAAATGCAGGGTTGCAAGGTTTAATAAGGCTTCCATGGCTGCTGTAGGACAGGCTCTCATGGCACCAGTTATTCCTAGAGAGGCAAGCCCTGCTGGGTTTTTTGAAGCAGTAGCCTCAGCCGTCTTTTGATTAGTTTTTTGGCCACCATGCGAGGGCCGCATAGGTAACCATGGGTCTAACAACCGTGGTGTACGTCCAGTACATCATTTTTGGTTTCAGACCCCATGTTCTGCCAATGAAGCGACGAGAGAGAGATATCGCATCGCTCTATCCGTCACTCTGGACAGATGCGACTTCCAGGTAAGTTTCTTATCTAGGGTTATCCCCCAGATATTTGATTTCGTCTGAATATATCAATTCCGTATTATCAAGGAGAGGAGCCGTTAGTGAAAGCTTCGATCTTCTTGTGAACGGAACGATAACCGTTTTGTTGGGGGTTTATGCTAAGGCCTTTATTTAAACACCATGTGCGGACTTTGGAGAGGGCTATTTGCATGAGGTCGGATATGACTTGATCATGCTTGCCCCGTTTTGTAACTACTAGGTCATCCGCGTAGCCTAGAACATTAAAACCCGAACTGGTCAACTTCTCTAGCAGATCATCAATCACGATCGACCACAAGAGTGGAGAGAGAACTTCTCCTCTGGCGAGGCAGCCTTTTGCTGCGGTGATCGTGACTGAGCAGTTCCCTAGAGATGTGGTTATCCTCCTGGCTTCTAAGCATGGAGTCCTATCCAGTTTACCGTGGAGGACTCAAAGCCTTTATCCCTCGGCAGCTGATTTAATTGCATCGAAGGAGGTATTATCGAAGGCTCGTTCTATGTCCGCTAATGCACATAAAGCTACCTCTTCTGCTTCGAGGTTTTTAACTAGTGTGTGAATGGCAGTCTCAGTAGACTTGCCAGCTTGATAAGCGAACTGCTTAGAATGAAGTGGTGATTTAATCAGAATTTCACTTTCGAATGTGTAGGTCTAGGATTTTTTCCATGGATTTAATCAAGAATGAAGAGAGGCTGATGGGTAGGAACGATTTAGCTAGAGAACTAGGTCTTTTTCCTACCTTTAGGTATAAATACCACCCTGACGTCTCTCCAACATTGGTGAACGTACCCTAGAGCGTAACTGGCTCTGAAGTTTTTTTTTTGCTGTAAAGATTATTTCTTCAATACCTTGTTGTAGTAAGGCGGAAAAATGCCGTCTTCTCCAGCAGATTTAAATGTGCCAATGGCCCATCTAACCTTGTTAGGAGCGAAGGTTCTTCCCGCAAGGCTTTTGCTCCTATTAGAGACTCCGTGCTTGTCCACATCAATCGGGTCTGGAGCTATTATTCCTTGATCAGGGAGTGAGAGAGTCGGTAAAATTGAGTTTCTAATAAGAGCGTGACTGTTTCCTCGCAACTCTCGGTGTAGCTCCCATCTTCCTTTTGAAGTGTGCCTATACCAGTCGTGTGATCCTTCGAAAGTACCTTATGGAACCTGATAGCTGCGGGCAATTGATCTATGACATCCAGAAGGTCCGCCAGGGTCTTCTTTTGGATCTCGACAGCTTAGCTCTGTTGAATAGTTGCCTGACTTCTTTTCTTTTCAAACTCAGTTCCCTATTCCACCATGGTACCTGCCGATTGCAAGTCTTTTGTTTCAGAGGGCAACTGTGTTCGAATGAAGTCATTACAGCCGTTTGAAGCTGCGTAGTGGCTGAGTCTAGCTCCTCAGTCGTGCTAATCCTACCGCCGGGAGAGTCAACTACAGCCTTAAGGTGTTGCCGATAGAGTTCCCAGTTAGTTAATTTAGGGATTCGGTACTCCTGACATGTGTTGAGTGTGGCATCTATATCGAACCTGATGTGTCTGTGATCTGACATGGAAATCTCGTTCGATACATGCCACTTGCTTAATTTTGTACTTATGAACATACTGGCAAGTGTTAGGTCCAAGACCTCTTGCCTAATGATGTTCATAAAGGTTGGCTTATTACCTGTATTTAGTATCTCTAAATTGTTAGACAATATAAAATCGTAAAAGTACTCACCCCTGGCATTGGTATCCGTGCTGCCCCATAGCGTATGATGCACATTTGCATCGCATCCAATGATGAAATGCTTTCATCTGCGTTTACAGTAGTTGATGAGCCATTTTAGCTCTGGGGAGGTAGTGAATCCGCTTCTCCAGGAAAGTAGGCTGAGGTAACTACTACCTCGTGGCTACCTCCTGAAGTTGGTACCCTCGACAACTGCTGTAACCACGTCCCTCGAGATGAACTGTGAAAGAGGAATAAAGTTTAGTTTAGTGTTGAGCAGTAGTGCTGCCCTAGGATATTCATGTTCATTACTATATATTAACTTGCATGATTTTGTGGGAAGTCCTTTGATGTGACCTTGATGTACCCAGGGCTCCTGAATGAGCGCCAGACTAAGTTTCTCCGAGATTAAGATCCTGCTAAGCACGTCTGATGCCGCTTTAGCATGATGGAGATTTATCTGAAGGCAACTTAGGAGATCATTGGCCATGACTAAGATGGCTTTTTATGGTCGCTGTCAGCCTTGGCGGTGGATCCCTTAGGACCTTTGCTTTTGCCCGGCTTGGCACGGACAGGAGGGGGCTTCTTCTTAGTCTTTTTAGACTTCTTTTCGGAAGTCCCCCACTTGGGTTCTGCAGTTCCTGATGCTTTTAAGGGCCCGCCTTTGCCTTGACCAGAAGTTTAGGCCTGCTGACTCCTGATGTCGAAGGCTGAGGACCGTCAGCCAGAGTTTTAATCTGACTTGGTCCATCCCATATATATTTTCATATAACCAGTTTAAAGATGGTAAATTAAAATCGCCCACAATTATTGTTTTGGAATTTGATAATAATAATAATGATTTCTCGCAGATATTTGAAAAAAAAACAGAATCATAGACTTCACAAGAACTTTTCAGTGGTATGTATATACACCAAAAATAAGGTGAGAAATTACTAATTACAATTAAGACTACTAAATCTTCATTGTTTGTTTCCAATGCCACTTCACGACTAAATTTAAATCTATTATGTACAGGTGTTGATCAGCCGCCACCGTCTAGCATATTTGTTTGTTCATAGTTACGATCTTTCCTAAACACGCTGTAACTATCGTCAAAAAGTTCACTACTCATTACTCCATCCTGTAAAATAGTTTCTGTAAAACTAATAACATCGTAATCGTTTGCCAATACTTCCAGTCTAACGTCTTCCGTTTTACTACGTAATCTTCTAACATTGTGATAGTATATATTTAGTTGCATTATTTTTGATACGCTATGATTTATAAATGAAGAAATTAATTAAAATACTTTTTAAAAATAAAATCAATAGATTCAACATTCCTGATAATGTAAGAGATCGAGGACTCATCCGTCTTCATATATATTTTCCCATTCTTCACCCATAAGTACTTAAAACTTAGTTGCAATCTACACAAATCAGCTCTATAAAACAAAGTTGTCTTAACCCTAGACAGATATTCGTTCATATAAACTCTATTGTCTTCAGCATACTCTAGATGCTTGGTACAAAGAACCTTTCTCAACTTAAAAGCCGTTAAAACCCGAACAAGTATGAATCAGCTTCTGTATTTAACTATAATCGGCTTGGAGTTAGATTATCTTCTTGCTCTGTAGGCCTTTAAAATGCCACCGTCAGCTAGGGTGAGCTTGAATACAGTATGATTCGTGACTGCATCCAAAACGTTCTCACTCTCAGTAACTCGGATATTAAGTATTTCAATAAAATTGGTCAAATTATTATCCCCAACGTCAGCTAATCTGTTATTTACAACTACGAGTTCCTTGGATAGTCTAGATTTCTCTTCTTCTAAGGTTTTTATTCTTTTCTCATCTTCTTGTAAGGACTCTGCAATTTTCCGTATTTCATTCAAGCTACACACAAGAGAGTGCACAGAGTTGTTATTGTCTTGCCCTAATTTGATTTTATCCATCTCGGATGACCTTACTTTTATTCCTCCCATAAGGTCAGTTAAGGTACCCTCTGAGGCCGAATCACCAATAACAATGGAAATATTTGTGTTGGTTTTTGTACACACTAAGCAACGATAGACACCGTTCCACTCTCAATACTTGCCTGTAACTCTTTACAAATAATATGAGACGGATTATGGCAATCAGCACATTTCACTCCTTGGAGCATTTAGATGGCATTATTAAGATGATAGTGGCAATAAGTTGAGAGTAAACACATTTAATTGAAAGTTTAATATATGTGCACAGCAATTGTTCTTTAGTAGATTATAAAGAGTCCTCGTTTTCATGCAAGAAATAGAAAGATTCAAAGATACCTCCTGAGCATCCACATCGATCAGAAGATACTTAGCAGCAGCAGCATCCAGACCGTTGTTAAGATTTCCGAAATTGACGAAATTACCACCATAAGTCCAAACAATTTAAGAACGTGTAAGAAGGCTCATATCACGGGAGTAATAGCAAAACTCCCAAAAATGATTACGACGTGTTTTCCACAGCAAAACTTCAATGTAAATTAATATCTGGTGTACCAAAAAGTTGTAATCTTCATAAATTATTTCAAATATTTTATACAAGATCGATTAAATTGCAAATAATAAAAGCGTACTTCGAAAAACAAATGTCACTCTCAGATTTTGTTGTGAGAAAATAAAAGTCGAGAAATAACTCGTATTTATTAATAAGAAATAAAAAGTTATCGATAACTCTTAGTTGATAAGCAAAAAAGAAGATATTGTAAAATAATGGTTATCGGATAACCAAAAAATTAATCAAAAATTAACCGTTCAGTTTATTTCATCAAAGATCCGATTATTATTTCCATATGATTTTTTTATTTGAAAAATCGAAAATAATGGTTATTTTCGGTCCCTGGAATTTAAAAATTTAATAGAATCTCATTCAAAAGCAAAATCCGTCCCTCGAGTCCACCTGTACAATTTGAAGAAAATTTACACCCTTAAACCCCATTCCAGTAATAATTTGGAGCACGTTACAAAATTAAATTGACCCAAATTTGTGTGTAAATATTAAATTTCAGTGGAAAGCCTTGTACATTTTTCAGTTTTATAAAAAAAAATCTCCGACGTATCGTCCAAATTAATCAACCGAATCCTGAGTAGTATTAGGTTACCTATCCACTCCGTAGCCATGTACGTATGTACATTACATAGGTTTACTGAACTAAACCGTGTTCGCCTGCAAAGATTCTGTTATTCACAAATTTATGATGCTTTTGCACATAATTTTTCATTTTTCTCTTTTCAGCAAGTCGGCTGTGATTTAAAAATTGGCTCCACATAAAAGGTCGACGCTTCTGTGGTCTGCGGCGGGGAAGGCGGCTCATGTTCACAGACCCTCTATCATTGGGAGATGGCTTCGATGTCACTCTGTGCGGTTACGTGTGGTGGTGGTCCAAAAGTAATTTCTATACCATTTTGCTGTTGTTTTTACAATTTGTCTATTTTTGTATTTCTCTGCCCACAATTCCCTCATCCCTGCCTATAGCTATCTGTCATCTGTCATCTATAGCTATATGTCATCTGCCCGTTATTCCATCAACAAAATAAAGAAATGCAAGTACCAACATTATGTCAGTCGGAATCCCCTTCTGCATTTTGGTGAAGTTCATCGGTAAAAATCACTGGCAGACATGAATTATTCAAATGCTATGTAAGTACGTGTCGTTTTTCATTATTGATACGCACGTTCAACACGAATCTAAGTTGATACTTTTGGTTGTTCTTAGGACACCCCCGCACTCAGTCCAGAAAATTTTGGTTCGACAATTTGTTAGGATAGCTTTGTGGCAGCCTCTTTCTTGAGCTGGTTAAAGAAAGTTGCGGTGAATATACACTTTTTCATATTTAGATCAGATGGAGGAACACTTTGCAAAGACATTCTAGCGGTATCGAAATTTCCAACCCTGTTGTTCTGCTCCTCTCCAACCCCCCGACCATCGATAATATTTTTTCGAACCGCAGTAGTGTGCTCCTATAATATTACACAATACAGAGATTATTATTCGTAGGATTTGGAATTCTCTTAAGCCCTTGGGATAACCATAAGTATGTATAGCCACGGATTTTACAGCGAAACACAAGATAATCTCATGTCAATCCTTTGAGGAAAACATATTTTTGGTATAATTAACGATGGATTTCGAATAAGGACTTCCAGCGCCTCCAGTTGGCCTTCAATCAGTTAATTTGATCTCTGTGTTTCCGTATATACCATAAAATTGAGGTTATCTACATCGAGGAAGGTCAAATTGAACGCAAGCGCCGGCCTCATTATTGGGACTGCTGGTGGATTCTCAATGCTTATTTCCGACAGAGATCTGTTGATGAGTTATGGATTAGTCAATATCCGACCTCAATATCTGCAATAATTATTGCACAGGCTTATGTATTACCTACCCATCATAAATTTACTTAAATATAGCTACAAAAGGAATATCCGAACTGGGATTAAGATACGTTCAGAGTCCCGGCAAATGTATGGAAATGTATTTATCTACAAAGTGATCCAGAAATAAGGGAAGATCAAGCTTATGGCTCCTCGTCAGATTTCAATGCCGAGTTTAATTACAGCTCATGATGAAAATCTATCTGCTTAATTCTAGACATAAATTTCCCTTGAGCAGATAAATTCGATAATTGTTAAACGACGGGTATTAGTTAATGTTACTAGTTGGAAGTATTATTGTGCGCAGTTAGTAAATAGGTATGTAACAATCTACCAGCATCAAAATACTTTTCAATTTGATCGCTTTACAATAATTGTATTTGTAACAAATTACTTTTTCATTTAGCGATTGGTTTCTGAAAGCAAATTTGCTGCTGAAACGTGTGTGGAAGGGTTTTCAGCTAATAAAGCTTGCTTGTAAAGATTTGTAAATAGCTATCTGTTTGGAATCCGAAATATATGCTAAACTGTTGGGTGATATATGGCCCCGACCAACGGAAATGTAGACTCTTTTTCATTTTACTAATTTCACGAATCCCTTAATGGGCCATCCTACACGAGTGTTCTTGAGACAGTATGCAAACTGGTTTTTTAAGGAAGAGATGAAAAGATTCAGAATGCAAACCGGTTTTTTATGAAAGAGGTGAAAAGACTCAAAGAAATATCTCTTTGCGTCTCTTCACCTCTTCCCTATAAAACCGATGTGCATACAGCATCAAGAATATTTTTGTAGGATGGACCAATGTGTTCATTCCCCCGCCCCTCCCGCATCTTTCAGAACCAAGCAATCCCGCAAGACAGCAGCAGCGCTATCGTTTGGAAAATTTAAAAAGTAGTACAATTTGCTGCCAATATTTTCGGAAAAATACGGAGTACACGACTCACGAAATTAAATAAATTCAAATTAATTAGAAGGATGTCCAGAAATCATTTAAACGTGAATAAAACCCATTTTCCTTAAAATTATTCATATGTAGATTTTTAAATAAATCTTTATATGGCTACTACTAGCTGCCTTGGTATCTTAGTCCACTGGAGTATCCATGTAGACAGAAGGCATTAGCAGAGCTTTAGTGCTGTCCTGATGAGATCGCCTTGTGGTGTTGATCGAAATAAATGGTATACTCTCCAATACTTAATCAAATTTTCATTTTCGTCTTTAAGCAGTAAACTGACAGAGACAGTACCTCGGTACATCATGTTAAAAACCAATTATGGCTTTGTACCGTTTTTTTCGATTGCAAAGTCATTTCCATGATAAGTTATTTGAAATTATTCAGATATTCTGAAAAACAATGTCAAAGATGACCAAATGCAAACATCTCCAAGATAAATTAAATTGTAGTCCAATAAGAGGAGCTGATGTCTTAAAACTTTTACAAAGCTTTTGTGAATCGCGTAATAAAGTCGCTCAAAATTCGTTTTTTGTCAACTTCATCAAAATACCGAGTCGAACCGCTTTCGACCGGAGGGAAACCTAGAGCATGTGCTTTTTTATCATATAAGAAATCATCATGGCAAATTAAAAAGGATGTGCCCAACTTTATTTTGGGGAATATTAAATATTGAAAAGGAAAATATTCAGAAAGTGTGTAATAACCATCATTTGGTACAACAGCTACGGAAAATCCTGGTGGAGACTTGCTGCAATACAATACCCATCTTTATTAATTACCTAACAATATGTGTCGAATGAACCAAAAAGAAATTATGAAGCCTGAACTTCAAGTAAAAAATTAATATTTTAGAGAAATATTTAATAAAAAATTTAATAATTTATAGTTTATACATTATTGTGCTTGAAGTTACAATTATTATTACATTAATTTAATTTTTTTTATATGGAAAGAACTATGCAGTTTTCAGATTTTCCCACGAATTTTTTTTCCAGCAATAATACTTTCTTAAGTTTTAAATTTATTGTTGACAACTATTAATTTAAAAGATTCATAAATAAATAACTTTGATTCAGGTAATCATACCTGGTGTTCAGCCCTGAACAACCATAATAATCATTAGCAATAAATTAATTTCATAACAAAATATTTCTATTCGAAGTTCACTGACTCATGGCAGCATAATTTAATTACTTTATGCTAGTCAGCGCATTTTTCACATTTTCAATTGACCCACTTACTTTGCACCTCTTTCGGTCGAGTAAATAAAATCGCTGACGACAGTGACAAAACAATTTTTAATATTTTGCCATGAGTCAATGCACTCACCAATTTGTTAATTCATTTATTGCTTGTATAATTGTTTTTTCTTTTTATTCTTTTTGTATTATTGTTGTATATGCTAGTTCAATTGAACTAATTATTTTGTATAAATTAAGCTAGCACAATTCAATAAACCACTAGTCTAAATTAAAGAGTGTTTAGAATTGTTCATCTAATATATCAAGATTCAACACACTGTTGAGTCTTAGTTATTCAAGGCAATTTAACCAATCTTACACTTCAAGCCTATCTTGATTTAACACACTGTTGAATCATAGATGTGCAAGATTCAACTGTGTGTTGAATCAAGATGTTGTTGATGGATTGCAAAATTCAACCGTGTGTTGAATTGAGCTGGTGAGATTTTAAAGGCCTACTTCAAAATCTATGATTCAGCAGTGTATTAAATCAAGATTGGCTTGAAGTGTAAGACTGGTTAAATTGCCTTGAATAACTAAGACTCAACAGTGTGTTGAATCTTGATATATTAGATGAAAAATTCTAAACACTCTTTAATTTAGACTAGTGGTTTATTGAATTGTGCTAGCTTAATTTATACAAAATAATTAGTTCAATTGAACTAGCATATACAACAATAATACAAAAAGAATAAAAAGAAAAACAATTATACAAGCAATAAATGAATTAACAAATTGGTGAGTGCATTGACTCATGGCAAAATATTAAAAATTGTTTTGTCACTGTCGTCAGCGATTTTATTTACTCGACCGAAAGAGGTGCAAAGTAAGTGGGTCAAATGAAAATGTGAAAAATGCGCTGACTAGCATAAAGTAATTAAATTAGGCTGCCATGAGTCAGTGAACTTCGAATAGAAATATTTTGTTATGAAATTAATTTATTTCTAATGATTATTATGGTTGTTCAGGGCTGAACACCTGGTTCTGTCACGAAAAGCATTTCTGCATAAAGAAAATTAATGCAGGTGTATAATAATAAAATACATAAATTCTGTCATTACTTATACTAGTTAATTTAATTATGGAAATTTTTGAATTTTCAAAATCTTACAAATATTTGTTACAGTCATCACGCAAAATTGTATTGACAGCTTCAGTCGTTCTAGTTCAGATTTCAAATTTTTACAATTATTGAATCAGCTGCAACACTTTTAATTAAGTCTGCAAGAGCTCCTATTGGCGAGGTTATGAAAAATGAGGAAAGAAATAATTTTAATTTCAGCAATCTTGATTTTTTTTCTCTTGGATTGAAATTCTTTAACCTTATCAGCGTTATTTATTTGTGGCCGGTTTTTTAGAGATATTTTAGCACGCTTATGAAATTTCGTATCATTACGCCCCTCAATATGAGAGACATTCTTCTTCGTCTTTGTTTTTTTTTTCTATCTCCGTTCATACGGAGCGAAATTTTTGACCATGTTCAGTTTCTTTATTATTACCATTAACTTCTGATGGCCACAGAACAGCTTCCATAGACTTTCCAAGTATGGGTTGTTGATGTGTCCAGTCGTCATGCTCAAAATTTATCGTTATAAGTACTAAAAATTCTGTTTTCTATATTGTCGAATTTTCAATTGTTCTAGATTACCTTTGATTTTCGAATATATTTGTCGGACGAGATTTATTTTGTTTTACAGGACTGTTAAGAGGTCACGTTTAAGAAGAGAAGAAATTATGTTCTTGGTGAAAAAAATTTACGGAATCAAGTCCCCAAACCCATTGAGATCTCAACTTGAAAATTTAACTATTTACTAACACCATTATGAGGAATAATTTAAAAGAGATTGTGTAAGCTGTAAGTTAATTGAATTTCGTATTTTCCAAACTGAGAACTTCTGCCAAGTTTTATTTTCTTTGTGTCGCAATACACAAATTTTATATTGTTTTATTACAAACATTCATTGTTTTTACAACACGTGAATTAAAGTAAACAAATGATATATTTAAATTAAATCACTAAATGGCAATCTTCCATTAAAAAATTACTGTTAATTGGATTTAAGGGCGAACGGAACGCGATGCGGTCTTAGTTAGTTTGTGAGAAGGAAAGAAGAAGAAAATAAGAAATCTTAAGGAAAGAAAAAGGAGAGAAGCGATTCAAATAAAAGTTTTTCTGGGCTAAAATAGAATTTCCTGGAGCTCTGCCGTTCGGAATTCTTTATGCATTTCATAATCATCAATCACAGCGTTTAATGAACGGATAATAATGACATGTAGTAATATAGGAGTTTTAAGTATGAAGAAACGACAAGCGGAGTACTTTTATGAAAGGAGTAGTACTGGAGTACACTACTAGTTTTCGGAGTACAAATACTCCGATCGAGGTACAAACGACAGCACTGTACACAGCAGACAGAATTTGTTTAGACCGTCTTAAGCTAGTACGAATTCTGAAGAAATATGGTCGATTTAAATTCTAAGAAAAAATGAAATCTTTCCTACATTGAGCAAATTTGTACAAAAAATGTTGGTTCGTACCCATGATATATTTAGCAGAGGCATTGATTTTATATGCATATAGATATGCCACCGTCGCTCACAATATGTTCTTACGTCTTCTCACTGAGTCGCCACTGTAGTACTTTATCATCTGTCCGCCATCTGTTAGAAAAACTTGGCGAATATGAGGATAATAAGTTGTGTTCGATAATAAATAGCGCCATATCACAGCAAAGAATCTAATACAATTTTATTTTTTTCGGTTCTTCTTTATCTAATGATGTGTAGAAATGTGGAGAAATCTGTAATAAAGAAATTTAAAGACATATCTTGATTAGTATCATTTGAAGGATTTGGTAAATGTGTATGATACGTGATTTAGGCATTGTGTATATATTATATAGTGGTCGCAACTTCACTTCAGGGCTGTTGAGTCATCTCCTCACTCGCGGCGCTGCAGTAAATAGCTCGAACTGATATACATTTCACAGCAGGGATTCATATCAAAGACGCAAAACTTTTATATTGTGCTTAGAATAAAAGCTATAAAAGTTTTATGAAAAAAAAGAAGTGTTTTTACAAATACCAAAATCAGAGCCAGCCTAACTCATCAAGCAGGGCGAGGTAGGTCTGCCCAGTGCCCATACGTCACATAGGTTATGGCGTAGTATACAACTGATATTACATAGAGAGAAGTAAGAGATGCAAATGCAACGATTTGATAATGGTCTGCCTCTGCATTCATTTCTTGTCTTTTAATACCCTAGATGAAATCTATAGGGTATACTAAGTTTGTCATTCTGTTTGTAACACCTCGAAATAATGATGGTAGAGCAAAATGGATTGGACACACATTCATAATATTAAAAGTTATTTTGATTTTTGCATGTCCGTCTGTCCGTCCGTCCGTCGGTGCGCACGATAACTCGAGAACGCGTATACTTAGAGAGCTGAAATTTTGTACACGGACTTTAAAAAAAAAAGTAAAATTAAGTTCGAAAATGAGACAAATCGGGCAACTCTTTCGTGGGGTTGCCATATAAAAATTTCGTTTTCCACAATATATTTGGACACTGCCTGAGAACGCGTCGACGTAGAGAGCTAAAATTTCGTACATGATGTTTACATTACATACATTAGCAAATAAAATGTTAAAAATGGACTAATTGGGCAGCTCCTTCTTGGTGTTGCCATATAAAAATTTAGGTTTTTTACGTATACATTTTTATTGTACTAAAAACTTCTGCAAAATACGAAATCCTATAAAATTGATTATAATCATTTTTCTGTGCGACAAACCGTTCTAGAAATATATGCGAAAAACAACTTCAAAATCAAACTTGAATAGATCGGTGACCATACGAAATTAAATACGGGCATTCATCTAGATTCTAGGGTATCATAAGAATTGGTCTTAGACCAATTCTAGCTTTTTTACTTGTTTCCATCTAGCAATAGGCATTTGTTTTCCGAGACATTTTTCTTAGAACTTGGATTGTTTGGTTGCTTGCCTGCCGCTTGGCAAAGGGAGAAGATAAAGATTTGAGAATTTTTTCGTGCGTATTTTTTGTTTTTAGTTTAATATGATTGCAATTTAGCACATTTGATTTGTTTTTATGGTTTTTAGGTGACTGCGAGTGCGTGGGAAAGTTAAGCAATTGTGACTGTGCGCTCCTATGATTTATAGTGTTTCATTATTAGATTTTTCAATTATTTTATTTTTTTGCTCTCCTCTGAAATATTTTTGTCCGACTTAAAATATGGTTTTCCTAAGCGCATCACAATTACCTCAGGGTTACCGAAATTAGCGAATAAAAGCGAAATTTTGACTAGTTTAAGCCGCTGCCTATGCCGTCTTTTCTTCAAATTGGTTCGCTGCTTATCGAGCACGGTATGAAAAATGAGTGTGGAAGTTGGCTAACGTTTGCGTTATAATTTTAAAGAATAATGAGGATTAATTCGTCAGAAAAACAGAGATTTAAATGGAACATCAGATTCAAATTACGTTTTCTTCATAGACGAAGTCTTCCCCGCTCACAAAGAGGATTGGATGAACTTGCTGTATACGTAAAATATACCCAAATGGAGTATAAATAAATAAATATATTCAATAAGTTTTCATGCTTAAAACGCGATTAGCTTATCATCCAAATAAATGAAGAAAATTGCGTTAGCAATTTTTTTCAAATTCCTTATGTTAAAAAAAAATAAAAATAAATAAAAAACAAATCTTACCTTGGCGTGGGTTAGATGCGAGGGGAATGAAATGGTCAATATCTTTAGATTGTGAGTCATCAAGAACTTCTTCAATCTCTATAAGATTCCCTTATTGGATGCTTGAAGTTGAGGACTCACTCAAGAGAGTCTCATCTGTTGAAATATTTTAGCTAGTGCTGACAGTAGGAGCAAGGTTTTGGAAAGCAATTTGCCTTAGATTTCGTGACAATCTAAGTACTGATGGATTTCGCTCATAGCTTCCTTCACATCTACGCAAGGTAGAGATACTATTTTCCAATGGATCCTGGTTTATGTGAGATGTTATGATATAATCCTGAGAATTTTTTATATTTTGCCATATATGAAGAATGCCATTAATTGTTTGTATCATAACATCAAGGCCTTTTCATTCGGCCTAAATGTTTCCATTCACTAATCCAGGCTCGACATTCATTTAAGGTTTTAGTAACATCTTGATGATTTTTGTCGTCTGATAGAGCACATCTATGTGGATTTGCAGAAAATCTAGTGACGCTATTAAAGTAATCGACAAGATCAAGATTAATTTTTGAAAAGATTCTGCAGTATAAGTAGCGGTTGTTATTTGGTCAGTCGGAATTATATTTAAGAGAATACGTAGTTGAATTCCTATTGAAACTTATCTACTTAGTACTTGTGTAGCAAGTTAAACATTAATTTTATCGAAGCTGTCAGGATAAATATGTTTTTCCGTCAACTTATAACAAGTTTTTATGGTATCGTTTAACTCCTCCCGGAAAATTTTTTCAACAATTTTCCAAGTCATATGCTTACCTTTACATTCTATATCAGCTATTAATATACAGTTTCTAATACGTTTTATTAAGTGCACAGGATCATGTAAAAGAACAATCTCTCTATTTGAAATTTCTATGTAAGGTCTATCCACTGTACATCCCAATAAAGCATACACTTTTCGATTAACGGGACCTTGATCAAAAGTAATTCCAATTATATCAAGGCCGATATTATGTAGAGCTCAAGAGATTCTAAAATAATTTCTTAATTTTTCTGCATCAACAGCCCCCCACATAATATGCGATATATTGCTTCCAGTTTAGATTAAGACCTCTAACCACAAATAACAAAGCTGAAGACGCTACAGAATCTTTGCGATCTCCATTTCCACAATCTGTGAAACCGTAAAATAATGTCTTCTCGGGAATCATACTCTAACTCATTCTTAATAGCCATTTCGGTACAGTACAGTATGGCGATTGAGTACACATGTGTTATTTTGCCTCAGACTAGTTGCAATTTTCTTTCAGTTTATATTTAATTTCTGGTGTGATAAGTACTCTACCGCTTAAAGTTGAAACTTTGAACTCCCGCCCACCCAGAACAATGCCCCTCCCGCAAAAATGGAGATATGGAATTACGAAATCTACGTAAATATCAAGTTTGGTAAAAAAGCGTTTTTTTCGAAATTACCCCGTCCATTTTCGAAATGCGAAATCGAAAAGTACGCTATCTAATAGCCAGTTCAGATTTCCCGTACAATGACATATAATGGTTGTCGTAGATTAAAAACTGTAGGAGGAGGTAGAATCCTACGAAAAAACTGAAAATTACCTCGATGGGCACATCTTCCAAATGTTTGCTTATGACTTTTGATTGTTATTGTTGATAGCACTTAGGGAGGTCATTTTGGAAAGGGGACATAATGCGCCAATTTTTTCATGGTTTTGCCAACTTCGTGCAATAGTGCTATTTCGAATGAATGTACACTGAATCGCAACAAAAATTGTGGTGAAATAAAAAATTCTAGAGAAAATTGTTTTTTTTTTAAATAACTGAAGGCACAATTATAACTAATTATGCATTCTTAGAAAGGCCAATATGTGTTCTTTTAAATAAAGGTTTGAACGTCACAATCCATTAATTACAACTAGAACTTATAACGATATTACTCTGAAATGGTATGCAAAATCTCGAAAATAGATATTATCGATTTACTCGAAAACCAAGCGGAGTTCGACATAAAAGTATCTAGACTTTTTTGACCCAAATGACCTCTACTTTGATCCCCCTAAAGGATTAAAGACATTTACGGAACACCCGTATATATATATATATTGTTACGCGCCACAAAGTGATACAAGCGACATCTATTGGAAATGGAAACAACTTTAGGTTAGTGACATCCTAGTAAACTGGGTTTGGAGAATGGAAGATTCAGGAAGGTTCTAGGATAATTCGTAAAGTTGAAATACGGCGCTGATCACATCCAGGAGGCGAGTATTATTTCAGACAGCGAAGTGAACGAAGTAAACTATTTGGATTGAGATAATTAGAAGTACAGTACTAGCGATAAATAAAGAGTTGATTTGATAATTATTTGTGAATTTGTGAGAGTAAACAGTAAAGTTAAGTTGTCAGAAGTAAAATAAAGTCGCGAAATAAAGTGGTGGCATTTGAATGTGAAATTCAAAGAGTGATTAATTTTGTAAAATCGTGTGTAAAAATTCCGAAAGATAATTTTATATTAAACTGTGAGTGAATTACAAAAGAAGCAAGAATGGGACGCAAGCTAGAGGAGCTTCGCATACAGGAATTGAAAGTGGAGTTGGGGAAGCGGTCATTACAAACGACTGGCCTAAAGAATGTTCTAGTCGAGCGACTTAGACAAGCTTTGATAGAGGAAGAAAAGAATCCTGAGACATTCGTTTTCGAAGAAGAACCAGAAGTGGAGGAAGAGCCTGCAATGTACATAGTACAGCTTTTAAGTACTTTAATGAGCAAAATGGAAGCCCGTTTTGATGAACAAAAGAATTCTCTCCAGGAACAAAAGAATTCTCCCGAGAACCACAAGAAATCTATGAAAACCCGTTTGGACGAACAAAAGAATTCTCTCCAGGAACAAAAGAATTCTCTCGAGGACCACAAGAAATCTATGGAAACCCGTTTGGACGAACAAGAGAATTCTCTCCGGGAACACAAGAAATCTATAGAAACCCGTTTGGACGAACAAAATAATTCTCTCCAGGAAAAAATAAAATCGCGAAATAAAGTGGTGGCATTTGAATGTGAAATTCAAAGAGTGATTAATTTTGTAAAATCGTGTGTAAAAATTCCGAAAGATAATTTTATATTAAACTGTGAGTGAATTACAAAAGAAGCAAGAATGGGACGCAAGCTAGAGGAGCTTCGCATACAGGAATTGAAAGTGGAGTTGGGGAAGCGGTCATTACAAACGACTGGCCTAAAGAATGTTCTAGTCGAGCGACTTAGACAAGCTTTGATAGAGGAAGAAAAGAATCCTGAGACATTCGTTTTCGAAGAAGAACCAGAAATGGAGGAAGAGCCTGCAATGAACATAGTACAGCTTTTAAGTACTTTAATGAGCAAAATGGAAGCCCGTTTTGATGAACAAAAGAATTCTCTCCAGGAACAAAAGAATTCTCTCGAGGACCACAAGAAATCTATGAAAACCCGTTTGGACGAACAAAAGAATTCTCTCCAAGAACAAAAGAATTCTCTCGAGGACCACAAGAAATCTATGGAAACCCGTTTGGACGAACAAGAGAATTCTCTCCGGGAACACAAGAAATCTATAGAAACCCGTTTGGACGAACAAAAGAGTTCTCTCCAGGAACAAAAGAATTCTATGGAATCCCGTTTAGATGACCAGAAGAAATCACTGGAAACGCGTTTGGATGAATAAAAGAGTTCTCTGGAGAATTGTCTAGAAAATCGCTTAGAGGAACAAAAGAATTTCCTGAAAAACTCGTTAGACGAACAAAATTTAAAAATTGAAGGAATCGAGCAAGAAGTGGCGGAAGTTCAACAAAAAGTGACCGAACAGCTTGACAATTTCAAATCAGATTTGGAGAAGATGAAGCATCGACAACCACGGCACGAAGGAATTGAAATATACAATGCAGGTGGAATGAAACCTCCAATATTTGATGGACAAAATTCGTGGCATATTTTCAAGAGACAATTCGAGGCTGCTTCCGAAGTAAACGGATGGAATGATGCAGACAAAGCTACAGCTCTGGTATTAGCACTTTGAGGTTCTGCATCAGAGCTTTTACAAACTATACCGATAGAAAGGCAACGTGATTATACTTCTTTAGTACAGGCGATAGAGTTACGTTATGGAGATGAACACATGCAGCAAGTATATCGCCTACAGCTACGCAACAGGATTCAAAAGCATGGCGAATCACTACAACAACTGCAGGGTGATGTGGAAAGATTAGCTTATCTCTCATACTCTAGCGGATTTCCTTAATGAAGTGGCAACATAAGCATTTGTGAACGCTATTGCAGATCAAAATTTACAACAAGCGTTGAAGCTAGCAGGAAAGAAATCAACAGCAGAAGCACTAGCCTATGCACTAGCGTATGAATCTGCCAGGCAAGCTTCCCGAAGTGCAGTACGAGTGAGAGAAATTTCAGTGGAGGAATGTACTTGTAATAGAATGCAGCCATCACAGAGCAATTCATCACGTGGTATTCTACGATGCTGGAATTGTAATAGACCAGGACACCTCCAAAGGGACTGCAGAAAACGCCGTCGAACAGAATCACCAGAAGAGGAGGACAGAACAGAATGCCAAAGATGTCGAGACAGGGAGCAAGCTATTCGGGGAGAGCCTAGAAATCAAACAGCGACTAGTCGCATCAGCTCCCATGTAAAAACCAACTTCGGGGGGCAGAAGTTGTTTGGTAGAGTCGACAGCCCCGAAGTCATCATTCAGATGTTGCAGAGAAATAATAGAAGTCTTGTTATATATGGAAGTGAAGGAAAAAATGACTGCGTTGTCACTATCGACACTGGAGCTTCGAGATCAATTATTAGAGCGGATCTTGTCAAGAACAAATGGCTTCACAATACCACCAAATATTTACTAAGAACAGCAACTGGAGCCGCAGCACAAGTTTTTGGAGAAATAACTTTGGATATTCAATTAGGTGAACTACTATTTCCTCATAATTTCCTAGTTTCAGACATAATGGATGAATGCATCCTTGGAGTAGACTTTATGACCATATATATATATATATATATAAAATAAATTTAGATGTCGGAGAACGAATACTCAAATATGGCAACATAGAAATTCCTGTGAGACTAGGAGGAGGAACAGATTATACTGCAAAAATAAGGACGATGGTCTGTGAGAATATGACTCTCTCTGCATTCTCGGAGACGGTAGTATGGACAAAGCTTACTGATGACATCGGGACCTGCCGATTCTATCTGGTGGAGCCGAACCCTACAAAAGTAACATCGAACATCATCGTTGGTAAGACTTTAGTGAAGACAGAAGGCGCAACATTAATTCCAGTCAGAGTAGTCAACATATCCGAAAATGAGGTACAAATAAAATAAGGTGCTATTATTGGAAATTGTGAGCCTGTTTATCAGATTGTTAATTTGGAAAATGGTAGTAATATTAAGGAGGCAATACGTATACCAGCTACTACTCAACAGGTTCAGAAACTTCTTTCATCTAGTGCCTTAAGTGAACAGCAATACAACGATGCCAAAGAGATGATCAATGAATTTTCGGAATTATTTGCAATGAATGATGATGATTTCGGCAAAACAAATCTTGTCCAGCATCGGATCACAACAGGAGATTCTAGGCCCATTCGGCAACCACCACGAAGACTACCATTAGCCAAACAACCAGAAGTTGCAGATATGATAAATTCCATGAAAGAACAAGGCATAATTGAGGAATCTAACAGCCCTTGGACATCGCCAGTTGTTTTGGTCAGGAAAAAGGATGGCACCACACGATTCTGTGTGGACTACCGCCAACTAAATAATGTAAAAAGAAAGGATAGCTATCCGTTACCAAGGATTGATGACACATTGGACACCCTTTCGGGAGCGCAATGGTTTTCCACATTGGACTTAAAGAGCGGTTACAGGCAAGTGGAAATACATCCCGAGGACCGAGACAAAACTGCTTTCTCAGTTGGAAGTGGCTTATGGCAATTCAAAGTTATGCCATTTGGATTCTGTAATGCTCCAGCCACATTCGAATGGAATGTGTTTTACGAGGATTAACCTGGAAAAAATGTTTTGTCTACTTAGATGACATAATTGTGATCGGAAGGACATTCGATGAACATAAAAACAACTTACGGGACGTACTTCAAAGACTGAGAGATGCGAAACTGAAGCTCAGTACGAATAAATGTGCTCTATTCAAGAATGAAGTAAAATATTTCGGGCATATAGTTTCATCACAAGGAGTAAGAACTGATCCAGAGAAGATAAGAGCTGTGAAAAATTGGCCTGTTCCAAAGGACAAACATCAATTAAGGAGTTTTCTTGGATTAGCTACCTACTACAGGCGATTCGTAAAAGGTTTTGTAGATATAGCAAGGAGCCTACATCAACCTACAGAAAAAGGAAAGCCGTTCATATGGTCAGATAAATGTAACGAGAGTTTTGCAAATTTGAAGCAACAGCTCTGTGGAACTCCAGTGCTTCACTATCCAAAGCTGGGAAAAACTTTTATATTGGACACGGATGCCAGCAATGTAGGTATTGGTGCAGTGCTTTCACAGGAGGAGGATGGTCAAGAGGTGCCAGTAGCTTATTTTAGCAAAGCACTCTCAAAATCAGAGAGAAATTATTGTGCTAGAAGAAAAGAGCTACTTGCCATTGTAAACTCAACCAAGCATTTCCATAAATATCTCTACGGGCAGAAATTTATCCTCCGCACTGACCATGCAGCACTTAAATGGCGTTTGCAGTTTAAGAACCCTGAGGGGCAAGTGGCGAGATGGATAGAGCGACTCCAAGCTTATGACTTTGAAATCCAACACCGAAGAGGACGTATCCATGGAAATGCAGACGCCCTTTCACGACGTCCATGCAAAGTTGAATGCAAACATTGCGTTCGGCTGGAAGAAAAAGATACGGAGGCAACTATACAGCTGATGACGGTGAACCATCGACAGGTTGGAACAACGAGAGCTTGCGAGCAGCTCAACGGGAAGACCCACATATAGCACCTTTTCTTGCTTGGAAAGAAGACATGGAAAGACCACAATGGCAAGATATCTCGGAGAGGAGTGAGAAACTGAAGAGCTACTGGGCTCAATGGAACTCTCTTCACGTTGAATGTGGTATATTAAAGCGCAAGTGGGAATCAACTAACGGCGAGTCATTCCGAATGCAGATAGTCGTGCCAGCATCCCAGGTCAAAGATGTTCTAGAAGAAATGCACATTGGAGCATCTGGAGGACATTTGTGGGTGAATAAAACAATTTCCAAAATACGTGAAAGGTTTTATTGGTTACAGTGCGTGGAGTCAATCCGATCGGATGTTGCCTCGTGTTGTTGATCTAATCGATTAATCTAAACATAGCTAATGAATTAATTTAAAACAAGTTGTAGTGTTGTGTTAAACAATTTCCATATAAATCGTTAACTATAATTTTTTAAAATTCGACGCGATCGTTCAATAAATAAATTATCAAAATTAAATTTTATCCGCCAAGTGAAGGGCTCTTCTATGCATGCCCTATCAACATTCTATAAGCCAGCAGCACGGTAACGTTTCCTTTCCTTCGCTTCATCTGTGATCAGTGCAAATGCATTAGCACTTGTCACTGATCAGCAATCCGGGTGCACTCAGCTGTGGTCATTGAACTGCACGGTCTGAGGTATTGAAAGCAGCAATAGGCATAACACTATTGTTGTTTTTTTTTACCTCGCTGTGTCGTTGACTGCTGCTGGTGGCGCCCAAATATTTGTGTTGTTGTGTGTCGCTTTTTTTCTTTTTTGCTTTTTTGTTTTTGCCTTCAGCATGCAGAATTTTATTTTAGATTTCTGCAACATTCGCGGATTAAGAGCAAATCGGTTTTCGGTGTACTGCCACCTTAACTCAAAAAATCCGGCAATTTTTGCGCTAAGTGAAACCAAGGTCGTTTCTGATGCTGATATTAATCAGTATCACGTCCCTGGTTACAGCTTCGTGCCTCTTTTTTCTCAGCATAGAGGGATCGCAGTATATATTCGGAATGATGTGGCCTTTACTATTCTTCAAGATTTTCCTTCTGCTAATCCAGAGTTTAATTATATCTGGATTAGGTTCAAACTTCACAAGCACATCATATACTTCTGTTTCCTTTATCGCAGCCCAAATATGTCTGATGACGACACGGTATTCGTATTTGACAATATCTCCAACAATATTGATCATTTGCTTTCTGTTTCCCCCTCTTCCGAAATCGTCCTGGCAGGCGATTTTAATGTTCATAATATACCGTGGCTCAGACATTCTTCTACCACAAGTCCTGCGGGCCGTTTCGTTGAACTCTTCTGTGAATCATTTAATTTGCAACAGCTAGTGGATGCACCAACGCGAATTCCTGATGCAGCTGGAGATAAAGCTAATTTACTCGACTTGTTTCTAACATCTCATCCTGACAAATATTCCATTTCAGTCGGTTCCCCTCTTGGAAATTCAGACCATTGTTTAATCACGGCTCAATTTACCACCTCAAACCTGTGCCGACCAACTGCTCCACCTACAAGTAGGCTTCTTTGGCACTATAAGAATGCTGATTGGGAAAGTCTCAATAAGTATCTTAAAGAAATTGATTGGTCGGTCTGTTTTGCTTCGAGGGATGTTGATGAATGCACATTACAATTTAGTAACATACTAAATCTTGGCATGCGTGAATACATTCCGTATTCTTACAGCAGGTCTCAACAACAGCATGATCGCTCCTGGTTTAACGATAAGTGCAACCAAGCTATAAAAGCGAAAGAGTCTGCTTTTCGCGCCTATCAATTGCATCCATGTCCGGAAATGAAACAAGTCTACAAGACTGCACGGAACACCTGCAAGTCCATTATCCAGAGAGAAAAATTTCTTTTTGACCAGAATATTAGACAAAGAATCTTGACAAGCCGCAAAGGTAGCAAAGGTTTCTGGTCCCTGGTCAAAACCATCAGGAACAATTTCACCAGTTCCTCTATACCTTCACTACTTAATAATGGTGAAGTGATTGTTGACTCCCTGGATAAAGCTAATATTTTAGCTGCTAGATTCGCTTCAAATTCTCGTCTTCCACCAACTTCACAAACACCTGTTTTGCATCGCCCGTGTGAATGTGTACAAGAGCCAATACACCTTCGTACGAGGGATGTGGTCAGGGTCCTTAAGGGGATCAACGTCTCCAAAGCCGCAGGTCCTGATGGTTTTTCGCCCCTGTTAATTAAAAGCTGCGCCTCATCCTTGGCTAAACCTCTGCGCAAACTCTTCTACTTGTCTTATTCGACAGGAAAATTTCCAACTGCTTGGAAGCTAGCTCACGTTCAGCCTATTCCTAAGAAAGGAGAGGGTAGCGATCCCTCAAATTATCGACCAATTGCCATCACTTCGATTCTTTCAAAGGTTTTTGAATCTATCATTAACTCAAAATTAATGAAGTATCTAGAAACTAATCATCTCATCAACGATCGCCAATATGGCTTCCGAGCTGGACGCTCATCTGGAGACTTGCTGACCTTTCTTACGGAACGTTGGAATCGTAGTCTTCACAATTTTGGTGAGTCTAAAATCGTTGCCCTAGATATTTCAAAAGCCTTTGATAGAGTCTGGCATCCAGCCCTTTTAGCCAAACTCAAAGCACTTGGTCTCTCCCCTCCTCTTGTATTATGGATTGAAAGTTTCCTATCTAGTCGCGAAATACGTGTTGTATTAGATGGCGTTACGTCTGAACCGCATCCCATAAATGCCGGTGTACCTCAAGGCTCTGTTATCTCTCCAACTCTCTTTTTAATTTTCATTAATGATCTGCTTTCCCTTACTTTCAATCCCATCCATAGTTTCGCAGATGACAGTACTCTTGATTTCGCTTACTCCTTTGACACTCTTGCAGAATCCAGGGGGAATGCTGCATGTGTTAAACGAGATTGCATGACTAGATCATTGAATAACGATCTTGCCAATATCCTCGCTTGGGGCAAAGCGAATCGCGTCGAATTCAATGCATCAAAGTCCCAAAGCTGTCTTATCTCATTAAAACAAGATCATAACTTAACCACACCCGTTTCTTTTGATGGAGCATTCATTTCTGATTCACCGTCACTAAGCATTCTTGGCATTAATATTTCCAGTAAGTTAAACTGGACAGATCACATCTTCTCTGTTGCCAAAGAAGCATCGAAATGTCTTGGATTTCTGAAAAGGTGTAAGAAATATTTCAGCCCGTCAAATCTAGCGCTCCTCTACAAGTCCTACATTAGACCTAGAATGGAATACAACTCCCATATATGGGCCGGGGCTGGTCGCACAGCCTTAGCTTCATTGGATATTGTCCAAAAGAGAGCCTTCAAGCTCATTGGCGATTTGGCAATAACTTGTCATATCGACTCACTCGAGCACCGCCGCAATGTTGGATGCCTTTCGCTCCTTTATCGCTATATGCATGGTCAATGTTCTGATGAAATATCTAGTCTAATCCCTTGTAGAATGATTCCTGCACGCAATACTCGCGCTGCAAACCGCGCACATCCTTTAACCCTTCAAATTACTTTCGGCCGTACAGTAAAATTCAGAGATGCTTTTTTATCCCGAACAGTGCGAATGTGGAACAGCTTACCATCTTCTGTTTTTCCTCCGGCATACAATCTGCGGAAGTTTAAGGGCGACATACATCGGCACCTCCGCCACTTTCCTCATATCCCCTAATCCTTTCCCTATCTCCTTCCTGCCATGCTGTGCTTTGCATCATAGGGTATCCCCTGAGCTTGGCTTAATAATATATAAAAAAAAAAAAAAAAAAAAAACATATGCGGGAGGATGTTGAGGAATGGTGCCGCAGATGCACTATCTGTGCTTCCTGCAAAGGACCACCACACAGAAGTAGAGGAGAAATGCATAAGTATAATGTAGGAGCCCCATTTGAAAGGATAGCCGTAGACCTCGCTGGACCTTTTCCAGAAACACATAACGGTAACCGTTACATATTTGTTGCTATTGACTCTTCCAGTAAATGGCCTGAAGCTTATGCATCCTTAATCAAGAGTCTACCACAGTAGCGGGTCAACTAGTAATGAATTGGGTCAGTATTTTGGTGTTCCTCATGAACTTCATTCGGACCAAGGACGGAACTTCGAATCAAGAACTTTCCAAGAGATGTGTAAAATTCTGGGAATAAGAAAAACCAGAACAACTCCTCTGCATCCACAATCTGATGGCATGGTAGAGCGCTTCAAGAGAACATTGGTCGAGCATCTAAAGAAAGTAGTCGACTATCACCAACGCGATTGGGATCGAAATATTCCCATGTTCTTAATGGCCTATCGATCAGCTGTACACAACACGACCGGACAAACTCCAGCAAAAGTGATATTCGGAAAGGAGATGCGTTTACCTAGCGATCTCAAGTTTGGTACACCCAGAGGTGAACAAAAGTTACCAGACGATTATGTATCGGAACTTAGACATCGATTACCTGATGTATACGAAGTCACGAGAGCAAAATTAGAAATAAATACCGATCGGATGAAGACCCGCTATGACTTACGTGCTAACTCGGCAGGATTTAATGAAGGTGACCTTGTTTGGCTGTACAACCCGAAACGACGTAAGGGACGTTCTCCCAAATTACAACAACACTGGGAAGGACCGTATTCAGTAGTGACTAGAATAAATGACGTAGTATATAGGATTCAGCGGGGTACAAGAGACAAACGGAAAATCGTTCATCTAGATCGTTTATGTCAATACTGCGAGCATCAAGACCGTGGATCACCTGTTGTTCGGGACGAATAATTTTAAGAAGGGGGCAGTGTTACGCGCCACAAAGTGATACAAGCGACATCTATTGGAAATGGAAACAACTTTAAGTTAGTGACATCCTAGTAAACTGGGTTTGGAGAATGGAATATTCAGGAAGGTTCTAGGATAATTCGTAGAGTATAAATACGGCGCTGCTCACATCCAGGAGGCGAGTATTATTTCAGACAGCGAAGCGAACGAAGTAAACTATTTGGATTGCGATAATTAGAAGTACAGTACTAGCGATAAATAAAGAGTTGATTTGATAATTATTTGTAAATTTGTGAGAGTAAACAGTAAAGTTAAATAAAGAAAGAACTTCCGAATTATATCTGATATATTGTGTTTTAAATAACGAACTAAGGCCACGCTCGTAACAATATATAATTCACACCCAGAATTTATTCTGAGTTTATATGAGAGGACATCAATTTGATCTGTTTCAAGCGTCTGCAGCAGGCAGAAAACCAAGCTGCACCGATGAGTGGAAGGTTTTCTGCTAACACGAAACGCTTCTTCTTCCTTTTTATTTTTGTTCTTTTTCAGCCCACTGTGGGCGAATACAGGTTCGATTCGTTTCGAATGAATCTGCGTTTTTTTTTTAATTTTTTTTAATAAAAAAATTGTTTCCTTCTATAGTTCTCAATTTTTTTATTTTTTCATTTCTTTTCTTTGTTTAATTTTTCATTTGTTTTTCAAGTCACTCAATTTCGCTATTTGGGACCTATTGATGAGTCAAACCAAGACTTGAAACCTGTCACCCAAATTATAACGAGTTGTGTAATGAAATAACAAATTAAAAACATTTTTTAGCTTTTCCTATATACCGGAGAATCCAAAAAACGTTCCTCCTTCTGCAAATATAAGTTTAACCCGGTAAAAAATCCTATAGAGTAATCTCTATGTTAATTTCTTCCTCCTTGGTATAAATAGGAGTCCTTTTTGCCTCATATAATTCACACCCAGAATTTATGCTGAGTTTATATGAGAGGAGATCAATTTGATCTGTTTCAAGCATCTGCAGCAGGCAGAAAACCAAGCTGCACCGATGAGTGGAAGGTTTTCTGCTAACACGAAACGCTTCTTCTTCCTTTTTATTTTTGTTCTTTTTCAGCCCACTGCGGGCGAATACAGGTTCGATTCGTTTCTAATGAATCTGCGTTTTTTTTTTTAATTTTTTTTTAATTTTTTTTAATAAAAAATTTGTTTCCTTCTATTGTTCTCAATTTTTTCATTTTTTCATTTCTTTTCTTTGTTTAATTTTCCATTTGTTTTTCAAGTCACTCAATTTCGCTATTTGGGACCTGTTGATGAGTCAAACCAAGACTTGAAACTTGTCACCCAAATTATAACGAGTTGTGTAATGAAATAACAAATTAAAAACATTTTTTAGCTTTTGCTATATACCGGAGAATCCAAAAAAATTCCTTCTTCAGCAAATATAAGTTTATCCTGGTAAAAAATCCTATAGAGTAATCTCTATCTTAATTTCTTCCTCCTTGGTATAAATAGGAGTGTTTTTTGCCTCATATAATTCACACCCAGAATTTATGCTGAGTTTATATGAGAGGAGATCAATTTGATCTGTTTCAAGCATCTGCAGCAGGCATAAAACCAAGCTGCACCGATGAGTGGAAGGTTTTCTGCTAACACGAAACGCTTCTTCTTTCTTTTTATTTTTGTTCTTTTTCAGCCCACTGCGGGTGAATACAGGTTCGATTCGTTTCGAATGAATCTGCGTTTTTGTTTTAATTTTTTTTTAATAAAAAATTTGTTTTCTTCTATTGTTCTCAATTTTTTCATTTTTTCATTTCTTTTCTTTGTTCTAATTTTTCATTTGTTTTTCAAGTCACTCAATTTCGCTATTTGGGACCTATTGATGAGTCAAACCAAGACTTGAAACTTGTCACCCAAAGTATAACGAGTTGTGTAATGCAATAACAAATTAAAAACATTTTTTAGCTTTTGCTATATACCGGAGAATCCAAAAAAGTTCCTTTTGCAGCAAATATAAGTTTTACCCGGTAAAAAATCCTATAGAGTAATCTCTATCTTAATTTATAAATAGTGCACAACTTAATACTTCCTTGGAACCAGTAATGGTCGATTTGCGTTTCGTAATGCGACCTTTGGCGAAGTGGTATTGGCATTTAAATCTATTAAGTCTAATGCTATTGGTCTTGTTAACATAGACATTCGCTTCCTTAGGCTTATTTTCCCATACATAATTAGGCCTATCTTGCATATATTTAATACAGCAATTACCACAACCTCATTCCCAGCTCAGTGGAAGGTTGCAAAAGTACATATACCCAACGAAGAACAAAAGTCAAGCATCTACGCTTCAAGATTTTAGACCCATATGTATTCTTCCTGTGCTGTCGAAAGTATTGGAACGCTTGTTATACAGTCAAATCCCGGAATTTATTGATAATAATAATCTAATCTCCGATCAACAGTCTGGTTTTAAAGCTAAAAAAAGTACTATTACTACTCTGCTCTATCTTATTGAGAAGGTTCGACCAAACATTGAACTACGACAACCCACAATTCTGTGTTTACTGGACTTTTCGAAGGCTTTTGACTCGGTGGATCATCGTCAGTCAGTTTGAATTTTGTACTTCAGCAGCAAACTTTATGTGGTCCTATCTCACAGGTAGACAACAAGCTACTGTAGCTCACAATCGAACTTCTGGTTTATTACCTCTTTGCTCCGGTGTACCGCAGCGTTCAATCTTGGGACCGTTATTATTCACCATATACATTAATGGTTTGATACTTGTCCCGGAAGCTTATTCAATACTTTTGTATGCTGATGACGTTCAATTATTTCTTCCAGCCAATGTTGACAATTTATCAGTCAGTGTTGATGAATTCAATAATGATTTACCTCCAATTAGTGCGTCGGCTGTGGATAATAAACTGTTGTTGAATCCAATTAAATCGCAAAGCATAATACTTTTTCATAGACCAATTACCACCGTGAGTGTCCCGGGATTGTATCTAAACGGTACCCGCATAGAATATAGTGAAATGGTAACTAATTTGGGCATGACTGTGGATGCAACGTTGATATGGCGTTTTCACATCAACAAAACTGTTGCCAAAGTCTATGGTGGCTTAAGAAACTTATGGCGTCATGCAAAGTATACACCTTCTAAGCCCCCCGAGCGCCTTGTCAAAGCACTTTTAATTCCCATCATATCTTATGGCGCCTGCATATATTCCAATGTTGACAGCATTAATCGTAGGAAACTTAATGTGGCGTATAATGCTTGCGTGCGATATATTTTTGGTCTCCGGAGATATGATCATATATCTGAATTTTCTAGGCAGATTTTTGGCTGCTCACTGGATAATTATTTAATATTCCGACTTAGTGTCATGATGTATATGATAATAAACAATTATTTTCCTAATTATCTAAAAAAAATTCTTGGGTTCCTCCCATCACGACGAACCCAACAAATTAATCTTCCAAGGTTTCAGACTTCTTTTAGTTCGCGCACCTTTTTCATTCACGGTGTCAGAGTCTGGAATAATCTTCCTCTGAATATTCGTATGAGTTCCAGTCCTGGGGATTTCAGATTGAGAGCCTTACAACACTTTAGGAGTTCATAATCTTATGTCCGTTACATATTACTGCTATCTGTTATACAGTTGCATGCATGGTTTTTCTATTGTTTAATTATTATTTTTTTTTCATCCTATAGCTACATATCTTTTCACGTCCGATTTTTCTAATACTATTGTTACTATTATTGGTCTTATCATATTTTTATTAACAATGATCTTAACTCTTAGCTTGCTTATTTGATTAACTTTCATTGCTTTCGTTTGATTAGTTTAAATTGTAGATTAAGTACATACTTATTTGAAATTTTAACAGTTGAATTTTTCTAACTTATAGTTTGCGCAAATTAATGAGAATTGTATCTCAATTGTGCTCTTAAATAAAAAATTATTATTATTATTCTTAATCTGAAGAAAGCGGACGTGTGAAATTGAGTTCCAAGGAATTTTGAAAGAAATACCGTTAGAAGCTTATTAAAAAGTGAATAAGTGCTTGCAATAGCACTGGTGTTGGCAAAAATAGTTTGGGTGAGATATAAACAAGAAAAACTATAAAAAAAATTGGAAAAATTATGAAAGTTTAATAAATTTTGTGACATTTAGGGCCGTATTCACCAAGCCATTTAATTGAAATTTAATTTAATTTCTGTTTTAGTACTCCTGTAAGAGAGGGTTAGAGCACACTTAAAATTAAATTAAAATTTAATTTGGGTTATTTTATGTTATAATAACGCATATATAACTTTAATTTTAATTCAACTGAGCCCTAACCATCTCTAACGGGAGTACTAAAACAGCAATTAAATTAAATTTCAATTAAATGGCTTGATGAATACGGCCCTTAGACAGTTAAATTTAAATTTAAATTAATTTTTGTCATTGCCATGGCAACGTCAAAATTGTGAAAAATTTTAATTTGGAGAGTAAGTTTTATTGTGGAGTAAAAAAATTTATTAATATAAAAAACTAAAAAAAAATTCAATTAAAAGAAAACTAAAAGCAATCACTGCCGCACTCAATATGAGTACGTGCAACAATAGTGACTCTGGGGGGAATGATGACCACCAAATTAAATGGTAGGAGGAAGAAGAAATCAATCGATGCTTCTTCTTCTTTAAAGATCATACTTAAAAGGCCCACAGAAAAGGCCGTTAAGGGCCCAATTGAAGAGGCTAGTGGCCGTAAAAATGTACAGCCGTCTCCCTTGGAGAAGGATATTGCGGGGACAGCTGTAGCGGTCCAAGTAGAGCGCCACTAAGCTTACGCTTGAGGGCATCGAGGTGGAGGATAGTCACCTCGATTCATTCCCGTTAAAATAGCAGCCCACGAAGGTCGTGTTTTCGCGGGTCCCTATACGAGCCCAACATGAAGACCTCTCGAATTTACTTGGGAGATTCGGGAAGGTTCATGGAAAGCTTAGCTTCTTATCTCTTTGAATGTGTAAGATAGCTTCTATCAACACCGGGGGTTTAATTGGACATACAAGGTTACACAGCACTATCGAACATGTCAAAATGTTCGATATAGACATCGCGCTTCTACAGGAGACGAACTTTACACAAGACACATATACACAACTTGAGCGCTATGCTTATTTACATACTGGCTATGCAATGTTTGCCACACCTGCGCCTCGCCGAGGCTCAGGGGTGGCAATCATTGTATCCAACAAATTTACACTATCGTCTCCTGTCTATACAGATATCTTCCCAGGCTTCGCTTCTTCCTTGGACTTAGTCATTCTAGACAAAAATATCAAGGTAGTAAACGTGTACCTTCCTCATGACCAGGACATTGCAAGACAAGTTCTTGATAATGTTCAGTCCTGTCTGGTGAATTTTAGCGGTGAAACTGTCCTCGGAGGTGATTTCAACTGCACTCTGAATCCCTCAATGGATCGGCTCTCTGGAGTTGAGATCAACTCTGTCAATGCTAGTCGATTGAGAAATTTTGTCGGTGTTGTCAGACTCGTGGATATCTATCGTTTAGATCATACACGAGGGTCTCGCGAAAAATCCACGGAAGTCTCGGAGTCTCCAGAATTGATAGACTTTACGTCTCACCAGGAATACTAGAACATTTCGTTGGTGTCACTCATGAAGTGTGTTCGATTAGAGATCATTTTCTTGTAGTGGCGACCAGCACTCTAGTTGAAAGACGAACTGCATACTGGATATTCAAAAAATATTTGTTGAATTCCGAGCAATTCGTCAATGAGTTCATTGATTTGTGGCACGATTGGCAAGAGAGGAAAGCTGACTTTCCTTTTCTTAGTCAATGGTGGGATGTTGGAAAGCTCCAGATTCGGTCTTTTATCGAGACGAGTTTCAATCGAAGTGGCTATCAAGCTTCTAGCTTGTCGGCCGAGGTCTCTCGGGTGACAGCTCTTCTCCCAACTCAGCCGGGGCTGATTCTTTATTTCAATGGAATAAAGGAACGCTTGGCGATACAGACTTACCACAAGCACAACTTGAAGTTTGTGCTGCGCGGCCAATCACGCCGGCTGAGAGAAGGCGATTCTCCAACCGAGTACTTCTTTCAGGCGACTAGACGTCGTACTGCTTCTTGTGAGGTCGAATCGATAATTGATGAATCTGGACAAGTCCTCAACGGACAACAGCTATCAGAATATATTCGAGACTACTACAGTAGTCTCTACTCTGAATCGACGTCGACAACATCCTCGACCACTCATGAGTTTCTTGGGAATATTCCCACTTTCTCTGAAGAGAGTAAAGAGTTCCTGGATACAGTAATCAGATTGGAGGATATGATTGCTGCGACAAAGGATCTAAGGCGACACACTTCACCTTGTTATGACGGCTTAACCCCAGAATTCTTCATACGTTTCAGGGATTTATTAATTGCTGACATTTTGGAAGTCTTCAATTCGGCGGTTGCGACACATTCAGACTTTCCTTCAAGTTGGAGGAGATCTGTTATGCGCTTGATTCCAAAGAAGGGAGATTTGCAGAGGATGGGTAACTGGAGGCCAGTAACCCTATGCAATGTAGACTACAAAATCGTCTGCAAAGCATTAGGGGCGATACTCCGCTCAGTGATTGCTTCGGTAATACACCCGGAACAGTCCTATTGTGTACCTGGTCGTAGTATCTACCATGAACAGACAGGTACACAAATGGCCATGATTTCACTTGACCAGCAAATGGCTATTGATAGTGTCTCACACGAGTATCTCTTGACTGCTCTCGAGGCAATTGGATTTCCGCCCAGGTGGCTCGATATCGTCGGGAAACTGTATAGAGATTCGGCGATTTTCATTAAGCATCAAGGAAAAGTTCTGGCTCCTATCTCGTTTCATCGAGGTATCAGACAGGGCTGTCTATTGTCAGGTATGCTTTATGATCTTTCGTTAGAGCCGCTACTGGTGAATCTTAGTCGAATACTCGGACAGTATGCGGTTCATCTGCCATATACCAATATGTTGGCGTATGCGGATGATCTGCCTATTTTCGTGATAAGAGATGAAGCTTTTCCGGTCGCTCGTGCTGTTTTCGAACAGTTCGAACGTATAGCGGGCGCCAAAAACAACCTTAGTAAGAGTCAAGGCTTGTGGTGTGGAAGGTGGAGAGATCGCACAGATACTCCACTGAACATCCAATGGACTAATACTTGCCTGAAGTATTTAGGTGTGTATTTCGGATGCGACAGTAAATCAAATAATAGCCGCATCGCTCTTGAGAAACACTCTAGAGCTGTAAACTCATGGCGTAGTCGACTGTTTCCATTATCCTTAATGGGTAGGTCAGTCGTGATAAACTATTTGATTACCTCGTCCATAGTTCATCTGCTAAAGTCTGAGACATTTGATGAAGGCTTCGTAGGTCTTCTTCAAGCAAAAGCGATAGACGCTTTTAGTGCGGAAGACGATGGGTTGCTGAAAGCACGCTCTGCCTGCCAGTCAAGATATGTGGATTGGGTCTCACTAACTTGGTTGTGAAATCAAGGTGTCTCCTAGTGCGTGCATTCCAAAGAGTGCTTTGCCAGAGAGACAGCTTGATTTCTCAACTGTGGGCGAATGTACTGGGAGGGATCGGCATAGGGGAGTATTACTACCTACTCTCTGTTCGACCACCTTATCCTCGTGACTGGCCACAGGATCTAATCTCAACGATTCAGACCTGGGGCAGAATCAGGCCAGCATTTCACATCAAGTGGAATGATCTACGGTACACGCAATTCGCGTAGATTCCAATCAGGTTTAATCCTGAATTAATAAATACAGTGTTCAGTTATGCTCGGGGTTTTGAAGCTGACACGCATACACTGACGGTTCTCGGAGATATTATTGATATCTCTGGTAACTGTCGAATAAATACTAACACTGCACAACTACACGATCTGGCTGCTTCTGCGCGGGAGCGATTTCGCCAACTTGGGACCAGTGATCCTGGCACTAAGTTGGAGGATGCTTTCGTTCTGAACAGACCACCACGCACACTTTTCAACACACTTACAAGACGTGTACACCGTTACGTGATTATGTGAATAAGACCTCCGGAGTATACAGGATACAAAAGATGGCGAACGCAACTCGGGTGAATATGGGCGTGATGGGAGGCATAACTTGCAGAGTGGTCCAGTTATCCTTCTAATTACAAAGAAGCTTATGTAGCATTCAAATTACTGCATCTCAGTCTTGTGCATCCTAATCAGTTGTCACGTGTTTACCGGCGGATTCAGAGGATTTGCACAGTTTGTGCTGGTGAAGGCACCCTGTTGCACAGGCCCTTCACTTGTCCGATTTTGCAGGGTCTAATGGATCCCGTGCGCGGTATGTGTCAGTTGATCCACCCGAATTTCGGCATTACTAGGACATCGTTTTTATGGGGAGCAAAGGTTTGTAGTCGGGCGAACTGTTAGCTTTGTGTTGACACTGGCAAAATCTACAATTCACCTGTACTACAAGAGAGTCGAAGATGGGAATCAGAACACTGACCCACAACACCACACACACCCACTTAAGCGCCACTTCGTTGACAGATTGAAGAGACACATTCAACTGCACATGGCAACCACCATCGTCGGTGCAGGACGGAGCCCTTGTCTTTCACTGGTGACAGCAGGCCGCAGCACTTGCAACACTAGTCCACTGGCTTCTCCCCCCTTAGGAACCGTTGCAAGTGCTGTGGGGAGGACAAGCACTCTGTTAGAGATGCTAAGCTGGAGGGATGATGAGGGCAGTTTGTAGAGGTCTATGATACTACAGGCTGCCCTCGTGGGACTCTATAACGGTATCGCGTAAATTTTTCGTTCGTTCGGTCATTTATTATTAATTCGGTTTCGGTACAAATTTGCAAAAATTTTTGTAGAAATTCGCTCGTTTAGGGACCTTTTTTATTAGATTATTTTGGAAAAATGGAACTTTTGGAACTGCCACTTACCTAATTGTCAAAATTGGGACTGGCTTTAAATTTTTGGTAATAATTTAGATCTTTTTAAAAATTCTTGTGACCGTTTTTTTAGACTCTGCTGAGAATTTTGTTTGAATTTGTTTTACTTTTTGTGTGTCATTTTGTTGTTTTTAATGGCCCCATTTGGCTGTTTATAATTTAGTTTAGCTAGTGTCTTTTTTCTTTTACAATTTTGTGCCTCTTGCCAATTAGTTTTAAGGAATATTTAAAAGAGCCACAAAAAAGAGCCAAAAATAAAGAGCATATATAAATAAAAAAAAATTATTATTATTATTTTTTCATTTTTTTGACATTTTAAGAGGTCCCATAAAAAATAGAAAAAAGAGCAGAAAGAACAATAAAAAAGCCGCTGAAACTGTGTACAAGTGACATTAGTGTTGATGTTAAAGTTCTCCTTGTGTGGAGTGTCGAAAATAATAAAAAAATTATTAAAAAGTGCTACAGAGATTAATTGTGAAAAAGTTCAAGACGATTGACAGTCCTGTTATTTTAATTATTTTTGGTAGTTGCTATGGGAACATGGCAACTGTGTAAAATTTAAAGTATAATCTGAAATTATTTAGAAGGACAAAATTTATTAAAAATTTAGAAAATAAAATTATCTTAAATTCTAAAAAATAAATAATTAAAAAAAAAAGAAAGCAAAGCCACTTCTGCCGTGCTTAAAATGAGTACGAGCAGTAGTGATTCTGGTGGGACGGATGATCCCCTCAAGCTAAGTGAAAGGAACAAGAAGAGTAACAAGTCTTCTTCTTCTTCTAAGAGAACCCAAGGGCCCAAAGAAAATTCCATTAAGGGCTCTAATCAAGAGGCATCAAAGCAGGAGGTTCAGTCAACTTCCGTGGTGAAGACTGCAGCCAGGGCAGCGGATGCTGTCCCAGAAGTACCTGGAACATCAACTACTACAATGGCTGATAACCCAATCACCAAAATCACAATCCCCGAAATTATCGGAAGTCATTAAAACTGCTTCGTCTTCAGCGCCAAATCCCAGCGGGCTTGTGATGAGGCCACCACTGGCCACCACGAAGCCAACTGGCCAGAATACAAATCAAATGGCACCAGCAGGACCAGCAGCAGCACCACGATCCCCGGCGTTAGTTGCAGGGATTTCTTATGCCCAACAGGTAAGTGGCAGTTAGCCTCGGCCTAAGACCGGTGCGGCTCTGCAGGCTTTTTTCGACGGGAGGTGGCAGGATGAGAGGTACGGTATGCAGCTCGAGCACATCAATAGATGTCCTCAGAGCGCATACCTGAAAGCGATCTTTCAGGTCATGTCTCGTGAGGAGCTATTCTCCATGGGAGTAATAGCTAGGGGAATGGTTGTGCTGTACACCACCACCCTCGATAGTGCTACCAAGCTTATGCTGGCGGGCATCGAGGTGGATGGTAGACACCTTGTACCGTTCCCACTCAGGGAAACCCCCACGAAGGTCGTGTTTTCACGGGTCCCTATGCGCTCCAGTCACGAAGACCTCCTAAATTTCTTAGGGTGATTTGGGAAGGTCCATGGCGGCGTTCGCGCCATTCCAATTAAAATTGGGGACGAGGGTTTCGGGCACGGTATCTTCGGTACCAGCCGGGATTCGTCCATTACCTTAAATAAGGGATGTACGCTTCCAAGAGGCTTCTACTTGAGCATATTCGGCACGAGGCACTGGATAGATGTGAGCACCGAAGAAAATGCCATGCTTGCAATTTGGTAGGGCATTTTATTGCTGACTGCCCCAGGAGAACTGGTAAGAAGGCTGAACCAAGGGTTCCTTCGAAGGAAGCCACTACTACAGTAGTGGATCTGGTGAAGGAGCCTTCGGCCGACACTCAACCTACTGTTTCGGAGCAGCCAGTGATTAAGGTGCCTGAAGTTGTCCTAGAGGCAAAAATAATTATGGCTGTAGACGGCGCCATATCGGCACGTGAAAACACGGCTACTTCAGACGAGGAGTCGAGTAGCAATTTAGGAAAAAAAAGGACGAGGAGGAAGACGAAGGCCTCCTCCGGAGCCAGCAAAACCGGTCGCTCCAAAACGGCCCCACTCGGAGGAGGACGATAGTGTAGCTCGCGGTTCAAAGTTTGTTGTGAGAGAGGCGGAAGCATCTCTTGAACAGCTTTCGGACTGCGATATGACCGGTTTGGATGAGACTGGTCTTGTAGCGTATCCCCCATACCCTACCATTTCCCTTCCCTTTACACCTTTCTTCTCTTGGTTGTTTGGCCCCTCTCCTTCTGGAGAGAGACCCCCATCATCTTCCCGGGATACCTAAAAAGGGGCAGAAGATATATATATATTCAATTCGGAAAGCAGCTTTGCTACTTTCCCATAATGCATCAACCCGTCAAGAAAAGTAGAATCCTTAGCGTCCACAAAGAAAGATTTTAATTTGCGCAGAAAGCGCGGAAATTATAATCCTTTCATCAACCCTGCAAAAGAAGAAAAGGAAAATCTTAAGCTTCCTCAAAGAAAGATTGTAGTTTGCTCAGAACGCGCGCAAATTATAATCTTTCCCGTAAACCTCGAAAGAAACGAAATATTTAAAAGAAGAAAAAATTCCAAATTGTGCAAAATAGCGCACAAATTGAAATCTCCTACATAAATGCTCCCGTTAGTCAATGGATATTCCATTGACTAACGGTAATTCGCCTAGCTGTAATGCATCATACGATCTCACCATACCATGCATTCCATCAGGCACAACAAGAATTACAAGAAATTTTGCACTCACAGCACACATTCTGCTGCTGCCAAAGTTCAGGCAAGCTAGTATACACACACCCGTTTTCAGACAGCAGTGCAAATGGCTCAGTTCCAGCGGGGAGGAGAATGCTTGCCTGCCGGTGGCGGTAAGGAATGGATGGCTGCGATGTAGGCAGACAGTGTGAAGTCGAGGAGTCTGGTTTTGATTTTCGGCGGGTGAGGAGCTAAGAACTGATCGTTGGCACAGTTTTCGTTCGGTTTTATTTTTCGTTTCTTTTTTGTTGGGCGGTATCGTACCACTAGAGATATCGTTTTCTTCCCGAGTGCCGCTGTACGGTGTTTGTATCAAGTTTACCTGTAAAGGAAAAATCAAATATTTAAGTAATTATTACCAGCAGCGATAATCAGTGAAAAGTTTAAAAAGTTTTAAGAATTATTCAGACTCGTGAATATTTACCTGCTTAAGAAACGCGTAGTGAGTTTTGTATCAAGTTTACCTGTAAAGGAAAAATCAAAAATTTTAGTAATTATTACCAGGCAGCGATAATCAGTGAAAATATTAAAAAGGTTTAATAATTATTCAGACTCGTGAATATTTACCTACGAAAGAAACGCGTAGTGACTTTTGTATGAAGTTTACCTGTAAAGGAAAAATCAAATATTTTAGTAATTATTACCAGGCAGCGATAATCAGTGAAAAGATTAAAAAGTTTGAATAATTATTCAGACTCGTGAATATTTACCTGCGAAAGAAACGCGTAGTGACTTTTGTATGAAGTTTACCTGTAAAGGAAAATCAAATATTTTAGTAATTATTACCAGGCAGCCTTAATCAATGAAAAGATTAAAAAGTTTAAATAATTATTCAGACTCGTGAATATTTACCTGCGTAAGAAACGCGTAGTGACTTTTATGTCCAGTTTACCTGAAAAGGAAAAATCAAAAATCTTATGAATTATTACAAAGCATCGATAATCAGTGGAAAAAATCCAAATTCTTAATAATGATTCATATCTGTGAATATTTACCTGCGTGAGAAACGCCGTGGTGACTTTTTGTGTCCAGTTTACCTGAAAAGGAAAAATCAAATATTTTAGTAATTATTACCAGGCAGCGATAATCATTGAAAAGTTTAAAAAGTTTTAATAATTATTCAGACTCGTGAATATTTACCTGCGTAAAAAACGCGTAGTGACTTTTGTATCAAGTTTACCTGCAAAGGAAAAATCAAAAATTTTAGTAATTATTACCAGGCAGCGATAATCAGTAAAAAGTTTAAAAAGGTTTAATAATTATTCAGACTCGTGAATATTTACCTGCGTAAGAAACGCGTAGTGAGTTTTGTATCAAGTTTACCTGTAAAGGAAAAATCAAAAATTTTAGTAATTATTACCAGGCAGCGATAATCAGTGAAAATATTAACAAGGTTTAATAACTATTCAGACTCGTGAATATTTACCTGCGAAAGAAACGCGTAGTGACTTTTGTATGAAGTTTACCTGTAAAGGAAAAATCAAAAATTTTAGTAATTATTACCAGGCAGCGATAATCAGTGAAAAGATTAAAAAGTTTTAATAATTATTCAGACTCGTGAATATTTACCTGCGAAAGAAACGCGTAGTGACTTTTGTATGAAGTTTACCTGTAAAGGAAAATCAAATATTTTAGTAATTATTACCAGGCAGCGATAATCAGTGAAAAGATTAAAAAGATTTAATAATTATTGAGACTCTCGAATATTTACCTGCGTAAGAAACGCGTAGTGACTTTTGTATGAAGTTTACCTGTAAAGGAAAAACAAATATTTTAGTAATTATTACCAGGCAGCGATAATCAGTGAAAAGATTAAAAAGTTTTAATAATTATTCAGATTCGTGAATATTTACCTGCGTAAGAAACGCGTAGCGACTTTTATGTCCAGTTTACCTGAAAAGGAAAAATCAAAAATCTTATGAATTATTACAAAGCATAGATAATCAGTGGAAAAAATCCAAATTCTTAATAATTATTCATATGTGTGAATATTTACCTGCGTCAGAAACGCCGTGGTGACTTTTTGTGTCCAGTTTACCCGAAAAGGGAAAATCAAATATTTTATTAATTATTACAAGTTATAGAAAATCAGGGAGAAAGTCAAAAATTTCTAATAATTATTCATACTCGTGAATATCTACCTGCGTGAGAAACGCTGTAGTGACTTTTGTACGCAAGTTACTTAAAAAGGGAAAAATTAAATATTTTCCTTGTGACCGATCATTAATAATCAGTGGAAAGAAAAGAAAAAAGAAACCCAAATATTGTTTCCTATAATTATTCGTATTCAGTATTACTTACCTCCGTGAGAAACCTTATAGTGAATTTTGTCTACGTTGTACGCAAGTTATAAAAAACAAAAAGAAGAAAAAAAAACGCAACAACACGAGCACCTTGTGAAATTGTGGTCGCTCTGGCACGCAGGGGTACCGAATTGGATCATCTTGGATCACCGATGGCGCTTGGCGGATGCAGATCCATTTAATCAAGTCAAGTAAGCATAGTTGTAAGTCAGGTCAAGTCAGGAAGGTAGCTACAGTAGAGTAGCTTAGGCCGTTATTGTCAAGTTCGAGATAATGTCAAGTTTTTTTTTGAACTCAAGGTAAATTAGTCAAAACATTTCAAGGTTGTAGCTAGACATCGCTTAGAATACGAGGACGACAGTGCTAAGATTGTACCGTCAGCTTCAAACTATATTATAAGCTTTTGTTATTATCATTGAGATTTTTTTCTTTTCTTTTGGTTTCTGGTTTGTTTTAGTTTCTTTTCAGGATCTCCGAAGTGTAATGCCAAAGGCAGAGTGATCCAGGACCAACGGTGAGGCCACCCCACCTTCCTAAGCTGTTCGCATAAGCCGTTAAAGTAGATCAAAGGTAGCCCGTCGGGTTGTTGTCGTTGTTTGATTTTGTTTTTTTCCTGTCACTTTCAAAAGTAAGTAAAAGTAAATATTCATGATGAGTTTTTCCATCGAAATTTCTATATAAATCGTTCGTGGGGTCGCAGCACACCAAACGTCCGGCCTAGCGCGCGTTACTGCACACATCAGATGGGGCTAAGTAAACAATGTTCGCCATTGGCTTTGAGACTTAGCAATGGTGGGAAGAGGGTGATTGGGCCCAAACATCATCAAAGCCGGAGCTTCAATACCAGCTGAAGCTCCCGAGCTCTTCTCTCTCTCTCTCTCTCGTCGTTGCACGTTCTCTCTTTCTGGAGCTTTTAATTCTCCGGGTGAACCTTAGCGGTTGTCTGTCGTTGCAGAGCTCGGCGAGCTCCTTGTGTTCTTTCAGCCTCCCTTCTTTTTTTTACAATCCAATGGGCCAGGATGCAGCCCTGTGAGTAAGTGGTAGCAACTTTCATTGCCTATCTAAAAAAAATAATAGATATATATATATTTTTGAGTCACTTTTAGCTGTCCGTCTGTCCGCCCGGCGAAACGTCTTTTTTTTTTTTTTGACACAGCTATCCAGCATCGAAGAGGTGTGAGTAACAAGAATCCCCCCCCTAGCCGACTGGTCGCTAGCGGCAACGTTGCTGTGTCGTTACTCACACTGCCTCTGAGATGATTTTTCTAACAGAAGTGTTCAGCTGCGGTATATATCTATGCTTGCTGAGCATGGGCATATCCGTCAGTGAAACGCCGTCAGTTACAGTCTCTCGAGCTTCGATGGCTACGAGTCGTGTGGTCGCGCCATTTCGACTGGTAGCCAATTTGAGGTCTCGAAGGGGATGGAAAACCTTCCTAGGGAGAACATCTCTGAAATTCTTGGCCAGCTCCAGTACAAGAAGAACTCGGATAAAATCTGGAGCATTCTTGTAAAGGAGCTGGAGAGGCCAGAGTTGTTACTTCCTCAGCTTCGAATCCTACAACAGGAGTCCAAAAGAGCAGGGAGTACAACCATGTAGCTCGCTTAGATCGTCTCCATAGGAAGGTGGAGGAGTTGCTTCAGGATCATCGCTTGGCCGATTCTCCTCGTCAGTAGATGTCGAACATTCATCGTTTGAGCTTTCATCTCTTTGAATGTGTAAGATAGGCTCTCTCAACACCGGGGGTTTAATTGCACATACAAGGTTACACAGCACTATCGAACATGTCAAAATGTTCGATATAGACATCGCGCTTCTACAGGAGACGAACTTTACACAAGACACATATACACAACTTGAGCGCTATGCTTATTTACATACTGGCTATGCAATGTTTGCCACACCTGCGCCTCGCCGAGGCTCAGGGTTGGCAATCATTGTATCCAACAAATTTACACTATCGTCTCCTGTCTATACAGATATCTTCCCAGGCTTCGCTTCTTCCTTGGACTTTGTCATTCAAGACAAAAATATCAAGGTAGTAAACGTGTACCTTGCTCATGACCAGGACATTACAAGGCAAGTTCTTGATAGTGTTCAGTCCTGTCTGTTGAATTTTAGCGGTGAAACTGTCCGCGGAGGGGATTTCAACAGCACTCTGAATCCCTCAATGGATCGGCACTCTGGAATTGAGTTCAACTCTGTTAATGCTACTCGATTGAGGAATTTTGTCGGTGTTTTCAGACTCGTGGATATCTATGGTTGGATGCATCCTACGACTAGATCATACACGAGGGTCTCGCGAAATATCCATGGAAGTCTCGCAGGCTCCAGAATTGATAGACTTTACGTCTCACCTGGAATACTAGAACATTTCATTGGTGTCACTCATGAAGTGTGTTCGATTAGTGATCATCTTCTTGTAGTGGCGACCAGCACTCTAGTTGAAAGACGAACTGCATACTGGATATTCAACAACTATTTGTTGAATTCTGAGCAGTTCATCAATGAGTTCATTGATTTCTGGCACGATTGGCAAGAGAGGAAAGCTGACTTTCCTTTTCTTAGTCAATGGTGGGATGTTGGAAAGCTCCAGATTCGGTCTTTTATCGAGACGAGTTTCAATCGAAGGGACTATCAAGCTTCTAGCTTGTCGGCCGATGTATCTCGGGTGGCAGCTCTTCTCCCACCTCAGCCGGGGTTGATTCTCTATTTCAATGGAATAAAGGAACGCTTGGCGATACAGACTTACCAGCACAGCTTGGAGTTTGTGCTGCGCGGCCAATTACTCCGGCTGGGGGAAGGAGATTCTCCAACCGAGTACTTCTTTCAGGCGACTAGACGTCGTACTGCTTCTTGTGAGGTCGAATCGATAATTGATGAATCTGGACAAGTCCTCAACGGACAACAACAATCAGAATATATTCGAGACTTCTACAGTAGTCTCTACTCTGAATCGACGTCGACAACATCCTCGACCACTCATGAGTTTCTTGGGAATATTCCCACTTTCTCTGAAGAGAGTAAAGAGTTCCTGGATACAGTAATCAGATTGGAGGATATGATTGCTGCGACAAAGGATCTAAGGCGACACACTTCACCTTGTTATGACGGCTTAACCCCAGAATTCTTCATACGTTTCAGGGATTTATTAATTGCTGACAATTTGGAAGTCTTCAATTCGGCGGTTGAGACACATTCAGACTTTCCTTCAAGTTGGAGGAGATCTGTTATGCGCTTGATTCCAAAGAAGGGAGATTTGCAGAGGATGGGTAACTGGAGGCCAGTAACCCTATGCAATGTAGACTACAAAATCGTCTGCAAAGCATTAGGGGCGATACTCCGCTCAGTGATTGCTTCGGTAATACACCCGGAACAGTCCTATTGTGTACCTGGTCGTAGTATCTACCATGAACAGACAGGTACACAAATGGCCATGATTTCACTTGACCAGCAAATGGCTATTGATAGTGTCTCACACGAGTATCTCTTGACTGCTCTCGAGGCAATTGGATTTCCGCCCAGGTGGCTCGATATCGTCGGGAAACTGTATAGAGATTCAGCGATTTTCATTAAGCATCAAGGGGAAGTTCTGGCTCCTATCTCGTTTCATCGAGGTATCAGACAGGGCTGTCTATTGTCAGGAATGCTTTATGATCTTTCGTTAGAGCCGCTACTGGTGAATCTTAGTCGAATGCTCGGACAGTATGCGGTTCATCTGCCATATACCAATGTGAGGCCTCTTATGTTGGCGTATGCGGATGTTCTGTCTATTTTCGTGATAAGAGATGAAGCTTTTCCGGTCGCTCGTACTGTTTTCGAACAGTTTGAACGTATAGCGGGCGCCAAAAACAACCTTAGTAAGAGTCAAGGCTTGTGGTGTGGAAGGTGGAGAGATCGCACAGATACTCCACTGAACATCCAATGGACTAATACTTGCCTGAAGTATTTAGGTGTGTATATCGGATGCGACAGTAAATCAAATAATAGCCGCATCGCTCTTGAGAAACTCTCTAGAGCTGTAAACTCATGGCGTAGTCGACTGTTTCCATTATCCTTAATGGGTAGGTCAGTCGTGATAAACTATTTGATTACCTCGTCCATAGTTCATCTGCTAAAGTCTGAGACATTTGATGAAGGCTTCGTAGGTCTTCTTCAAGCAAAAGCGATAGACGCTTTTAGTGCGGAAGACGATGGGTTGCTGAAAGCACGCTCTGCCTGCCAGTCAAGATATGTGGATTGGGTCTCACTAACTTGGTTGTGAAATCAAGGTGTCTCCTAGTGCGTGCATTCCAAAGAGTGTTTTGCCAGAGAGACAGCTTGATTTCTCAACTGTGGGCGAATGTACTGGGAGGGATCGGCATAGGGGAGTATTACTACCTACTCTCTGTTCGACCACCTTATCCTCGTGACTGGTCACAGGATCTAATCTCAACGATTCAGACCTGGGGCAGAATCAGGCCAGCATTTTACATTAAGTAGAATGATCTACGGTACACGCAATTCGCGTAGATTCCAATCAGGTTTAATCCTGAATTAATAAATACAGTGTTCAGTTATGCTCGGGGTTTTGAAGCTGACACGCATACACTGACGGTTCTCGGAGATATTATTGATATCTCTGGAAAGTGTCGAATAAACTCTAACACTGTACAACTACACCACCTGGCTGCTTCTGCGCGGGAGAAATTTCGCCAACTTGGGGCCAGTGACCCTGGCACTAAGTTGGAAGATGCTTTCGTTCTGAACAGACCACCTCACAAACTTTTCAGCACACTTACAACACGTGTGCTCCGTGACGTGCTTATGTCAATAAAACCTCCGGAGTATACAGGATACAACAGATGGCGAACACACCTCAGGGTGAATATGGGCGTGATGGAAGGCATAGCTTGCAGAGTAGTCTACAGTTATCCTTCTAATAGCAAAGATGCTGATGTAGCATTCAAATTACTGGATCACAGTCTTGTGCATCCTAATCAGTTGTCACATATTGACTGCCAAATTCAGACTATTTGCACAGTTTGTGGTGGTGAAGGCACCCTGTTTCACAGGCTCTTTACTTCCCCAGCTTTGCAAGATCTAATGGAACTCGTGCGCGATATGTGTCAGTTGATCCACCCGAATTTTAGCATTACTAGAACATCGTTTCTATGGGGGCCAAAGGCTTGTAGTCGGGTGAATTGTCTGATTAGCTTTGTGTTGACACTGGCCAAATCTACAATTCACTTGTACTACATGATATTCGAAGATGGAAATCAGTACACTGATCCACAACACCACGCACATGCACTTAAGCGCCACTTCGTTAACAAGTTGAAGGGACGTTTACGTCTTGAACATCTGGCAACGAATGCTGACACATTCAACTGCACATGGCAGCCACTATCGTCGGTTCAGGACGGAGCGCATTACTTTTTTTATACCCTAGATGAAATCTAAAGAGTATACTAAGATTGTTATTCCATTTGTAACACATAGAAATAATGATGCTAGAGCAAGATGGATTGGACCCATGCATAAAATTAAAAGTTATTTTGAATTTTGCTGAAGCTGAAGCTTTGCAAATAGCCTTATAAAAAAAAGCAAAATTAGGTTTGAAAATGGGGCAAATCGGGTCACTCCTTCGTACGGTTGCCACACAAAAATTTCATTTTTCACTACATATTTGGACATTGCCTGAGAACGCGTCAACGTATAGCATTGAAATTTTGTATATAATGTTTTCATAAAACCAGTAAAGAAATTTCAAAAACAGACTAAATCGGGCAACTCCTTCTTGGTGTTGCCATATAAAAATTAGGATTTTTACGTATACTGTGAAAACGATCAGTCCTATACGGTTTTAATGTACCGCAAAGTTCTTCGGAATATGAAATCCTATAAAGTTGGTTATAATCATATTTGCTGTTCGACGAACAGTTCTAGAGATATATTCAAATACCCCTTCAAAACTCAAACTCGCGCAGATGGGTGGGTGACTATACGAAATTACAAACGAGCATTCATCTAGGGTATCATAAGAATTGGTCTGAGACCAATTCTTGCTTTTTTACTTGTTTCTTATAAATTACTGCAAAATTTTGCTTCAGAATTCTGATGCATTATTGGTTGCGAAGAACGATTTATTAAAGTTGAATTGATTCGGGTGCTCGCAGGGCCTGAGCCTAGTGTAAACCTAAGTAGAATTAAACCCCTTAGAATAGTTAGAATAGATCTTAAAATAAACCTGGCACCTGGCAGCCCGTCGTCGTGGCGAAATATAGTTGGCATTCCTGTTACTTATGCAATTTTGTTTGGAAGAAAGAAGAGTTTGAACAGTACAAAAAGTAAAGTCTTGCGTAGTAGCAGCACGTGCGGAATGGAATTTCGTGAGGGGCGCGGCGGCGGGTTAGCTTAATAATTCGTGAGCAGTTTATATATTAGAAGTGGGATAAGAACTCTCCACACTTTTATTTAAGTAACGCAAATTTAATCAAAGTTAGAACTGAACGACATAACGACAATATTTGTGAATTTATTGTGGTTCGTTATTTTGGTGATTGTGTTAGTGTTATTTTAAAAATAAGGCAACGGCAGAGGAATGAAAAGGGATCGACACAATTGACAAATCGAAAGGAACACACAATTGAAAAATCGAAAGGAAGAGGTTTTCTTCCCAAAAATTTCTCTCATTTTGTTTTTCTCTTTAATTTTCAGCTAAAGAACGAGTTTTCAAGTACAACAAGAGTGCAGATCCTTTCACGTACTCGCATATGCAGTCATAAATTTGTTTTTAATTTTTCCTCTGTTTCTATTGAATTTCTCTCTACTAGTGTAGCAGAGATTAAGAAGTACAAGTGGCATATTTCGACGTGTAACCTTGTTTAGAAGCATACATACCAGTGCATTTAGATTGCAAGGATAAACACCTCTAAAAGCGGGGAAGGAAATAATCCATATTGAGATAGTGTTAATGTCACGATATCATGTATAAGGATCTTCCGCCGTTTGAGCCTGCGTGCATATGTGCTTTCCCGCATTATATGTCGGTTACCGGTGCCACATTAATGGAGGTATGAGCAGACGAATTTTTGTGCACCGTATACTAAAAATGCGTGCAATAAAACTCTGTCCCTTCTAATGCTTTACAGATTATTGCTGCTGAGCAAGTATATGTATTTTTTTTTGTATTTTACTTGTATTGCAACATTCTTTATGCTGCCGTCGGTTGCCATTTCTTGATAGAGAGGTTTAGGAAATACTTGAAGTATTCCTCGCGAGTGGAAAGGTTATTAATATATAGTGCTTAGTGAAAGAAAGGTTAAAAAAAGTTAAAAAAAAAACCTATTTATAAATATATTTGAATTGGTTCTTCTCTAAGTACATTTTAGGAAAGAAAGAAGTCTAAAGCGAAATGTCGCGACAAAGAAAAAACAGGACGCACAGCTAGCAGTAAACCGTGCTGATTCATTTACGAACTCTGACGTAAGTGGCATGGATTCTGAAATTCAGCTGAGAATAGAGGAAGTAGGCAGTCTGATCCCAGAGTTTTCACCTGGTATGCCAGGAAATCCTTCAGCTACTCAGTGGTGTGAAATAGTCGATGGGGTGCAGCGACTGTACTAACTGAGCGACCAAAGGACGATGCTTTACGCTTCGCTTCTATTTAAAAATGCAGCTAGATTTTGGTATCAAACGGTGCAACACGAACTTGCTCAGTGGTCAAATTAAAAAGCAAGCTGAACGAAACTTTCCCGTCACCAGTTAATGTAGCTAGTGTTCATATGAAACTGAATAGTCGGAAGCACAAGTCTACCGAACCAGTAGAATCATATTTCTATGAAGTGACGGCGTTGGCTAAAAGCGCGAAATTATCGGAAAACTGCACGATAAATTACATGATTACGGGGCTTGCTAATCGAAACCTCGTTAATATAATTATTGCAGCCAACTGTCAGACTATAACTGAGCTGTTTAGCCAAATAAAGCTCTACGAGGTTCTAAAAGAACTGGAAAATAGTCGGGCTGAGTTTAATTCTGTGGATTGTAGTGAACGGCACAGTCACTCTTTTCACTCAAGACCACGGCAACCTCTGCAGCAGCTTCAGGAGTATAAAGGAGCAGAGCTGTGGAGAACTAATAAACTCAACAAGTTTACCGGAAAATGTTTCCATTGTGGCAAGAAAGGTCATCGAGCCAGTGAATGCTATTCTAAAAGAAATAAACCATCAGCAATAGGAAATCACTCTACAATCGATACAGAGATTAGTTAATAATAGGAGCGTATGTATTCCCTTTATTTAGAAAGGAACATTATTATTTCCCATATCCAACTTAAAAAAAAAAAAGACTATTTATTTTAAAGAATCTTCTTTTGTGTTCGTGCCTTATTGTTGTTGTTAACATCCCTCATTGGAAACTACTTTAAGAGTGATTTTTAATCATAGGGAAGATACTGCTGCATTGATGTGTAGTTATTGTGAACATCGAAAAGAAGAAGTATGAAGAGAAGTTCAGGAGTACTGGCCAAGCACATGATGTACACATGTTTAATCATTATGTTAAGTGGGGAGGACCCCCAGGTATGTTGCATGTGACCTCGAATGAAATGCTGTATGAGTAGGAATGCGTGCATAAGTATAGTAAAACGTAAAATTAGCGCTTGTTGACAAAACTAACAAACAACTAATTTGTGGAATGTGTGAATGAGGCTGGTTGCTGAGGTCAGCAATACGCAGGATGGCCGAATGTAAACCTAAGTAGAATTAAAACCCCTTAGAATAGCTAGAATAGGGGCGCGGCGGCGGGTTAGCTTAATAATTCGTGGGCAGTTGATACTAGATAGAACATTCATTTGATTTACGGATGGCTCCAAAACAAATGAGGGAGATGAGACATATGGTTCAAGACCTCGGGTCGACATATATATAATTGAGCTATAAATTAGGGAAAAGAGAACCCTCTGGAACAAAAATATCTATAATATTTTTTTCTGACTGCAGAGCTGCATTATTTGCTCTTGAATCAAATAGATTCAGCTCCAAACTGATTTGGGACTGCCCGCTGGAGTTAATTCAGTTAACGCACTCTGATTTATTTGCACAAATATGGGTGCCTTTACACTGCAATATCGCAGACAACGGGATAGGGGTCAAACTAGCCAGGAAAGGATCCGAAATGGAATTCCTACAGCCAATACCCTTCAGTTACGCTGCATGATTAGAGGGGTTTCGTTTGCCTGTGCCCTTTTCATTACAGATGCGAAAAAAGTAGTTTTTAAAATGATTTTAGTTCGATTTTTTTTTTCATCTATTTTCATAAGCATCAGACAATATAAATTTACTATTTCCAGACAGTTTCCTCATTGCTGGCACCGTTCTAGAGGTTTTTTTTCGTTTAAAACCAACGTTTTGCCGGCCGTACTCTTACACATTTATTCCCTATCACACTCCAATCGATTTGGCTATTGACAATCAACCGAATTTCTGCCTGACAAATTAATTTCATGTTGTTCCTTCGATAACTAAACCAGTTCGTATAAAAATTACAGGCATAATAAAATCATTTTTTATTTATTATTTTTATCGAAAAAAAAGCGTCTGGCAGATACTAGCAGCAAAAAAACTGTCTGGGAATAATGAAATTTCAATGTTTATATATCTATAAAAAAAAACTGATAAAAAAGAAAAAAAAATCGAACTAATATTATTTTGAAAACTGCTTTGTTGTAAACGCAACCCCTCTCACCAAACAGATGGCCGCATGCCTATTGAGATGGTGACGCTGCTAGCTTTCGTACTATATGTGAGAATGTTTAATGATCTGCAACTGCATTGCAAAATTGACGCGATTTGAAATTAGAATAGACCATTCCTAATTTGAAAATAAGTTATTTATTTACCTGAGGTACCTAAATATATATAAGATACTGAAATAATGCGTCAAATGAAATATGTATTAAATTACATCATTTAAATAATAATTTCTTTTAAAACAGAAGGAATACATAATTCAACAACAAAATCTCTTACGAAGTACTTCTCTATATATATACCTCATAAAAAGCAAATTTATTGAGAAAAATCTGAAATTTCTTTGAATTCCTTTATTACATTTTTTCCACATTCCTAGATATTGTTAGATAGGGAAGAAGAAAAACATTTGTTATCGAAGATATCTCAATATCCTCATATTTTACAATTTTTTCTAATAGATGGTGCCATCTGTAAACATGATATGAGTCATTCGGTAAAAATGTTGCCTCTGTTTTTAAATTTGGTACATGTAAGGCCATCTGTCGAGAAGAGGTAACAGATTTGGTGGCATATCTATGTGTATAAAATCAATGGCAGAGGTGAGTGAACAGTTTTAGAGATCTTCCCGTTTCTATGATTTCCAGTTTCATTAATTTTGCTACTGACGATGAAAAGCGCGCAATTCGACGCAACATTAGCTAAATTAATGAAATTTTAATCATAGACACGGGAATTTTTCCACAACGGTTGCTTTTTGGCAGGTACATGTGCATTGTCATATTAAAGCCGAAATTCTGGGGTTTCTAAATCTTGTAATAAAGCTGTATAGTTATCATGAATTTTGGCTGAAAAATCGTTAAAATATTAATTATTCATTAGTATTTTTCAAACTGAGCGGTAAATATAACAATTTCTACAATTATCACCAATTACCACAAAAATAAATTCGAAAAAATTCGTTCCCGTTAGTGTTTTCGAGCATTGCTTTTATACGTTTCATGCCTACTCGTTTTAAGAAAATAAACCACTCCACAACAAATTTCTTTGAAACTGTAAATTTTGGACAATTCGCTACAATTACTTGTAATTAAAGGTGATATTCCGGTTTTGAGTTTTTTGAGTTGTAATTATTTTTTCAAGAATGTCATTTTTATGGAATTTACGGGGGCCAATGTTTTTTACCATGGTTGATTTTTGAAAGTATGTCAAAATTATCGCACGAACTTTTATTTCATAGAAGTAGAATTTGATCAAGAATCTTTTGAAAATTGGGATTACGAGACCTTAGGAACAGTTATTTCAAAGGCAGGTCCTCGTAAGTTGTTTTGGCTGTAGTATAAAAAAAATACTTTACCTGATTTGAGGTTAGTAATATGTTTTGAATAATCGAAACTATTTCCATGGGGAAGGCTCAAACGCCAATATATATAGTATAACTGTGAATTAGGTAGTAGAATGGGTGGCACAGGAGCAACGTATCTCATGGTTTACCAGATCAAGGTATACAGATTTGATATGGCTGGTATATTCCGGAATGGACCACAAAAAGCGAAATCATACTTCTTCTGATTCATATTTTTATGCATCTGCCGTGTTAAGGGGGTTCCAAATTTTACCAAACTGCTGTTGAATCAATATTTGTTCTCGGCACACTCTGAAACAGTTGTGGCCCATTTCGGAATGTATCAGCCATTTAAAATCTGTACATCCTGGCTGTGGTATACCTTGCGATAACTATAGTTATTGTGTCATCTATCGTAGTAGGCAATACGTTTCGTATTTCAAAACAAATTATTTAAAAACTGCAAATATTTAATATCATTGAATAGACTTCATCAAACGCTATAACGCTTTCTGAATCACACAGTACTCTAACCCTACCAGAAGCTGCTCTAGTTATTTCTACCTACAATAGTATTAAAGACGTAAGAAATTAAATATTAGGGATATCTTCATATACTTATAATAATATTTATTCCATCAGAAAATTAACTCTGCTGAGGTAGAGTTTATCGAATCAAAAGAAGATAGTTCGGATCCCAAAGAAAATTTTCTAATCCCGATTCCAGGTACTTCACATATACAGGAATATTTACGATGTACGAAAAAGATAAGTGCCTAAATAATCAAAAAGGAAATCTTATTGGGAAATTAATCATTCATAAAGAATTTGAAAGAATTCCAAACTCCTCAGAAATTAAAATAATTACAGAGGCGATTCATAGAGTTAATAGAGGAAATCGAAATAATCTTCCCGACAGAGCCGCAAAATATTTATTTCGTTCCATATAACAGAATTTCTAAAATAACGCATCCGGAAAATTATGGGAGGCTTTTAATAGACTGAAACAAAATGTTAAAAGGTCATCAACAATTTCATATTCAGTCAATTCAGAGAGTTCGGCAGGTAGCAGTAACAATGTCGAAGATAAAATAGCATTTTTGAAATCTAATTTCGAACCATGGGAAAAAGTAAAAGAGTACTGGGCTTCTACTTATCAGTACAGGCAAAATCTTTTAAAAACTAACTTAAATATCAACGAATATTTGAAATTATTTCCAATTTTACGTGGACCTAAGGGCCATTACCTTCTCTGCGACGATTTTCATGTCCTTCAAAGAGCTTGCACCAATTATTTATTTGCCAAATGGGCAAATGTATGCATCAAAATCTTATCTATTGCCAGGCAGCGTAAGCTAAAGGACATAGAAGTCTTAACGTCAACTAAAAGCGAAATTGCATAATTTTTTTTTGCTCTCTCATTTTCTTAAATCTGCTGCTTATGGAAAAAAGTGAAGTTCATCATCGAAGAGAGTCAAATACACAACAACAGATATTTCTGAATCTTTTATAATTCACATAAATGTATGAAATATTGGTTGTTTAATTTTTTGATTTTGTACTTAAAGAAATATTTGCAGGACGGCAACTTTTTACAAGAATATTTAACCAAAAGGAGAGAACAATTAAGGGCTATTAGTGAAACATTGCAGCCAATTATTATTATAATATATGAATCTATCAGTATGTATATTTTAAATGTCAGTTACATATATAGATACTTATACTATCAAATTTAAGATATTTTCAGCTAACATAACAACTTGCTACGTCGTCATAGACGACGTTTTATATATGACTGAGACAGCACTATCCGCCATTTATATTTGTCTTAAATCATTTTGGGCACTTTAGGCAAAATACCCTACTCCATGTGAACCAATCTGGACCTTTGTTCAACATGGAATATACGAAATCTTTACACCATACGACAAAAATTTTACAAGTGTTAGTGAGCTTATTGCAGAGGTTAAAGAGTAAGCCCATTTATTATTGTTCACTGTGGTGCAATATATGTATAAAAATACAAGTATTTATCATTACTATGTAAATCAGCAGTGACTTTGCTTCGACAAATACTAAAAATTTTCACTTATGTGTACAAATACTACACAATTAACCTTTCACATACCTTCTTTTAGTTTTACTTAGTCTAAACATTTTAATTGATTAATGTATGTTAACATTATTCTTGAACTCAAAACAGAATTTTGTATCTTCTTAAATCTGGAATTTTTATTAATTATTCGATTAAATATGGAATGCTACAAATGTCCACTTAAATTAAGAGATTTTAAATCATATAATCTCCATTAAAATAATTATCACATCTTTAAAGATATATTTATTTGCAATTCTTGTGACAATAGCCGACGTTTCTCTTGTTTAAAAAATTTTAAAGATCATATTAAAAAGCATTTTATAAATATAAATAACACGGAAAAAACAAAAACATTAAAAAAAACAACAGAAGACGGTAATCATAAAAATTTGAATTTGCTTAATACTAATGAACTTTCATTTATAAATAAATCAGAGGAAAATAAATAATATTCGTTTACATCCAAATTTAATAAACTTTCTGAAGCCATATCTAAGGAAAGTTCAGATTTGATTATTAAATATTTATAAAGATAGAAATATTTGCCGGAAATCAGTTCAAGATATAGTTCAAATATTTTCAGTATATATAAAACGCAGTATATTTTAAATAGGGGAAAATATAATTATTGAAGAAGTTAAAAATAGTGAAAATGCATTGCGTGTACGGGAAGTTTTTGATAAAATAAGTTCGAGCTTAAACTCTGTGTGTACTGAATTTAAAAGGATTAACGCTTTAAAAAAATTAGACAGTTATGTTCCAGTAAAAACAATGATTATAGGCGAACGCATAGATAGTAAAAATGTGAAAGGAAATCAGATATTAAAAACAGTTGAAGTAACCGCTAAGATGACTTCAGTTAAACTTTTATTACAAACTTTTTTTAGCCGACAATACGTTTTGGAACAAATTCTTGAATATTTATTGCATTTACGTGATAGTCGATATAAAGATATATCAAATATAATGCAAACGAAGTTTTGGAAGGAAAAAAGATTAGAATATGATGTCGTTTTTCCCATCTTTTTATACCACGATGATTTTGAAACCAACAATGGTCCAGGATCACGAGCAGGATTTCAAAGCCTAGGCTGTATATAACTATATTTCACTTCCACTTCTTCCCCCAAAATTTCGTTCCAAGGTAGAAAACATATTTTTGATTAAGTTCGTAAATAGCATTGACAAACAAAGTTTTGGAAATCTCAATGAGCTAAAGGAAATTGAAAGAGAAGGCATAACTATTAATGGCAAAAATATTTATATTATTATTTTCTGTAGATTCTGCAAAATGCATCGAAATGATACACGTAGACGCAGAGAGGATGAAACTTAGAGATCAATTAAACTATAAATATGATATAACTTTAAATAATGTTTCTCTAACTGGTATAAAATCAGAATGTATTTTTAATGATTTGACATCATTCAGTGCAGTTGACATTTTTTCGGTCGATATATTGCACGACTTGGCAGAAGGAACACTTAACTTTGAAATTGCATGGATTCTCAATCATTTCATAAATGTTGATAATTTTTTCTCTTTAGAATCATTAAATAGACATATCAATGTATTTAATTTTGCGAACTATGATCATATCAACAAGCCCGTAGAAATTAATGAAGAGCATTTAAGGAAACATAAATTAAAATATTCATCTTCCGAAGTTTTCTGGCTCACAAAACTTTTAGGAGTCTTAATAGGGAAATTTGAAAAAACTCTATGGAAAATTTTCATATTGTTTCTTCGGACTCTCGATGAAGACACTATCTCTTTTATGGAAAATTTAATTGCAGATCATCATGCAATGTATCAAAGGCATTTCAAACTAAATTTAAAACCCAAACATCACTTACTAACGCATTATGCAACCATAATGCGTACAATAGGACCTCTTCATAATCTTTGGGCAATGAGGTTCGAAGGAAAACACAAAATTTTAAAAAATATTGCCAAGTCGAACACATCTGGTAAGGCTATTTGTCCCACTATATTTGAGAGAGATATCTTAAGTAATTTAAAACAGTTTCCTTTGTTCCCATCAACATTTGTGTATGGAAAACTAATAAAAGCTGATTAACAGCCACATATTTTAGATTTGTCTGAGTACTCATCTTATTTTTCTATAGAAATTAATAGCACAAAATATAAGGAGAACTCCATTGTTCAATTAAAAGTAACAGACAACAACAACAGACCTATTCGCAAAAATTAAAAATATATGCAAAAACTCTGATAATGAATGCTTTATCGTTCTAAACCTTTATGAAACGTTATATTATGATTACCATCAATACTCCTATGCAGTTGAAAAAACAGAATAATTTAAATTCATTGAACTAAAAGAAAGCATATACGAGTATGACTTGCATTACATTCATAAAGAAAATGGATTATTTATTGTTTAGTTAAAAAAAATCATAAGATCTTATATAAACAAACATTCAAAGAACTTTATACAATAATTTGTTATTTCTAATAAATGTTTATTAAAATTATCTGTTTTATGTTTTCCAAAATGTTATTACACCCTTGTGTATATTCGTGATGATAATTTTATATTTATTAGGATTTTAAGCACTACCTACTTTAATAAACTGAAGTCTAATTCTTACCTTTTAAATAGTTATGCTACGTTGAAGGGTGTATATTCCAAAATAACAAAGTTTCATTACAATATAATATCCTACTTATGTAAGTTATTTCAATGATCATGTCTTTAATATCACATCCATTAAATATTGTTTTTTATTGTTCAATTTAAATTTAGATTGAATTTGCAGCAAGAATCCGAATAACTAATACTTCTATGCATAAAATGCTATAAAATTATAGACACCGTTGTCCTGTATACAAGCTAAATGGGAAACAAAATCATAGATAATTTGACGAAACACATAGGCACATCGCCTATGTTTCAAATATCTTATGTTCCATTGTTTCATAGTCTCTACAAAACACATAGGCAAACAAGCAATGTTGCTCTCTTATATTTCAAAGCTACTTTGGCAAAACCCAGCGCCAAAATTGCAATGGTGTACTCTCATATGTTTCATAGCTCGTTCCACAAACTACATATGTACCCCTGCTAAAATTTATTTTCCTATATATTATGCTAGTTTAGCGAAAATAATAGGTAAGCTTTCAATAATGTGCTCTCCTATTTAAGTATAGCCATTTTCACTACAAAATATTGCTGACGCTTATTGCCCTATAAATATGGGAGAATTTCTATATAAAAAATAACGCTTGGAGCTATATTTTTTTCCGTGATCTTAGACAAGTTTAGAACGAACTTAGATTAAAATTTATCGAAACAGAATAAAAAACGAATGGATGAACGTCGAGATAAAATACTTATGAAAGTAAATTTCCTAAGAAGAAGTCAATATACCACATTCCATAAATATTTTGATTATAATTCTGCTCCCATTAAATTGTCAGTCTGCAGCGATAACTGGAAGTGGCTCTTCTGTTGATGAGCACAGCAACACAAAAAAAAACATATTATTCAATGCATTTCTTACAATAAAGCCAGCATTTACAGTTTCAGTCGTAGCCCTGACTAAGACAAAATTTGGAACTCGTCTGAATTTTGAAATTTTCAATGCAGTAACTTTTTAAAATATTCTTTTTTAAAAAACAAAATAAATTTAAATCATATAATGTCTTTTTACTATTTATTAATTATTAATGTACATAATTAAAATATTTTAATAACAAAAATTATAAAACACCATAAAATATTGGATTCAAGCTATTTATTTATTTTGTTTTTGTTATCCGGATTATCCGGATATTTTGAGTTTTCAGTATTCGATATCCGGATAATCATTAATGTCGCATAATTGGAAACTCTAGTTCTGAGAAGGAGGCATAGGTCTCTATTTAAAACTTGCTTTTCTTTAACATAAAGTACTAATCTCCAAAGCTATGGAATTGCCTTTCATCAGCGTTAATTCTTTATGTGGGAATATCTGTTCGTTTTAAAATTTTTAAAAATCTTCGACTGTAGCTCAGATAATGTGTAGTTTAGTTCTCCCCCGGATGGGGCATTTTTTAAAGCATACATTTATTGTTTCTGAAGTTTTCTTTTTGAAAGTGTTTCTGCTGCTTAATCAAACAACTTGAGTTTAGATGTTCTTCTAGACTTATTGGTACTAGTAGAAAAGCCATATTAGCATAAGCAAAAAAATATATATATACCATATTACATAAGTAATTACAGAAAATAATCAAACTGGACAAAAAGTAAGAACAAACAAATACAATGGTGAACCAATCACAAATGAAAGCAATTTCTTGAAATTCTTATTTGGTACTAGAAATTACAATTGTTCATACCACTTGATGAAACCCTACCCTGGTCAGATGACTAGGTAAAAAAAGGCATTTATTTGTTTTATTGCGGAGTTAAACAAGCAATTAAAACTACCTAATTCAACTAAATTGAATTCAAATTAATAAATGCTCAGTCTACATACACATTTATATATACCCCGTTGAATTCCCACCATTAAAATACATCCCTCGATGAAAACACTTTTCCTAAAAATACTGATGATGTGTCCTAGGAATTTCACCTCTCTCTGACACAACTGACACTTCTTCGGTGAAGCTTTACGATTTGCTACTCTTAATCGGGCTAAGACAAGGCGGAGATTTTCTACCATATGCTCGAACGTGGGGCCATGTACGATAACATCGTCCAGATATACTAGGCACGCCTGAGGTGTAATTCCTTGGAGGATGATTTCCATAAGCCTCTGAAAGGTTGCAGGGGCATTATTTAGCCCAAATGGCATAACTGAAAATTTCCACAGTCCACTGCCTGTAGTAAACGCTGTCTTTTCGCGGTCTTCTTCTTCCACTTCTATTTGCCAGTAGCCCGACTGTAGGTCTAGTATCGAAAACCAAGTAGAGCCGGTGAGTGCATCAAGAGTCAGATCAATACGTGGAAGCGGATATGAATCCTTTTTGGTGACCTCGTTTAGCCGCCTGTAGTCGATGCAAAATCTAGTCGAGCCATCCCTTTCTTCACCAGCACGACTGGAGAAGTCCAAGGGCTACTGAATGGATTGATAACGCCTTGGGTTTTCATCTCGTGTACCATTTTCCGTTTCCTGACGTTTGGCTAGTGGAAGCCTCCTTGGAGGCTGTTTAATCGGTTTGTTGCTGCCTACGTCGATCTGATGCCGCATTATTGTGGCTCGACCGAGGTCATTTTTTTCGCGCAAAGACATCTTGATGTTTCATGAGTAGCTTTTCCAGTATTATTTTGTGTTGGTTATCCAGGTGCACAATTGTGGGTTCCAGCAATGGGTATAATTCCGGTGGTATACTGTCGAAGTTAGGTGCTACTCTCTCGAATGAACTGACAATGTCTGCGGCCACTTTGACATCTGCTAGTGAGGTCTTAGCTATGATTTCGACCGGGTTATGGGATAGATCGCGTTAGTTCCACTTATTGAGTGGCAGACCGCTGGCTCCATCCAAATGGAAAGTGGACTACTCCTTGGAGATAGCATAACACATTTTTGCTCTCCCACTAACGGACTGAAGAGTTCTACGAAACAGGACGACTCAGCTGGTATTGTTCAGTTCAGTATTGTTCTAAAAAAAATGTCGCTGTCTTCCTCTACTATTTGCACGATCAGAATAAAGCGTTTCTCCAGATTAATTGAACAGCCGTGGCCCCGCGAGAAAGACCATTCCGATTATGCAGTCGTGAAAGACTTCTGCGATATAGAAGGTACGTCTTGTGGTAAAGTTTCGGATAGCTAAGTTCAGCTCAAGGACCACGTCTACCCTGCTGATTTCCCCCGCGACGTTTCGAATCCGCGTTACGGATGGGCTCAGGCTAGAATGACATTTCAACCGGTTCAGTATTCCGCTGTTAAGTATGGAATGCGTAGCTCCGGTGTCCACAATAATGTGGCAGACAAGTCCTTCAATTTCTATTTTTATCTTGATGGTACTACAAATCGTACCTTGGCTCAGAGTTATTACAGGTGGAGGTGTTAGCCTCAAAGCTGATGATCTCGTTGTGTCCTGCATTTCTACGTTGTCTAGGGTTATCTGTGTGGCGGGAATTGGAGTACTATTTGCTTGTGTATAGTGGGTTATTGATGTAAGATTGATGTGTTTTGTTAAGGTGTTAGTAGGAAGAGGATGGTTCATTAGCGTGTTAGTGGGAATTGGATGGTTTGTTAAGGTGTTAGTAGGAAGAGGACGGTTGATTACTTGACACCAGAGGACGTGCTCGCGAGTGGAACTGGGAGCGTGTGGGAGGTATGCTGGCCTCAGATGCCTGAAATCAGCTGGTCTGCGTTTAAAGTTCCCCTTAAGCTAGAAGAAGTGATATTCCCGGTATATTCTCTGCTTCCGGATAGCTGCTGTGTTTGTGGTGGTTGCAAGTTAGACGGTGAGTCTTCTCGTGTTCCAAAAGTAGATTCAGGTGCTGTACTATTCCTCCCTTCTTCGATAGGTATTGCAAAATGTTGATTGCTCTGTTAGTAGGGTGGCCTTCAACCGGGTCCAATACTACCCTGTTGCCAGGAGCTATTTCAGTTTCCGGATTTACAACTGAACTCCGAAAGTTAGCAAAATGCAAGAAGACGTCTATTTGACTCTAATCTCGCACGATAAACCCGTACCTTCTTCGAAAGCCGCACCGGCGCATAGTTCCTGTGACGTTTCGGGCTAGTAGGTTTGGTTTATGCGAGGAGTTGTATGATATAGGAGCTGTTGAATCTGTCTGAGCTAGCTGCGGCTCCTTCACCTAGCTTGCTCGCTTTGCCGACAACATCCGGGCTGAATTTCTTCCTATAGATTCTGTTCTGAAGTCCGGCGGTCCACTTTGTGCAGGTCTATTATTACTCGTTGCTACGCCTACTCATATATTTCGCCTCGCAGATCGAGTTGCTCGATAATTAGCTTCAATTCGGAAAGCTGTTTGGACAGCATCTTGTATAGTAGACGGATTGAAGTCTCGTACTCTTTCTTGAACATCTAGGTTGAAAATTCCGTCCAGGAAATGTTCCGATATTATTTGATCTCTGGCATTCTCAGGAAAGTATGGGAGCTAGTCAGCCGTAAAATATCCGTGGCAAATTCTAAAAACGCCTCTCCATTCTTCTGGACTCTTGTGCTGAGCTGGACGTGAATAAATGACTGCTTATACTCAGCTCCGAATTGGATAGAGAGCGCATTTCTCGCCTCTTGGCTTAAGGTCTCGCTCTGTTATCCCACCCGTTCGTTTCCGCGATGGCTTCGTAGTGCAATTCATAATGAATCCACGGTGCCTTGCCGTCATGTTTCGTGGTAGAAAGCTTTGGTCTTCTTATAAGCGGGTCCGTAGCTGTGTGCTGCGGTCGATGAGTTTATGTGGAAGGTGTCTCACTTGCTTACTGAGACCCCACCGGGTTAGAACAAATACCCGCAGGCCGATTTGGCTCAACTTGGTTAGTGTCGTTGCTATGGGGGCTTTCCCTTACAATTTTCGAAAACGCCGGCGTCGATTGACAAGTTATTTTCTTTCGCAATTGTTTATCGTAAAATTTACAGAAATGTTAAGAATGAATTGGTTTTTAAAAAGTAATCATTAATGCCAGATATAGAAAAATCTTTAATTAATCTGCAATTCTCTGATCGTGTTTTCGAGATCATGCATTAGATAATGCGAAAAAAACATGAGTTTATAACTCGTCGGTTAGCATATATATTCCAGGAGTCTGAAAATAATTTTGTTTCGAAATTGTTTATCGTCAAATATAAAGAAATGTTAAGAATGATTTAGATTTTTTTTAAAGAAAACATTGATGCCAATATAGAAAAATTCTTCAATTCTCTAACCATTCTTTCGAGATCATTCATTTCCTGTCAAATATAGACTATTTAACAGATATTTTGCGTGCCAAAAACCACTAATTAGTAACTACTATGTTGTATTCTACAATAATGATTTTTCGCGTATATAACGTTTAGAAATAATTTTGGGGGCTTCAAATTTGTCGATAAGCAAACGTAGAGCAAATATTATTATTGTACATCCTGATAAACAAGTACAAAAAAATTTACAAATTTCCTCGTATCATTAAAATTCATCTGCTATTTTGCGTAGTCTGGATATCCTAACAAAAAAATGCTTCCACCTACTAAGTACAAAAAAAACGCTAATAATAAAAAATTACGCGGATTATAACTAACGTTAAGTTTAAATTTTTTTTTCAGCAGGTTACCTTGAGAATGGCGGATGAATCACAAATCCTTACTGCATAATTTAAAGATGACAATAGGCGCTTAACGGTATTTTTACTGCCTCCACAAATGGACAAAGAAATCCGGAATTCCACAGATGGCACCACCAATTCTTCTTTAAATGCCGATGGAGGGTTAGTGGGGTCTCCTTTACGAGAATGATTGTACCCCACACTTGACACCAAATTGTTTTACAATTTTTCGTCTATTACCAGATGGCCGAGCGGATGCCAGTATAATATGGTTACTACTTTCTATAAAATTTACCTTTTTGTTCCCATCCGTGGTTCCAGCGTAATTGGACAGGAGCCTCGAAGGCCGCAGTTAGACGGGATAAAGCTTGGCTTCCTGATTAAGAAGTATCTTAGCTGATAGGCCAGGCAAGCAGATCTTCTAACCAGATGAGCGCTGTACGCTACGCATGAGCAAAAATCAAAGAAAATCTCCTCAGTATGTGGAAAATGCTCCAACAAAGGCAGCGGTTCTACGCCGTGTTTTCCAAGGAAATCGTTCCTTCAAACATCCAGGCAAATAAAAAACCGATGGTTTCGCTTTTTACTGATTTTATACTTTTTATTTTTTCCTCGATCCTTTACTCTAACTACAGCTATACACCTTTTCGTGTTCTTCTTGTGCCTCAAAAACTAAAAGTCCCACCTAACCTTTCTTCCTATCTCGTCGGAACCTACGTGATCTTATCTATTACACCCTTTCTATTCGCTCTCTTACAAAATTTTTCTAGAACGACCTCTATCTCTGAAAGTTTACATCGGTAAAGCTTCACTTTAACAAATTTGTTTTCTTTTTAATTTTTGGAGCTAGTTAGATTTAATTTTACCTTTAGAGTGTGTTAAAATTCGATTTAATAGATGTTTAGTTCGGTACGAATTCAAATAATTTTGAAACTAATTTTATCTACTTTTAATCAATTTAATAGATTAAATGGGTACAAATACAAATAATTTTGGAATTAGTTTTACTTATCTTCTATTTTCCATACTTGCCGGAATCTCATTTGCTCTCTACGTTTGATAAAAGTGGCAGTTGTTTATTGACATTCATCTTCATAGCTGGCAGAATTGGTTTGCTTTTATGGTGTAAAATGAACGATATTTATCGGCATTCATTTCCTATATCTGTCAGAATTGCTTTGTTTTTATGGTGTAAAAATGAACATTATTTTTGGCGTTTCTTTTCTATATCTGTCAGAATTAGTTTGCATCTACTGCGTGAAATGAACATTATTTTTCGACATTTATTTTCTATATCTGTCGGAATTGATTTACTTTAGTAGTGTGAAAGATGAAACTTATTTATCAATATTCGTTTTCTGCATCTGTCAGAATTAGTTTGCTTCTATGGTGTAAAATGAACATTAATTATCGATATTCATTTTCTATCTCTGTCAGAATTTTTCTTCAATTCTAAATCGCTATCTCTGCTAAAGTTTTCGTTCAATTTTATTCCTAGAAAACTTTAAATGTTCATTAATTTATTAACACTTAGGGGTGGGCAATATTAATTTTTTCATTGAGAGATGACAGAATATTTCCTTGCAACTTTCGGCGATTCTATGTCTAAGCACAAGTCCAGCAAAATACTTCGGCTTTGTGCGGCCACGTCTGGGTTTGCCTTTTATACAGTCGGCTGGCGTGGTGCATTTGTGACGACCAGGTGTCGCGCGAATTGTAAGGATTGATTTGGGTTCAGTGTCTATTTCTGACAGAGTCTGACCCAAGGAGATGTCAGGTTTTGTTTTTGTTGTGGTTCGATTTTTACTTCGCTGTTAGTTTTGTGTTGCCGGGCCGAAAGTTTGTTTTGTTACGATATATTAGTTTTCCGGCGTAAATGCCCTGCGGTCCCAATTAACAATTTAGGATATCTCTAGGGGTGCGAATATCTGGGGTTCAGATGTCCGTGGTAGACCACATGCCCCTCCCACAGGATTTCCTGTGGTTCTACTTATGCATGGTGCGGTAACGCATAATGTGAAGCTCCTGGTCCAAGCATACCTAGGACGTCTGACAGATCTCCTAGATTTTTCTAATGATGTACGGGGAATATCTGAGGATATTATATGACATTTTCTGTGTAGATTTTTTTTATGCGTAGAGACATTTTTACAAAATAAAAAATGATAATGTTTGGAATCTATATGCCAGAGGCACAGATTATCCCGCTATCCCGCTTAGAGCAATTTACTGAAAGCTTTCTGACTTCAATTTTTGAATTACCTCTGCATGTCACCACTAATATCCTTCGAATTATTTACAGGGTATTTCTTTGCTATTCCATCGCCGGGAAAAAGACACAGTCATATTACTGTCAAATAATTTTGACAAATGCAAACGGCTGTCATTAAAAAAGATTAAAGATTAAAAGATATCGAAGATTCATTGAATAGCCATTCAACAAGTTTATAGAGCGCTTGAAAAGAAATATCCAGTTCCAAAAAGAACAAAAATTAATCCAGGAGTATTAAAAAACATTCACGGCGTAAAAAAGCTGCCGATTCTGAATTTAAAACCGACTATTCTTAATATTTATTTTAAAATACGATATTCTAATGTATCAAATCCTTCTAGGTTGAGGTTACAGCAGCAATAAAACATTTCGATCTACAACTAAATTTTGGACCATATAAACATTGCTATACAAAAATTGGCAGGCTTTTGGGTGGAAAAGTCATGTGTTGTCACGAAGTCATGTGTGTCACGAAAAAGCTGAACTGTAATGAATGTTGAAAAAATTTAAGATGTGTAGTGGTTACATGCTGAGCAATATTTGCTTGTGCTCAAAAGAGTTGCGTTTACTTCTATGACAGACAGCGCGTGAAAATTTGTTTTGTTAAACCTTTATATCGTGCAAATAAGTTGGAATTTTTGCCATATCGCTTTGCTAGCAGCTGGAAGCACTGAAGGCTATTTATCTTGGTTCGATGTTTCTTCTATGAGAGAATTAGTTGGTTATTATTATTCAAAACTTGGTGGTACTTGGATAATGCGACAAAATCCAAGAAATGGTGTAATATGTGTTGTGTCGCTATGGGCTCCAATAGTTCGAAAACTATTAGCAACAATGCCATGGAGCACCAAGAATTGCATTATCAGTAGATCTAAGATGCAAGAACTTGATAACTGGCGCAATGTAAGTTAAAGTTTGGTACATAAGCTGTGTTCTTTTATGTCCGTAGAACAAAAGATACACAAAAGAACGTCTCATACATTTTCAAAGAAGATTTACATGAAGCGAATAGCACAAATAGTTCGTTTCAATCGACAGAACAATTTGTTCTCCCCAGTATATAGGAGTTTTAGAACAAGGTATATACTATGTATTTATTTAATTTTATTTTGCTATATTTTACTAGGCGATGTTTTGTCCTAAGTGCCGATACTTGTAAATTTATGCAATTTTGCTACGATGTTGAACTATGTTTTTTGCTACATTTCACTAGACTGTACTATATTCTAAGTGCCCATACCTGTACTTTTATTATTTATTTTGCTACAATGTTTATCTACCATGTAACTTTCTATGATGTGCCAGAGCATTGTGTGCCTTTGGCACGGGTACTCAAATAAATTGATGTTTATTATCTATTATTTATTAAGAAGACAGCTATAGAAAACTTAACGGACCAACAGTAGAAGATAGTAGAAAAATGCCTGCCAATCAAATTGATATTTCACAAAGAGGTGTACTGCCAATTTCAATGGGCAATGTATGTGAAATGTACTTAAATGAGACGCCATACTTACAACAGAAAACAAGCGAATTTATATACTCGAAGAGATTTTGTCCGTTTGAACATGTTTTGTGTGTCCAGAACACGGTTTCGCATAAGGTTTGGTGCTATGTTTAGGTGAACCTAATTAAGACGCTCTTGAGGCCAATCCTATGCAAACGAAGAAACAACGTTCATGCCCTGTTGGAGAATGTTCCAGCCGAACTTGTTGCTTTGCATCCAAATGAAATCGCTGGGGTTGTTGTTGAAACATTACAAGACAAGCTTGAAATGAAGAAAAAGCTTATATTTTTATGTTACTCTTGTTTATTGAGACTAAAAAATCCAATGTACGCACTTAAATCGATCAAGAGAGTATCCGAAGATAGAGGCATAGAAACCTGCATCGAAAAACAAAAGCATAGTTAACAAATTAACTTGGCCGACTTTAAAGTATGTCTGGCTACTTAGACTAAGCGTAAATTGCTGTTATACAATTTGAATAGTGGTGTACTTTAAGTGGAGTTTAGGTACCACAAAGTTATAGCCTGACTCCAGTGTTCACTAGTAGCCTTGACTTGACTCAGAAAGAATTGTGTCGTGGTTAGTTGCAGTCAGAAGTCCTCGCTACGTGTTAGCTATCTGGATGTAGCGGATAGATGTTGATGTAGGGCTGTAGTGTGGTTTGACTACACTGGATACTTTGCGACAGTTGTCCAAACAGGAGTTAGAGCAACAACACAATTGCTAGAACAACAGTTAGATAAAGAAATTTTGATTAGGATAGTACGATGAGTGTCGTTGTAGTTTGTATAACAGAAGATTTTGATAGCGCGAGTACGACAAATGTCGTGTCGCTACCCTGTCCGAGTTGCTCGTCTGAAAAAGAAGCTGTTACAAACTGATAAAGACAAGTGGACCACTTCTATCGTTGCGGTAGGTTAAACCAGTCTCGGTAGACAGATACAATGTACCGCGGTCTTCTGTTAATACTCTTCGTTGTTGAACAGTTAGTTGAGACGTTATTAGTGTTGTCGATTTGAATCAACTGCAGCTATTATAAACGGTGAAAATGACGCGTAAACCTGGTGCCGACGGGTCAAGCTGGCTTATCAACTTCTACCGTTGCGGTAGGTAGATTCAATCTTGTTATGCAGATGTCATGTATTACTGACTTCGTCGGATATTTTCATGGACAACGTTAATTGCAATGTTGTGGACCTTTTCCGTTCGAACCGCCTGTAATACGTTTAGCTGCAGTGTTAGAGAAGCATAGCGGAATTCCGGCCGTCCTAAAAGGAAGAGCCTGAAAAGAAACAAAATGTGGGGCCGCTATTGGAGCGGGCAAAAACATAACTCTCCTGGGAAATCGAGACAGATCAAAAGCCTCTTGCTGCTGTGGTTTTTAATCCTTATCCTTTTATTTCAGCAAAAAGTCTCACAACGTTATAATATTTAAAATTTGTAACAATACAACTTTATGTTATTAAGTATGACATCGGACTGAATTTACTTATATTTAATTAATTTTCATTGTCAATAAACGCCTACCTAACTACAACTTTCCACGCTTAGCAAAGTATTAATAGCCGACAATATAGAAAAACGAACTGCGCGATTTGCTGGTGGCTGGTCACGCGTTCAGAAAGAAAATGATGAAGACGCACAGATGCGTCATACTCTTGTACATTTGCAGTTTGATATCACAAAAAAATTTCGAATACACTCGCTTCCGGTGTATACTAAGCTTAGTCTGTACTTGTTTTAACCTACAAACTTAAGAACTAGATAACAATTTATTTTTTATTAATACTAAAAACGTAACAAGAGCCCAATTGGGCCCAATACATAAGTATGTATATAATTTTTCTTGCACTTGGAAGTACATACAAATATAAATTAGTTTGTATACTAAGATGCGAGAGGTTGGCTCTTGTACGTTAATAGAACGACAATCTTGATGTCTTACTACCGAGTCAGACCACATAGCGCCATTCGAATGTATATTTCGGGATTTAAAGCACACAATTTTATTGAGGGTGTTGGACAAATTATCCTATAATCGAGACAGTGAATCGAAGGTAAGCAAAAGCCTTCTCTTCGGATGTTTTCATAACTCGGCAAAAACTCCAGAATATTTTTAATTAGTTGAATAAACGGGATCTTGAAATGATTGTTGGCATCATTTAGGAACTTGTCAAGTTATTTGCCGCTATTGGGATCATTGCTCCTAGTGTATCCATAGCTGGTGTTACCTTTAAGGATATCCGCATAAGTCTTCGAGGAATTTACAATATGCGCTACTTCGTTTTTAACCGAATCGATTCTGTAATTACGTTTTTCTCTGATCTTGGATTTTAGATCGGTTTTTTTTTTGCTTTGTACTTTTGAAGTTCCGGATAGAGCGCATACCTAGCAGGATGCTCGGTTGATGTCAATTTGCGCATTTAAGAGATGGCTTATTAGATTTCACTTTCGAGATGCAGGTAGTGTCATGTTCGTCTCCAATTCTCTGACACCTAATGCATCCTCTAATTTTCTTTTGTGCCGTCTTTTTTCCCAACAAAATATACTTAATTCCAGTTAGTTTTATGATGTCCTCCTCTGTTTCAGTTCGGACGGTGGAGATGTTAAGGGCGATTTGCGACTTCATAGAGCTAGGACTCGAAAAGCGAAATACATATTATAACGTTTTCATCTACTGGATAAAAATTTTCTCCGGCCGAGCGGTAAACGAGGGAGCAGTTGTATTCTAATATTTAAAAACTCCTTTAAGAAATTCACTGAAATCTTCGCAATTTAAAAAGGTTACGAGAATATATAATTTATGTGATGTTAGTAATAAGATTATTTTAAAAGAAAATTTATTTTGCCGTATCTGACTTTGTACTCAGCTGATCAGTGTTTGGCGGTAGATTTACTTGGTTCCCTATTAAGGTTTAGGATTGGGATATTCTTTATTCCAGTCGAGACCCGGAATAAAGTGAGGTTAATACTTCTGACTGCAGTCGATACCCACACAAAGAATCCTAGTCACAGTCGAGACCCGCGATAAAGTGTTTTTGAGTTAGTAATTTATTATTACTGCAGTTGATACCCACAGAAAGAATCTTTATCACAGTCGAGACCCGCGATAAAGTGTTTTGGGTAAATAATTTATTCTTACTGCAGTCGATACCCACAGTAAGAATCTTTATCTTAGCTGCTGTCAAAAATTAGATCTTTAATCCAGTCGGTACCCAGAATAAAAATCTATATTTTCAACCCTTTAACCAAAATAAAGTACTCGTTTGATTAGTACTAAATTCTTATTGCAGTCGCTACCCACAATAAGAATCTTTATTTTAGTCGCTTATCAAAACAATACTCTTAATCCAGTCGAGACTCAGAAGAAAAATATTTATTTTAATCTTCAAGTAAACAAAGTATTTGATTTGTTAGAAGAAATTAGAACACTGGGAAATAACACCAGGAATAGATAACCACTTGATCACTGCACTGGCAAACTGGAAAAAGAGATCGACTCAAGGCAGATTGCTGTTTCTATAGCCAGAGTTTGCACGCGGTACCAAAGAACGGTAGTCAAGGGCGCATTGCAACAATATTAACATAGCAACAACTGGCATAGCAACAATAACCTGACATAGCAACTGCACCTCATCATTTGTCATGAAGTGTTACCATTTGAGTTATTGCTGCTAACAAGCTGCTGTCAACTTATTATCTAAAAAATTATTTTGGGTAAATTTAATTTATTTTTAATTCAATCTGGCCTAAATGTAAAATAAAAAAAAGAAACTTTCACCTTTTGTTGAATTAGAAATTTTGCTTACCAGGAATAATTTATAAATTCTTAAAAACAGTACCTTCAGCTGGCTTAGACGTAGTTGGAAGTAGTTTTGTCCTTTTTCCCTAGCTAAATTGTTGTAGTTTCGACTGAATTGGTCGTAATAACGTTATAAGGTCCGTCCCATAATGGTGAGAGTATATTTCTTTTCTGGTTCCTTAATAACACTTTATCTCCTATTTTAAATTGACAGGGTTTAGTACCTTTATCGTAATAAATCTTACACCTTTCCTTTATGGTCTTTAGTAAATATTTGGCTATCTGATACCCGTGCTGCAATCTGGACCGTAATTCATTAACATAGTCTTCGAAGTTATACCAAATTTGGGGCTCTTCTCTAAGCGAAGAGGGAGTCCTTGCAGGGAACCCGTAGAGAAGTTCGAAGGGAGTTAGGTTTGTACTGCTGTGTGGAGTAGTATTATACGTAAACATTGAATATGGAATCCATGAATCCCAATTCATAGCATCTCTATCGACATAATGTCGAAGGTATTCCGCTAATGTACGGTGGCTTCGCTCTAAAGCTCCGTTTATTGCGGGTGGTACGTTGTAGTTTGTAGTTTCGTAATTTTCAATAACTTGCAGGTTTCTTGAAATAATTTCCTCAAAAATTTCGACCCTCAAATTGTTTCGAAATTATTTATGTCATTCAAGCGACTTGTACTCCTGTACCACATTAGTCCCCGTTGCCCCCGTAAAGCAGCACTTTACTTATCTCTTACGATATGAAACTCTTGCTTTTCTGGGGTACTATTTTATAGCTACGAAGAGCTTATATATTATAAAGAGTTGCTTCTTCTGACTTGAGAATGTCATGAGTACTGGTTAAAATTTAATGTCAATCATAAGCAGCATCCGCTTGACTTAATTTTTGACATGCTGAAGGCTCTAAAGTGGACCTACTTCTCTTAAATTTAATTTTTTTCACTACTGATTCCAAGTGTTGTGGCCCAATATACGGAAGTTTCTCCAACAGCCAAAGGCACATCTGGTAAAATAATCAGCGTTTGCTAAACAATTACCTCGCACGGAATTGTTCTGCAACCGTAGAATGTTTTGCTGATTAGCCCAACAGCTGTGGCGATGAGCGCTTAGTGGAGCAATCGACGATTACAACAACAATTAACCTCGCATGGTAGTTATTATGTAAGGCGATTGTTTACCACTAAGCTACTCAGGTTCTGCAACCGGTAGAGCAAACGACAAGGTTGTGTCGTTTCTTTACATCCGCGTTGTGAGCAAGGAAAGTTTAATTCCGATTACTGGGGCATAAAAGACCAATGACTGGTCTGGCGAGAGCCTTTTATCGTTCAGTCAAGTTTTAGCTGCTTTTGGAGCGCATCAAGTTTCGTGTGTCGGTTCAGATTACCTCAGCGCCAGGTAATCTACTTAACGTAAGATAGGGAAAGTCGCGGTGTACATAAATAAAGAATTGTTCCAGTATAATTCGAGAAGTGTTTTTTTTAATTAATTCGGTAATTTCTTTGGTTGATTGCTAGTGGGACACGACCATTGGCGCAGCCGGTAAACTAAGGTAAGAAATTTGAGAATATCTTGCTGTTGTGTTGTTTTTTTTTTCCATGGTTCATTGTCTTTTCTTTTAAATTCTTTGAAGATTGTTGACATTTCTTTTTGATAAATTTATTTTTCAGAGATTACAATAAATATCTTTTACTTTTCAGGCTTAATTTAAGAAGTGCTAAATTAAGTGTTGAGTGTGATTTTAATTTTATAGTAATACTGAGCTGAGTGAGAGTTTTAATATGAAGGGTTGATCATTATAGGCGTTAGAAAATTTTCAGTGAGGAAAATTATCGAAATTTCAGTAGAGTATAATTAAGTTTTCAACGTCTCGTTTTCGTGGAGGTGTTAAGCGTAACCGCGGGTATATCGGGTCAGGTCGTAATTCAGTCACACCAACACACACACAAGGAGAAAAGCTCACACACTAGGAGCAAAGCTATATTAGCTACTCCAACACACACACAAGGAGAAAAGCTATATTAACTACTCCAGCACACACACAGGGAGCAAAGCTATATTAGCTACTCCAGCACACACACAAGGAGCAAAGCTATATTAGCTACTCCAGCACACACTAGGAGCAAAGCTATGTTAGCTACTCCAATCATCCGTTATACATACACGTACATATGACAAACGTGCCGTGCCCTGAACTATCTTCAAGTAAGGTGCCCATAGGAGAGTACTCCTTACACGGTAAAGTTTAAAAAATTCAATTGTTTTCCGGTTCGTGTTCAAAGTAATTGGTTTGGTCTGCGAGAAGTGACATTGAAGTGTAAGGTGACAGTAGATTAGGAAATCTTGTGATTCATTAGTGTAGATGTCAGTAGGGAGAAGCAACGTCCTGACGAGAGAGGAACTTTTGCGATTTCGAGAGCAGGAAGAAAAATTGGAAAATAAATCACAAGAGTTGAAAGAGTGCCAAGATAAATTAAAAGGGTATGAACAAGACTGGCAGTATATCGGAGAACGCCTAACAACCGAACTTAAGAAGCGATTGCCATGTGAGGAATTAGAAGCTGTACTTGAAGAACTAAATACTTGCACCCGGACAAGTACTAAGGGGGAGGCACTTGATTTATTAGTTACAGCCACTTTCCACATTATCCACAAAGGAGAGAATGCGTTGAAACAAGCAGTAGAAGAAGCCCAAAAAGAAAATCAGGCTCTAATAAAGAAAGTAAAACTTCTGAAACAGCAGTTGCTAGAGCCAGAGAACTTAACAGAGGATCTAGAGAAGGAAATAGGACTTGATCGAAATACAGGAAAAGGAAAAAGACGCAGAGTCACAGAAAAGTGGTGGACGAAGAAGGTTGTTGCTCCGGGAGGCAAAACAAAGTGGAAGTGTTAAAACAGCTAAAATCCAGTGTTCAACACCCGATTCAGTTGCAGATCAAAGGCCGAATAAGGACATAGAGAGTCGTATAGAGAAATCAACATCACACGAACAAAAAAACAACATGGTTGATGCACATGAAAAAATCATGGATATGGTGTCCAAATATACCAATGTTTTCGGGGGAAAGGTCGCCAAAGCTAGGAAGTGCACCGCTTCCTAAACTGCTGCAAATATTTTTACGATCGTCTTAAGGCCGAACAACAAGAGATCTTCATGTGTAAGATATCGGTTAATGGACGACGCATACTACCTGGTGAGTTCTGAGGAGCCAAAAGATTTTGCGGCATTGCAGCATACCATTAAAACTGCTTATATGCCTAAAAAGTCCTACAGCGAATTAAGAACCGAAATGATAGCGTGCAGACAAAGACCCGGAGACGACATTAGGGAATATGCGGTCAGAATGAAGGATTTGTTGAATCAAATTAAAACGGTAGTTTCAGCTAAGTATCCAGGTAAGGACGGGGGTCTGATTTCAGAGTTGGAGGCTGATGCAGTAGCCACATTCAAAGCAGGCGTGATGAACCGGACTACGCAAGTATACCTAACAGGCCGAAAATTCCAATCTTTGGACGAGGCACGTGAGGAGGCAGATTACTTCGATAGAAACGCCAGACGGCTACAGGTGAGAGAACCAGGAATGCCGGAAAAGGCATTAGAAGAAGTCCACCGAGCAGTTGGAGTACGGGTAGAGTTTACAAAGACGAGAAAAAACGGACAGCAACCCCACCAAGTCGAGGGCCAGCTTTGTCAGGGATGTTCAGGAACCCCTCTGCCCAACTAAAGCAACCCAGAAATATCAAGTGCTTCCAGTGCGGGAGGCATGGGCATATTGCGAAGGAATGTACAGAGAGAATGCCGTCCCCTTATTGTATGAGATGTCGGATATATGAACACGAAGCGACAGATTGTGGGTAACAACAGGTAAGGCTTATGGATACATATGGTAACCGCCCGGGGTATGTCAGGCAGAGGCTGTAGTTCTCTATTGCCAATTTTGTAAACCCTCTGATCATTATACAGAGATTTGTGTGAAAAATACATTGCCGATCAGGGAAACGGGGATCGGCAGCTGGGGATTTTTACCGCAGCTGCCTTCATCTAACAAAAGAAGAGACAACGAAAGTCCCACAGGAACTAGCCAGTGAAATAGAACTAAGTTTATTTAATAATTGTATAATTACTGTAGAATCGGATATAGGCATAAAGGGTAAATTGGTGTTATTGGTTCACACAGGGGCAACGTGCAGTGTGCTTAAGGTAAATCGTATCAAGGGAACTACGCCTATACAAACGTTACAAAAAATATAAATAGGAGGGTTGTTTGGGGCACAAAGAAGCTCAATTGGAACATGTACAGCCAAGAGACGAATGGGTGAAGTTGAACAGACTTGCGAATTTAACGCCATATATGACACGGACTCAATCGGAGCTGATGGAATACAGGGTATTGAATTTCTCAGATATAGAGTTGTCATTGACTGTATAAATAAGAGATTGTCAATACGCGCTATAGAAAAGAGCAAGGACCGAGAACCGCTCTTTGGTTCCATCACAGGCAAAGAACAAGTGGACGCCATAGGGCTAAAATGGTATACACAAGGTAGCCCATGTAAACCTAATTGGGAAGAAGTGCCTAACCCAAGTGATATTAAGATTCGGCTTAAAGATAGAATAACAGCATTAAAAGATGTTGTCGCTAAAACAAGCGAAGTTTCAAATAGCATACAAAGGTACTTGACTGAGGTAAGTAATAATAATGGAAGAGAAATACCCGAACTATAGAGCCCGCAAACGAAATCACAGAAGGAAGATGTGATGGATACAAATCAGACACTAGCAGAGCCAGTGGAAGAGGGACAAGGTGTGGAAAATACCTTGACCGCAGCTTTAAGCACAAGGGCGGCTTAAGCTGAGAGTCTGAAGGCAAATGTAGAAAAAGAGAAGGAGCCAAATAATCCTTGCAAGGAAGTTAGGTTTGATATTCTCAAGATATCCTCGTTACTCTCTGATAAACGGCGCAAAGTTATAGCCAACACGCACGCAACAGTATATAAGAGAGACATGCCGCAGATAGAAAAAGAGTAGAGAGGTCTTGAAACTATCCGTTCGCACAGGAACAGCTCAGGAAAACAATTCTGCTCTTTTAGAAACCTTGGTATGGTTTCCAGATGATATGTGGGGCAAGAAGCTAGAACGTGATAAAGAGAAAGAATCAATATGTGCTCGGACAGAAATCGGGCTCGAAACTTTCCAAACCACGGCCTATGCAGAAGTCATAAGCATCAAAGATAGCCAGCATCTAAAACAGGATAAGATAGCTTCACCTCCAAGAGCCGGAGAGCTCAAGGGATCCATAATACGAATGGAGCCGAGGACGGAGCAGCTGATAAGCATCCAAGTTGCAAGCGAGGATGAGACGGTGTGTATGGCAGAAGAAATATGTCCCGGCGTGTACTTTAGTAATACCCTAATCAGGCCTAAGAATGGACAGGTAATTGTTGGAATCGTCAACGCTAGAACTGGGGCAGTTGAAATAAGGAATTTCAGACCTAAGCTGGAGAGTCTAAATACGTACTCTGTGCAGCCTATAGGAGAAGGTCGACTGAAGTACAATCTCAGTCAGCAACGGCTCAAACTAATGAAACAATCACTTATACTCGGAGAAGACCTAAATTCAGAGGAAAAAGAGTCCGTGACTCAAATTTGTTACGAATATAGTGATATTTTTCATTTGCCAGGAGACAAATTAACCTATACTCCGACGAAAACCTTCAAACCTTTAATCGCTAATATGTACATGGCCCATTCATAGGAAGCAGTACCGCATGCCGGAAGCCCACAGAGAAGAATGCAAGAAGCAACTTGAAAAACTGTTAGAGAAGAATATCATAGAGCCTAGTGATAGTCCGTTTAACTTTCCACTATGCTGATTCCCAATAAGGGAACTGATGAATCTGGTAACTGCAAGTATAGGTTGTGCGTGGATTTTCGGGAACTAAGCAAGGTTTGAATCCCATTTTCGTATCCACTTCACCGAATAGAAGACATTTTGGATCGGCTGGGTCATTCCAGGTACTTTCCACGATAGATTTAGCTAACGGGTATCATCAAGTATTAATTGATCCAGAAGATAAAGAAAAAACAGCTTTTAACACTAATTTCAATCATTTTCAGTATAAACGATTGCCGTTTGGGCTAAAAACTGCGCCTCCGTTTTTTCAGTCGCTTCTAAACGGAATATTAACAGGGAATAAAATGTTTCGTGTATCTCGACGGTGTCGTTATATTTGCAAAAAACTTAGATGAACACAACAATAAGTGAGGCATGTATTTCAACGGTTTCAGGGTCATAAATTAAAGCTGCAACCCTCTAAATGCCAGTTTCTGAAAAAAGAAGTGGTGTATCTGGGCCTTGTATGCTCGGAGCAAGGAGAAAAGCAAGATCAACATTTGGTGGAAGTTTTACAGAGCTTTCCACGACCAAAGACGGTGAGACAGGTTCAATATTTCCTAAGGTAAGCTAATTATTACCGGAAATTCGTTCGAAGCTTCTCGGTAACCATGGCTCCAATTAATAATTTATTGAGAAAAAAAATAAAGTTTAATTGGGGGCCCAATTGTGATACGTCATTCGCCCTGATTAAAAAGGCTCTCACTACACCTCCGTTGCTAGTTTATCCGGACTTTACGAATTAATTTACATTAATTACGAATGCGAGTGGGGAATCTCTAGGAGCTGTATTAGAACAGGAAGGTAAACCTGTTAGCTATGCCAGGCGCACGCTAAATCAAGTGGAAAGAAATTACTCGACCGCAGAACGCGAAATTTTGGCTATAGTGTGGGCTGTACGCAGTTACAAATGCTATCTCTTGGGTAGACATTTTAAAATTAAAACGGACCACCAGCCACTCAGAGGTGTATTCAAGGTGAAGGATACAACATCACGCATGGTAAGGTTCCATCATTAACTGTCGGAATACGATTTTGAAATTGTTTACCAAAAAGGAAAGGACAATGGTAATGCGGACGGCCTGAGCAGAATACCCCGAGATGAAGCCGAAATAGAAACGGATGGTGGCACAGAATACTCGCTTACAAGCTCAGAAGAAAAAACTCGATGCAAGGGGTGATCTGCCAGAGTCTGCGGAGGACTGGTAGGACGTTGATGAAACTCCAATTACGTTGAGAAGACTGCATGGCACTCAGACACCACAATACGTTACTGATCCCGAAGAGATAAAAGTAATATTAAAAGATTATCATGACTCTCGATTCGGGGGGGCATTTCAGAAGGAATAAGACCTTGGAAAGGACAAAACGCTTCTACCGGTGGAAGGGGATGAAGGCTGACATTGCCAAGTATATCAGGCGATGCTCGAAATGTCAGCAGAATAAACAAAGTAAGGCTATTAAAATGCCACTAGTCGAAACGGAAGTCTCCGAAAAACCGTTTGATAAGTGTTCAGTCCACCGACGTGTTGTGATTCCCCCGAAGTAAACACATTCCTAAAAACACAAAATAAAAGAAACACAAAGAACCAAATTCTAAATGAAATCAACAAAAAATACTCATCTGATAGTTGGGAACTTCCTTCCTTTGGTCCAGCGATGTCTAAACACTCTAACAAATACATTCAACACCTAAAACATACAAAATTACTATTACTTATAACAAAATTCTATAAAAATATCATCAACTTACCTAAAGTGTACATCCCTCTCGTATATTTACATTTCGCAATGTCACATAGTGACATTACGTCAAATCATTTGATTTCACCTCAGTCATTAAATCCAATAAACGTCGCTAGGGCAACACCGAGAGGCGAGAGCTCATAACTGGATGCGGCGGCTATATAAAGCCGACGAGCCGCAGCAGAAAATCATTCTTGGTCCAGAGCTCATCTGGTTTAGAGACTAATCTAAATACAAGAATATTCCCAACATCATTATAGAAGATTAATCCTATATTTCAGAGAATAATCTGAAAATCCTATCAATTCCAAAAAATTCCATCCCACACCTAAGCAGAAGATTAATTCTGCGCAGAGATTAATCTGCAAAATATCCATCCCACACCTAAGCAGGAGTATAATTCTGCGCAGAGGTTAATCTGCAATATTCCTATCTACACCTAAGCAGAAGAATAATTCTGCGATGAGAATAATCTGCTACATCTCCTGCTCACATTTATGCAGAAGAATAATTCTGCTGCAGAGAATAATCTGCTCTTCTTCTTCTTTGAAGTAGCATATTGCTACATTTCAACGAACGCTCAGAATACTGTCAGAGACTAATCTGACTAGTTTTACTGACTATAGCATTTTGCTGCCTTGTGCCCTCACGCACTAGCAGCATCAATATTACCCCCCCCCCCCCAACTTTTCTTTGTTTTAATGACAGATAATAATTCTAGTCATCTCTCCCTCTTTCAGAACGAGGAGAAAATTAGCAGCGCCTGAGCAGGAGCTCATTGATTTTTATTTTGATTTTTATTTGTTTATTTTTTATTTCGTATTGAATTTTATATTGAATTGTATTGTAGTTTGTAGTTTTTGTTTTGAATATTTCTTTTAAATGAATTACTGTGATATTTAGTTTTAAGCTACTGAAATTTAATAAAATGTTATATTTGAATTTAAAAAAAAACTGAGTTGTCCAATAAAAGCCGGCACTCCCTCCCACGTCCGAGACTAGCTCTCACAATAAGATTTAACTAGGTTTGTTGATTTCGTAGCGATACCTGATCAGGAATCAAATACGGTAGCAGGGCGTTATTTGAGCAAATACTTAGCAGATATACGTTGCCGAAGCAATTAGTGACTGATCAAGGAGCCAACTTTATTGGGGAAGTCGTAAAATCTCTGTGCAAAATTCTAAAGATTAAAAAGTTGCAGACTACTGCCTATCACCCACAATCACCTTAGCCAATTATTTAAGGAGCTTCGTTGATGAGTACCCGAGAAATTGGGATGGATTTCTACGCACAGCAGCACATGCGTACAATAACACTGTACATTCGGGGACCAAACATACGTCAATGGAAACCCTGTTTGGGTTCATATCAGAAGTTCCGAGCAGCCTACAACGCAAACCTGAACCAGTATACAACGCTGATAGATATCACGCCGTATTACGGTTCAAATTGCAAAAAGCGTTCAAGTTGGCGAGAGAAAATTTGCTCCGAGGTAAGTCTGTAGCCAAGAAACATTATGATAAATCGGCAAGGGCTAAGGTAATTCATGTCAGAGAAAAGGTATTGCTTAGAGATGCAGCTCGTGCGGGAAAGTTATCGTCTATTTTTTAGGGGCCCTATGAAGTAATATATGTTCATAGTCCTGAAAACGTGACAATACTTCAAGGGAAGAGACTCAAGCGGGTACATACAAACCGCTTGAGGAAGCTCGAACAATAATGCGTCCATACCAATATTGTAATAATAACTCACCTCTTTTAATATTGCAGACAGTCTAAAATTCAAAATACCATTCAGCAAGGGAAGGTCAGGGCTTGAGGACCGATAGTAAAGAGCCTGTTCTACAAGGTTGAGGAATTTAAGATACGGAAGGAGAGAAGAGGAGTAACAGGTATAAAACATATATTATTGTTTTTCCGTTTCAGCCATAGTTAAGACAATAGGGGAATTAGAATATAGAAATATAGGAATTATTGTTTGTTCATAGTATACGAAAGAATAAATTAAAGATATTTGTCCAAGTAAGTAGTTTAAGGCAATATCGAAGTTGAGATGAAAATAAGTCTTTAAAAAATAACTTTAAGTATGTTAACTGACAAAATAGGATTAATATTAGCAACCTACTAACATCAATATTAATTATTTACGCGGAGAATTCAGGCTACAGCATTCACCCAGTTGCATTATCTGGAGTGCTGTTTGAAAACCTGGCGAAAGCCAACTTCTACACAAAGCACTGGACCATACTATCACAGCTGTAAGTACCGGACTTCTCGGAGGAATTGAGTTTCGCAGATAATTGTAGCAGCCTGGTTGCACAGCTCTGCGAGAACATCCATACGGACATCAAAACTAGATGCACGATAGCTGTTAAAGTGATTAAAAGCTGGACATCAAAGATCGAGCGTCGAAATGAAGAATTGTCGCATCACACCCAATCAGAACCATCGCAGCGAGTAAGGCGATCAGTTTTCGATGGAATAAGCTCACTATCGAAAACTCTTTTTGGAACGATGGACCATACAGACTCCGAGAACATCTACGCGGAACTGAATGAGCTCAAGAGAGAGGAGAATCGTACCTTCACGTTACTCCAAGAACAGGCTACGGTTATTAAATCCATCTTCGAACTAAATCCATCTTCGAATAATAAAGAGGTACAGTCTCCTAGCTAGGGTTAATTTATTTCGTTTGCATGTTTGACCTTCATTTTGTCCTTTCTATACTGAAGGTTGTGTAGGTCTTGGCTCTGTTACATGGGGGGATTGCGAATGGAGTTGTTGATGTATAAGGGTGCTTTAAAGGTGCTGGGCTCTTCAGCTTTTGGGTGTCCTTGCGGGGGGGGGGGGGGGTTGTCTGCACAGTGCATATGCCAAGGATCGGGGGTGGAACCATTGGCCACGTGTAAAATGCCTCCAGCCGAAAGCAATTGGTCCGGTTTGGTCTGATCAACACGATAGACGTTTGATAGTATCCGCATTATGTATGCACATTCGAGTACGCATATGTGCGGTCTAGACCGCCGCCCGCTTGGTGTCTCAGCTGGAACCTGGGGGGTGGCTTCCTGGTTTCCCTCCTTTCCCGTAGCAAGTTTCCGTGCGAAGGTTGTGGTATCATTCATTTGGTTAAATTTATTCTGGTTTAGTGCCGATATTGTGGTGGCTTTCTGGTTTAGTGCCGATATTGTGGTGGCTTAATATGATCTGCAGGTTTCAGAATGGTTGGTCTGCATGTGGGTGTTCATTATTCCTATTGAATGATTACATGTGTATGGGGTTCCTTGGCGGAGCAGACAATTCGAGGGTCGGCGCAGAGCTATTGGCCACAAGTAAAGTGACTCCCCAACTGTGTCATCTGTTTTGTGTCTGTAGCTCTGTTTAGTGAATCGCATGGGTTCACTAAGGCATACTGCTATATATCCGTTAAGACGCATATATAGGTCTGTGTCATCGTTCGTCGTATGGTGGTCCAGTTGGTGCCGGGGGTGGCTTTTTAGTTCGTTACTTTCCCATCAGTCATGTCTCTCAGCGAAGTAATACGTTAAGTAGCATGTCTGCAGGTTGGGGTATGGGCTATTATATCGTTGAGGAAAAGTAAAATGAATATATGTATTTTGTGCCTAGGTGGCTGCCGATGGTTGTTAATCATGTTAGATATATTTAGGTTTAAAACCTGCCTGCCCTATTAATACTGTGATGGTTGTATTCCTGTGTGTATTTTGAAGTGCCTTCCTGTTGATATCTCTTCGAGGGAGATGTATTTCCTGGTGCTACTCTCGTTTGTGTCAATATATGCTGCTATAAACTTTGAGGCTTTCCTGTTCCCTCTTATTCTGTCAAGAATCTTTATTTCTGGGCCAATGGTGTGGTCTGTGGTTCTGAGGTGTCTTGATATTGAGCTCTTTCGGATTGGCTTTGTATGTCTCTATCTGCTCGGTTATATTCTTCTGCTTTGTATGGCATAGATAGTGCAATTCACAATTCGCACATTTGAGTTCTACGATGTTGCCCCATTCTTCTGGTTTTACCTTGTGTGATGTGGGGTTTTCAGAGTAGTATTTTGTGTCATAGTCGCAGTTCTTATTATTTCTTCTATATTTACTTCTAAGTCTTGTTTTTGGGGGGTTAATAGGGTACCAGTCTAACTGTATCTATGGTATTGTATATTTCAACTATAAGTTTTTCGGTGGTGTGATCGCTAAATGGTATCCTAAGGAAAGTGCCTTGCCTTTGGGGGTTGTATATAATGGGTTCTATTTGGCTGGGATGGGAAGGCATTAACTGCTGCTAGGATTCTCTCCTGTTTGTGTCTTGGCAACGCAGCCTTTTAGCAAGCTTGCCGATAGCTGCTGTTGATGATGGCTGCGGGGTAATTGTTGTCAATTAGTTCCTGTGTGAGTTTGTGTACTATCTCCATTTGATAGTCCGGATCGGTTTACTTCAAGTGCATATGTTAACCTATGTATTATCGTGTTTGTTTTATATATGGTTGGCTGATCGGAGTAGAAGTTGATCAGTCTGTTCGATGAGATTTCTTTCCTGTACCATTTTGTTTTTAAGGATGTTGGGGTTCTAATTATGGTCAAATCTAAATAGTTTATTTGTTTTTCGATATTTTCTTCCTCCATGGTTAGCTCCATGTCTAGGTTGTGCTCAAGTAGTTTCTTAGTGTTGTGTATACTGCTCTTTCTGGCGTATAGCAAGAAGTCGTCGACATATATCTTAATGAATGCCACGCCCATTGCTTGGAGGGCAGGGAGGATCTTGTTGACTGTATAGTCAATGAATATGCTGGCATATTTGCTGGATGTTTTACCTCCCATTGGTGTACCTTTGGCCTGCTTATAAATGTTTCCGTTTATTTTGAAATAGTTCGATTGATATAGGTCAAATTCGATTAGGTTCATCAGATTTTGGATATTATAGGTATCTTTTATTCGAGGACCTATAGTTTCCTTGATTAGATATGTGAGTTTCTTTAAGTTTAGATTATTGAACATGTCTTTGACATCCATGGTATATAGCTCATATCCTTCTATTATTTCTAGGCCTATCAATTCTTCCCTAAGCGTGGCTCTATCCTTTACATTGGGGTCGAATTTAAAGAACTGTAGGTGTGCCGCATGTCCTCTAGTGCTTTGTTAATATATTTACCTAGTGTTGTGTTGATAGATCGTGTCTTATCGACAATGGGTCTCATTTTAGGTTGGGGTTTGTGGATTTTTATTAGTGGGTGCATAATGGCAATTTCGTTGACATAATCAGCGAGTTCTCTCAACATGATTGTGTCTTCGTGAGTGCGTCCTAGCAGTGTTGGTCTGCTTCTTTTGATATACAATCCCTTGTCTCTGATGAGTTTTATTTTGTGCTTATATGAAAGTTCGATGCTTCGTAGGATTCTGTCTTCGTTGTCTTTGTTGATTGTTTTGTATATGCCCTTCTGAATTCCTTCCTCTATCATTTCATTTAACAGGGTGTTGTATTGCTCCGTGTATAGGGTAACGGTGACCTTGCCTTTATCGGCCTCCATTATGGTTATGTCTGGTCTATTAACGAGCATGGTCCTGATTCGTCCTACTGCCATGTTTATTTTGCGATCTATTTTGGTTTGCTTGCGGTTTGCGTTGGCTTTAATGTATTTGTTGGTGTGTTTTGCGAGGATGCTAATTTTCTGTCTGTAGCTAATTGGGTCGACCTCTTGGGTTAATGTCTGCTATGTTATTCAGGGTGATGAGTGTTTCGGTTATGTTAACATTGTCCGTGGGTGGCACGAATTTGGGTCCGTAGCATAGAATGGCTTCCATGTCTTGATCCATTTCACAGGTTGTGAGGTTTCTGAATCCTCCTGTAATCTGTCTCAGTGTCATTGTGGTATGGTGGTGTATCTGTGGTGATGGAGAGAAAGATGGAAATGGTTTTCGTTAGTAGGGTCGTAGTACTAATATGGAGTATGTGTGCGTAGGGGTTTATACGAATATTATGGGAAGGGCATCTCTTATTTATTGGATAGATGGTGCCCTTATGAATGAGATCTCTTGGGGGTATAGCGTGCATATATGTAATTATACAGCTCGAGGAGTTGATGGGACTGACGGCGTGTGATCAGGATGGTACCTGTTTTCCACATCCTATCTCTGGATGAGCGCATCATAAGATGGTTTGGCTTTGTTTGTTCTATGCTTTATTGAATCTCAAGGTTCGGTGATCCATCATGCATGCACACGCACTGGTAATGTTTTATGTGTGAAATACGTGGTGGATCCGCACCCAATTCGACTCTTACTTTCACTTCGGTCTTCCCAGATAGATTACTATTCCAGTGCCGGATTAATGACTCGAAAGGGTCGTGTTTTAGTTCCCGAACGTTCACAGCACTGATCAGCACTTTCTTGAGGCTTACAGTGTACTGGCGGGACGCGGTCATCAGGCGTCTTCGTCTTCTCCTTTATCGCCCTGAGTGCTCAAAGTGATGTTGTTCTTTTCTAGGAACACGCAAAAGATTAAAATAAACCGGTGCAGGATATCGTGCAGCTATGTGTCCAAATGGGAGACTAGCTACGAATCGTTGCGACGGAGTCGTGGTGCACCAATTTTATCCACCCCACGCCCTGTTAGTTTATCCACGGGACGTCCGTCAGGTCTGGTACTAAAGGATTTCATTCAGTACGAATTGTAGGTGGGTCTATTTTGTTTTGAGAGTTGCTAATATGTGGGGTCGGACTTCTGATGATGTCCGCCGGAATGGAGATGTGGTGAGTTTTATTAAAATATGTATGTAAAAAAATATATATATATAAGTTAAACAGTATTAAATTAAATGTGTGCAACGCGCCGGTAATTCGTAAAACGCCTGTACTTCCGTTACTCTATACCCCTGATGGTACGCAACAGTCCAGAGAAGGATTTTTGGGAAGAAATCTGGTGTGCTATATCATTAAAACTTATGAACCGTCTTCATTGTTCTGGTGAGATCAGGGGGTTCTTTGTTTGGTACATATATGGGTATATGACTATGTATGTTGTATGGAAATTATATATTCTTGGAATACAATGATCTGTGCTTGAGAAGATGAATTCGGTATGTTACGTCCCGGAAAATGTAACATTTTGGGTAGTGGGGGCGTTCTTAGACGGTACTAGGAAGGCCCGATGCTTGTTAGTGTTAGTATAGATAAGGGGGATGATTGGGGATGCCGTGCAGGCTAACTATTGGCTATACCGTACGTCGTTTCATTCCAGCCACAGAAATCTTCAGCGGTGTTCCTAATACTATATGTGGAGTGGGTTTGTGTGCCCGTTTTGTGTTGTAGAACACGAAGTTTGTGCTGTGTAAATTTTCCTATTTTTTAAGCTATTTCATTGGGTTATAGTAGTTAATTTTGTGTGAGTATTTCCTATAATAGATCATAGTGCTGATTTTGCATTATGGTTTGAATGTTAAAAATATGTGAATGTGTAGCATATGGATTCACAAATGTTAATGTGGGGTAATAGTGTGTGGTATCTCGGTAAGTATGCTTAGGTATTAAAAATCTTATAATATCTTATAAAAATCAAATATTAAAATAATTATCATTAAAACAATTATTAAAATAACTATTAAAATAACCATTAAAATAATGCTGTATTTTGAGTTCAATGGTGTGGATATTTGTTCAGAATATGCTTGCAGGTTGGTTTCTGACCAAAAATTCTTTCTAATTTAGCTTGCCTTGAGTTTGCTGTTTTACAAAATAATTATTTTTCAAGTGTCAACAGTGCCGTGTTTTAGATCGCTTTCGATTTATTTTTAAAATTAATTTTTATTTTGCTTTTTTATTTTCTTTTATTCTATAGTTTCCTGTTTCTATTATTTATGCCTTCTTAAAGTGTAATTATTCTGGATAATAAAAGGATTTCTTATTTAACCTTCGAACGTGCGTGTATATATGTATATGTGAATCTTGGGTGCTAGTTCTTGGGGGTGCTGCGCGTAGGGAGGCTTTCTTGGCATATATAATTTAATTTAATATATATTTTTTGGCTGCACATGCTCAAAAGCTCTGGGTGCATTTTTGTGTTTACTATTGGTGTTGAGACTGGATAGTTACGAAAACTATCGTTTCTGATGGACCTCATTGTCATGAGGGTTTTTTTAATTATTGTTGTATGGGATTTTTTGTGGGTGATTTTATAATGTATACTAAAGGTATAAACTTACCAAGTAATGTGTTTTAGAGTTGTTGTGCTGTTTGTTGACGGATGCCTTAACAGTGCTGATATATGCCGCACTTTATTTCACTATATAGTCACTTTTCTGTGTCTATGCACTTAATGTTGTTGTTCGCGCCGCGGTATGATTTATTATTATTTGTTATACAAGTAAATATGGGTGTGCTAATTATGTTCTGGAGTTTGAATGGAGTACGGGTGTTTGCCGTTCAGGCCGTTTTTGAAAAAGATCTTAATCTAATCCATAAGTATATTTTCTATTATTATTTCAGAGTGGGTGTTATTTTATGGTGAGAGCAAGTGGTTTGTGAATTGATGTTATATTATAGGGCCAGTGAGCTCGTGACCGTTAGCAAAATTTTCTTTCAGGTTGAGCTGGCCTGTTATAATTTTTTGTGTTGGCTATCTGCCTGAAGATGTGGAGTGACGATCTCTATGTGGATCTTCAAAATCGTAAGGTGAGTGGGCTATGTCTTGCTGCTGCATATATATATATATAGGTTCTAGATGTTATGGTTGGGGGGAGCCAACTGGTTGATCGAATGAAGGTATCGATGGATACTGCTGTTACCGTGGAGGTATAGAGGCTGCCTAGAAGTGGTATCTTGGCAGAAGCTGACTATATATATGATGGCGATTGTGGTGTCTATATGGGGCTAGCGAGGATTAATTGTATATTAATAGCGCTTGATTTTATTAAAACTTTTTATGCTAATTGTTCACTATTGGTTATGACTATGGCACTTTTTTGGTTTTGTGTCACTATCACTATGATGTAGCTATCACTTGTTATCGCGTGTGTGTCCTAGGCTACCGTTATGCGGTTTATTATTTAACTATATACCACTGAGCACTACGGTAGATATATATGGTGCCTATATGATGCTTTAATTGTGAACTTATATTGATTTATATTTTTTATTTAAGAAACACTTTTGGGATTTTAATTTTGAATTCTATGCGTGTCTGAACTAGTCGGCGGCGATTAGTAATCTGGCTTCTAGTTTTCATTGCTGGTAATGAGAGGATGCAGAGTGTATCCCTACTTATTTATAATTATGAGTATTCATTATGTGTAGCTCCTGCCTGAGTAATCTCATGGATCATGGGTTACTACCTGTTTGTGCTGCGTATATCCTTTTGATGGCTCGGGTACATATCGTGATTGGTTCACTCAATTGGTGTTGTGTATATGGGTTCATCTTTATACATAGAGTTTTTTTTTTTATATGGGTACCGAGGTGGTTTATTAGTGTATTTTAAGGGAGAGTAGATTTATTGAGGCCTACGTTTTCTTGTTTATAATTTTTAGCTATCTATGAATGGGTAAAAATATTTTCATTATTATGAATTTTTTGATTCTCAGTTTGGGTATGAGTTTTTCTCGGAAACTGCTGTATTGTTTTGTGCTGTACTGTTTTCTATTGTTGGGATCTGCCGGCGTCGTAGTTATACTTAAAAATAATAAAGAGGTACAGTCTCCTAGCTAGGGTTAATTTATTTCGTTTGCATGTTTGACCTTCATTTTGTCCTTTCTATACTGAAGGTTGTGTAGGTCTTGGCTCTGTTACATGGGGGATTGCGAATGGAGTTGTTGATGTATAAGGGTGCTTTAAAGGTGCTGGGCTCTTCAGCTTTTGGGTGTCCTTGGGGGGGGGGGGGGGGGGGGTTGTCTGCACAGTGCATATGCCAAGGATCGGGGGTGGAACCATTGGCCACGTGTAAAATGCCTCCAGCCGAAAGCAATTGGTCCGGTTTGGTCTGATCAACACGATAGACGTTTGATAGTATCCGCATTATGTATGCACATTCGAGTACGCATATGTGCGGTCTAGACCGCCGCCCGCTTGGTGTCTCAGCTGGAACCTGGGGGGTGGCTTCCTGGTTTCCCTCCTTTCCCGTAGCAAGTTTCCGTGCGAAGGTTGTGGTATCATTCATTTGGTTAAATTTATTCTGGTTTAGTGCCGATATTGTGGTGGCTTAATATGATCTGCAGGTTTCAGAATGGGTTGGTCTGCATGTGGGTGTTCATTATTCCTATTGAATGATTACATGTGTATGGGGTTCCTTGGCGGAGCAGACAATTCGAGGGTCGGCGCAGAGCTATTGGCCACAAGTAAAGTGACTCCCAACTGTGTCATCTGTTTTGTGTCTGTAGCTCTGTTTAGTGAATCGCATGGGTTCACTAAGGCATACTGCTATATATCCGTTAAGACGCATATATAGGTCTGTGTCATCGTTCGTCGTATGGTGGTCCAGTTGGTGCCGGGGGTGGCTTTTTAGTTCGTTACTTTCCCATCAGTCATGTCTCTCAGCGAAGTAATACGTTAAGTAGCATGTCTGCAGGTTGGGGTATGGGCTATTATATCGTTGAGGAAAAGTAAAATGAATATATGTATTTTGTGCCTAGGTGGCTGCCGATGGTTGTTAATCATGTTAGATATATTTAGGTTTAAACCTGCCTGCCCTATTAATACTGTGATGGTTGTATTCCTGTGTGTATTTGAAGTGCCTTCCTGTTGATATCTCTTCGAGGGAGATGTATTTCCTGGTGCTACTCTCGTTTGTGTCAATATATGCTGCTATAAACTTTGAGGCTTTCCTGTTCCCTCTTATTCTGTCAAGAATCTTTATTTCTGGGCCAATGGTGTGGTCTGTGGTTCTGAGGTGTCTTGATATTGAGCTCTTCGGATTGGCTTTGTATGTCTCTATCTGCTCGGTTATATTCTTCTGCTTTGTATGGCATAGATAGTGCAATTCACAATTCGCACATTTGAGTTCTACGATGTTGCCCCATTCTTCTGGTTTTACCTTGTGTGATGTGGGGTTTTCAGAGTAGTATTTTGTGTCATAGTCGCAGTTCTTATTATTTCTTCTATATTTACTTCTAAGTCTTGTTTTTGGGGGGTTATAGGGTACCAGTCTAACTGTATCTATGGTATTGTATATTTCAACTATAAGTTTTTCGGTGGTGTGATCGCTAAATGGTATCCTAAGGAAAGTGCCTTGCCTTTGGGGGTTGTATATAATGGGTTCTATTTGGCTGGGATGGGAGGCATTAACTGCTGCTAGGATTCTCTCCTGTTTGTGTCTTGGCAACGCAGCCTTTTAGCAAGCTTGCCGATAGCTGCTGTTGATGATGGCTGCGGGGTAATTGTTGTCAATTAGTTCCTGTGTGAGTTTGTGTACTATCTCCATTTGATAGTCCGGATCGGTTACTTCAAGTGCATATGTTAACCTATGTATTATCGTGTTTGTTTTATATATGGTTGGCTGATCGGAGTAGAAGTTGATCAGTCTGTTCGATGAGATTTCTTTCCTGTACCATTTTGTTTTTAAGGATGTTGGGGTTCTAATTATGGTCAAATCTAAATAGTTTATTTGTTTTTCGATATTTTCTTCCTCCATGGTTAGCTCCATGTCTAGGTTGTGCTCAAGTAGTTTCTTAGTGTTGTGTATACTGCTCTTTCTGGCGTATAGCAAGAAGTCGTCGACATATATCTTAATGAATGCCACGCCCATTGCTTGGAGGGCAGGGAGGATCTTGTTGACTGTATAGTCAATGAATATGCTGGCATATTTGCTGGATGTTTTACCTCCCATTGGTGTACCTTTGGCCTGCTTATAAATGTTTCCGTTTATTTTGAAATAGTTCGATTGATATAGGTCAAATTCGATTAGGTTCATCAGATTTTGGATATTATAGGTATCTTTTATTCGAGGACCTATAGTTTCCTTGATTAGATATGTGAGTTTCTTTAAGTTTAGATTATTGAACATGTCTTTGACATCCATGGTATATAGCTCATATCCTTCTATTATTTCTAGGCCTATCAATTCTTCCCTAAGCGTGGCTCTATCCTTTACATTGGGGTCGAATTTAAAGAACTGTAGGTGCCGCATGTCCTCTAGTGCTTTGTTAATATATTTACCTAGTGTTGTGTTGATAGATCGTGTCTTATCGACAATGGGTCTCATTTTAGGTTGGGGTTTGTGGATTTTTATTAGTGGGTGCATAATGGCAATTTCGTTGACATAATCAGCGAGTTCTCTCAACATGATTGTGTCTTCGTGAGTGCGTCCTAGCAGTGTTGGTCTGCTTCTTTTGATATACAATCCCTTGTCTCTGATGAGTTTTATTTTGTGCTTATATGAAAGTTCGATGCTTCGTAGGATTCTGTCTTCGTTGTCTTTGTTGATTGTTTTGTATATGCCCTTCTGAATTCCTTCCTCTATCATTTCATTTAACAGGGTGTTGTATTGCTCCGTGTATAGGGTAACGGTGACCTTGCCTTTATCGGCCTCCATTATGGTTATGTCTGGTCTATTAACGAGCATGGTCCTGATTCGTCCTACTGCCATGTTTATTTTGCGATCTATTTTGGTTTGCTTGCGGTTTGCGTTGGCTTTAATGTATTTGTTGGTGTGTTTTGCGAGGATGCTAATTTTCTGTCTGTAGCTAATTGGGTCGACCTCTTGGGTAATGTCTGCTATGTTATTCAGGGTGATGAGTGTTTCGGTTATGTTAACATTGTCCGTGGGTGGCACGAATTTGGGTCCGTAGCATAGAATGGCTTCCATGTCTTGATCCATTTCACAGGTTGTGAGGTTTCTGAATCCTCCTGTAATCTGTCTCAGTGTCATTGTGGTATGGTGGTGTATCTGTGGTGATGGAGAGAAAGATGGAAATGGTTTTCGTTAGTAGGGTCGTAGTACTAATATGGAGTATGTGTGCGTAGGGTTTATACGAATATTATGGGAAGGGCATCTCTTATTTATTGGATAGATGGTGCCCTTATGAATGAGATCTCTTGGGGGTATAGCGTGCATATATGTAATTATACAGCTCGAGGAGTTGATGGGACTGACGGCGTGTGATCAGGATGGTACCTGTTTTCCACATCCTATCTCTGGATGAGCGCATCATAAGATGGTTTGGCTTTGTTTGTTCTATGCTTTATTGAATCTCAAGGTTCGGTGATCCATCATGCATGCACACGCACTGGTAATGTTTATGTGTGAATACGTGGTGGATCCGCACCCAATTCGACTCTTACTTTCACTTCGGTCTTCCCAGATAGATTACTATTCCAGTGCCGGATTAATGACTCGAAAGGGTCGTGTTTTAGTTCCCGAACGTTCACAGCACTGATCAGCACTTTCTTGAGGCTTACAGTGTACTGCGGGACGCGGTCATCAGGCGTCTTCGTCTTCTCCTTTATCGCCCTGAGTGCTCAAAGTGATGTTGTTCTTTTCTAGGAACACGCAAAAGATTAAATAAACCGGTGCAGGATATCGTGCAGCTATGTGTCCAAATGGGAGACTAGCTACGAATCGTTGCGACGGAGTCGTGGGTGCACCAATTTTATCCACCCCACGCCCTGTTAGTTTATCCACGGGACGTCCGTCAGGTCTGGTACTAAAGGATTTCATTCAGTACGAATTGTAGGTGGGTCTATTTTGTTTTGAGAGTTGCTAATATGTGGGGTCGAACTTCTGATGGATGTCCGCCGGAATGGAGATGTGGTGAGTTTTATTAAAATATGTATGTAAAAAAATATATATATATAAGTTGAACAGTATTAAATTAAATGTGTGCAACGCGCCGGTAATTCGTAAAACGCCTGTACTTCCGTTACTCTATAACCCCTGATGGTACGCAACAGTCCAGAGAAGGATTTTTGGGAAGAATCTGGTGTGCTATATCATTAAAACTTATGAACCGTCTTCATTGTTCCTGGTGAGATCTGGGGGTTCTTTCTTTGGTACATATATGGGTATATGACTATGTATGTTGTATGGAAATTATATATTCTTGGAATACAAATGATCTGTGCTTGAGAAGATGAATTCGGTATGTTACGTCCCGGAAAATTTAACATTTTGGGTAGTGGGGCGTTCTTAGAGACGGTACTAGGAAGGCCCGATGCTTGTTAGTGTTAGTAAAGATAAGGGGGATGATTGGGGATGCCGTGCAGGCTAACTATTGGCTATACCGTACGTCGTTTCATTCCAGCCACGGAAATCTTCAGCGGTGTTTCCTAATACTATATGTGGAGTGGGTTTGTGTGCCCGTTTTGTGTTGTAGAACACGAAGTATGTGCTGTGTAAATTTTCCTATTTTTAAGCTATTTCATTGGGTTATAGTAGTTAATTTTGTGTGAGTATTTCCTATAATAGATCATAGTGCTGATTTTGCATTATGGTTTGAATGTTAAAAATATGTGAATGTGTATCATATGGATTCACAAATGTTAATGTGGGGTAGTAGTGTGTGGTATCTCGGTAAGTATGCTTAGGTATTAAAAATCTTATAATATCTTATAAAAATCAAATATTAAAATAATTATCATTAAAACAATTATTAAAATAACTATTAAAATAACCATTAAAATAATGCTGTATTTTGAGTTCAATGGTGTGGATATTTGTTCAGAATATGCTTGCAGGTTGTTTCTGACCAAAAATTCTTTCTAATTTAGCTTGCCTTGAGTTTGCTGTTTTACAAAATAATTATTTTTCAAGTGTCCAACAGTGCCGTGTTTTAGATCGCTTTCGATTTATTTTTTAAAATTAATTTTTATTTTGCTTTTTTATTTTCTTTATTCTATAGTTTCCTGTTTCTATTATTTATGCCTTCTTAAAGTGTAATTATTCTGGATAATAAAAGGATTTCTTATTTAACCTTCGAACGTGCGTGTATATATGTATATGTGAATCTTGGGGTGCCAGTTCTTGGGGTGCTGCGCGTAGGGAGGCTTTCTTGGCTATATAATTTAATTTAATATATATTTTTTGGCTGCACATGCTCAAAAGCTCTGGGTGCATTTTTGTGTTTACTATTGGTGTTGAGACTGGATAGTTACGAAAACTATCGTTTCTAATGGACCTCATTGTCATGAGGGTTTTTTTAATTATTGTTGTATGGGATTTTTGTGGGGTGATTTTATAATGTATACTAAAGGTATAAACTTACCAAGTAATGTGTTTTAGAGTTGTTGTGCTGTTTGTTGACGGATGCCTTAACAGTGCTGATATATGCCGCACTTTATTTCACTATATAGTCACTTTTCTGTGTCTATGCACTTAATGTTGTTGTTCGCGCCGCGGTATGATTTATTATTTTATTATTTGTTATACAAGTAAATATGGGTGTGCTAATTATGTTCTGGAGTTTGAATGGAGTACGGGTGTTTGCCGTTCAGGCCGTTTTTGAAAAAGATCTTAATCTAATCCATAAGTATATTTTCTATTATTATTTCAGAGTGGGTGTGATTTTATGGTGAGAGCAAGTGGTTTGTGAATTGATGTTATATTATAGGGCCAGTAAGCTCGTGACCGTTAGCAAAATTTTCTTTCAGGTTGAGCTGGCCTGTTATAATTTTTTGTGTTGGCTATCTGCCTGAAGATGTGGAGTGACGATCTCTATGTGGATCTTCAAAATCGTAAGGTGAGTGGGCTATGTCTTGCTGCTGCATATATATATATATAGGTTCTAGATGTTATGGTTGGGGGGAGCCAACTGGTTGATCGAATGAAGGTATCGATGGATACTGCTGTTACCGTGGAGGTATAGAGGCTGCCCTAGAAGTGGTATCTTGGCAGAAGCTGACTATATATATGATGGCGATTGTGGTGTCTATATGGGGCTAGCGAGTATTAATTGTATATTAATAGCGCTTGATTTTATTAAAACTTTTTATGCTAATTGTTCACTATTGGTTATGACTATGGCACTTTTTTGGTTTTGTGTCACTATCACTATGATGTAGCTATCACTTGTTATCGCGTGTGTGTCCTAGGCTACCGTTATGCGGTTTATTATTTAACTATATACCACTGAGCACTACGGTAGATATATATGGTGCCTATATGATGCTTTAATTGTGAACTTATATTGATTTATATTTTTTATTTAAGAAACACTTTTGGGATTTTAATTTTGAATTCTATGCGTGTCTGAACTAGTCGGCGGCGATTAGTAATCTGGCTTCTAGTTTTCTTTGCTGGTAATGAGAGGATGCAGAGTGTATCCCTACTTATTTATAATTATGAGTATCATTATGTGTAGCTCCTGCCTGAGTAATCTCATGGATCATGGGTTACTACCTGTTTGTGCTGCGTATATCCTTTTGATGGCTCGGGTACATATCGTGATTGGTTCACTCAATTGGTGTTGTGTATATGGGTTCATCTTTATACATAGAGTTTTTTTTTTATATGGGTACCGAGGTGGTTTATTAGTGTATTTTAAGGGAGAGTAGATTTATTGAGGCCTACGTTTTCTTGTTTATAATTTTTAGCTATCTATGAATGGGTAAAAATATTTTCATTATTATGAATTTTTTGATTCTCAGTTTGGGTATGAGTTTTTCTCGGAAACTGCTGTATTGTTTTGTGCTGTACTGTTTTCTATTGTTGGGATCTGCCGGCGTCGTAGTTATACTTAAAAATAATAAAGAGGTACAGTCTCCTAGCTAGGGGTTAATTTATTTCGTTTGCATGTTTGACCTTCATTTTGTCCTTTCTATACTGAAGGTTGTGTAGGTCTTGGCTCTGTTACATGGGGGATTGCGAATGGAGTTGTTGATGTATAAGGGTGCTTTAAAGGTGCTGGGCTCTTCAGCTTTTGGGGTGTCCTTGCGGGGGGGGGGGGGTTGTCTGCACAGTGCATATGCCAAGGATCGGGGGTGGAACCATTGGCCACGTGTAAAATGCCTCCAGCCGAAAGCAATTGGTCCGGTTTGGTCTGATCAACACGATAGACGTTTGATAGTATCCGCATTATGTATGCACATTCGAGTACGCATATGTGCGGTCTAGACCGCCGCCCGCTTGGTGTCTCAGCTGGAACCTGGTGGGTGGCTTCCTGGTTTCCCTCCTTTCCCGTAGCAAGTTTCCGTGCGAAGGTTGTGGTATCATTCATTTGGTTAAATTTATTCTGGTTTAGTGCCGATATTGTGGTGGCTTAATATGATCTGCAGGTTTCAGAATGGGTTGGTCTGCATGTGGGTGTTCATTATTCCTATTGAATGATTACATGTGTATGGGGTTCCTTGGCGGAGCAGACAATTCGAGGGTCGGCGCAGAGCTATTGGCCACAAGTAAAGTGACTCCCAACTGTGTCATCTGTTTTGTGTCTGTAGCTCTGTTTAGTGAATCGCATGGGTTCACTAAGGCATACTGCTATATATCCGTTAAGACGCATATATAGGTCTGTGTCATCGTTCGTCGTATGGTGGTCCAGTTGGTGCCGGGGGTGGCTTTTTAGTTCGTTACTTTCCCATCAGTCATGTCTCTCAGCGAAGTAATACGTTAAGTAGCATGTCTGCAGGTTGGGTATGGGCTATTATATCGTTGAGGAAAAGTAAATGAATATATGTATTTTGTGCCTAGGTGGCTGCCGATGGTTGTTAATCATGTTAGATATATTTAGGTTTAAACCTGCTGCCCTATTAATACTGTGATGGTTGTATTCCTGTGTGTATTTGAAGTGCCTTCCTGTTGATATCTCTTCGAGGGAGATGTATTTCCTGGTGCTACTCTCGTTTGTGTCAATATATGCTGCTATAAACTTTGAGGCTTTCCTGTTCCCTCTTATTCTGTCAAGAATCTTTATTTCTGGGCCAATGGTGTGGTCTGTGGTTCTGAGGTGTCTTGATATTGAGCTCTTCGGATTGGCTTTGTATGTCTCTATCTGCTCGGTTATATTCTTCTGCTTTGTATGGCATAGATAGTGCAATTCACAATTCGCACATTTGAGTCTACGATGTTGCCCCATTCTTCTGGTTTTACCTTGTGTGATGTGGGGTTTTTCAGAGTAGTATTTTGTGTCATAGTCGCAGTTCTTATTATTTCTTCTATATTTACTTCTAAGTCTTGTTTTTGGGGGGGTTATAGGGTACCACTCTAACTGTATCTATGGTATTGTATATTTCAACTATAAGTTTTTCGGTGGTGTGATCGCTAAATGGTATCCTAAGGAAAGTGCCTTGCCTTTGGGGGTTGTATATAATGGGTTCTATTTGGCTGGGATGGGAGGCATTAACTGCTGCTAGGATTCTCTCCTGTTTGTGTCTTGGCAACGCAGCCTTTTGGCAAGCTTGCCGATAGCTGCTGTTGATGATGGCTGCGGGGTAATTGTTGTCAATTAGTTCCTGTGTGAGTTTGTGTACTATCTCCATTTGATAGTCCGGATCGGTTACTTCAAGTGCATATGTTTAACCTATGTATTATCGTGTTTGTTTTATATATGGTTGGCTGATCGGAGTAGAAGTTGATCAGTCTGTTCGATGAGATTTCTTTCCTGTACCATTTTGTTTTTAAGGATGTTTGGGGTTCTAATTATGGTCAAATCTAAATAGTTTATTTGTTTTTCGATGTTTCTGCCTCCATGGTTAGCTCCATGTCTAGGTTGTGCTCAAGTAGTTTCTTAGTGTTGTGTATACTGCTCTTTCTGGCGTTATAGCAAGAAGTCGTCGACATATATCTTAATGAATGCCACGCCCATTGCTTGGAGGGCAGGGAGGATCTTGTTGACTGTATAGTCAATGAATATGCTGGCATATTTGCTGGATGTTTTACCTCCCATTGGTGTACCTTTGGCCTGCTTATAAATGTTTCCGTTTATTTTGAAATAGTTCGATTGATATAGGGTCAAATTCGATTAGGTTCATCAGATTTTGGATATTATAGGTATCTTTTATTCGAGGACCTATAGTTTCCTTGATTAGATATGTGAGTTTCTTTAAGTTTAGATTATTGAACATGTCTTTGACATCCATGGTATATAGCTCATATCCTTCTATTATTTCTAGGCCTATCAATTCTTCCCTAAGCGTGGCTCTATCCTTTACATTGGGGTCGAATTTAAAGAACTGTAGGTGCCGCATGTCCTCTAGTGCTTTGTTAATATATTTACCTAGTGTTGTGTTGATAGATCGTGTCTTATCGACAATGGGTCTCATTTTAGGTTGGGGTTTGTGGATTTTTATTAGTGGGTGCATAATGGCAATTTCGTTGACATAATCAGCGAGTTCTCTCAACATGATTGTGTCTTCGTGGAGGTGCGTCCTAGCAGTGTTGGTCTGCTTCTTTTGATATACAATCCCTTGTCTCTGATGAGTTTTATTTTGTGCTTATATGAAAGTTCGATGCTTCGTAGGATTCTGTCTTCGTTGTCTTTGTTGATTGTTTTGTATATGCCCTTCTGAA
>OZ005744.1:136592550-136701381 GCA_963930735.1 Dioctria linearis | reverse complement strand
TAAGGGGGAGGCACTTGATTTATTAGTTACAGCCACTTTCCACATTATCCACAAAGGAGAGAATGCGTTGAAACAAGCAGTAGAAGAAGCCCAAAAAGAAAATCAGGCTCTAATAAAGAAAGTAAAACTTCTGAAACAGCAGTTGCTAGAGCCAGAGAACTTAAGAGAGGATCTAGAGAAGGAAATAGGACTTGATCGAAATACAGGAAAAGGAAAAAGACGCAGACCCGATTCAGTTGCAGATCAAAGGCCGAATAAGGACATAGAGAGTCGTATAGAGAAATCAACATCACACGAACAAAAAAACAACATGGTTGATGCACATGAAAAAATCATGGATATGGTGTCCAAATATACCAATGTTTTCGGGGGAAAGGTCGCCAAAGCTAGGAAGTGCACCGCTTCCTAAACTGCTGCAAATATTTTTACGATCGTCTTAAGGCCGAACAACAAGAGATCTTCATGAAATGTGTAAGATATCGGTTAATGGACGACGCATACTACCTGGTGAGTTCAGAGGAGCCAAAAGATTTTGCGGCATTGCGGCATACCATTAAAACTGCTTATATGCCTAAAATGTCCTACAGCGAATTAAGAACCGAAATGATAGCGTGCAGACAAAGACCCGGAGACGACATTAGGGAATATGCGGTCAGAATGAAGGATTTGTTGAATCAAATTAAAACGGTAGTTTCAGCTAAGTATCCAGGTAAGGACGGGGGTCTGATTTCAGAGTTGGAGGCTGATGCAGTAGCCACATTCAAAGCAGGCGTGATGAACCGGACTACGCAAGTATACCTAACAGGCCGAAAATTCCAATCTTTGGACGAGGCACGTGAGGAGGCAGATTACTTCGATAGAAACGCCAGACGGCTACAGGTGAGAGAACCAGGAATGCCGGAAAAGGCATTAGAAGAAGTCCACCGAGCAGTTGGAGTACGGGTAGAGTTTACAAAGACGAGAAAAAACGGACAGCAACCCCACCAAGTCGAGGGCCAGCTTCGTCAGGGATGTTCAGGAACCCCTCTGCCCAACTAAAGCAACCCAGAAATATCAAGTGCTTCCAGTGCGGGAGGCAGGGGCATATTGCGAAGGAATGTACAGAGAGAATGCCGTCCCCTTATTGTATGAGATGTCGGATATATGAACACGAAGCGACAGAGTGTGGGAAACAACAGGTAAGGCTTATGGATACATATGGTAACCGCCCGGGGTATGTCAGGCAGAGGCTGTAGTTCTCTATTGCCAATTTTGTAAACCCTCTGATCATTATACAGAGATTTGTGTGACAAATACATTGCCGATCAGGGAAACGGGGATCGGCAGCTGGGGATTTTTACCGCAGCTGCCTTCATCTAACAAAAGAAGAGACCACGAAAGTCCCACAGGAACTAGCCAGTGAAATAGAACTAAGTTTATTTAATAATTGTATAATTACTGTAGAATCGGATATAGGCATAAAGGGTAAATTGGTGTTATTGGTTCACACAGGGGCAACGTGCAGTGTACTTAAGGTAAATCGTATCAAGGGAACTACGCCTATACAAACGTTACAAAAAATATAAATAGGAGGGTTGTTTGGGGCACAAAGAAGCTCAATTGGAACATGTACAGCCAAGAGACGAATGGGTGAAGTTGAACAGACTTGCGAATTTAACGCCATATATGACACGGACTCAATCGGAGCTGATGGAATACAGGGTATTGAATTTCTCAGATATAGAGTTGTCATTGACTGTATAAATAAGAGATTGTCAATACGCGCTATAGAAAAGAGCAAGGACCGAGAACCGCTCTTTGGTTCCATCACAGGCAAAGAACAAGTGGACGCCATAGGGCTAAAATGGTATACACAAGGTAGCCCATGTAAACCTAATTGGGAAGAAGTGCCTAACCCAAGTGATATTAAGATTCGGCTTAAAGATAGAATAACAGCATTAAAAGATGTTGTCGCTAAAACAAGCGAAGTTTCAAATAGCATACAAAGGTACTTGACTGAGGTAAGTAATAATAATGTAAGAGAAATACCCGAACTATAGAGCCCGCAAACGAAATCACAGAAGGAAGATGTGATGGATACAAATCAGACACTAGCAGAGCCAGTGGAAGAGGGACAAGGTGTGGAAAATACCTTGACCGCAGCTTTAAGCACAAGGGCGGCTCAAGCTGAGAGTCTGAAGGCAAATGTAGAAAAAGAGAAGGAGCCAAATAATCATTGCAAGGAAGTTAGGTTTGATATTCTCAAGATATCCTCGTTATTCTCTGATAAACGGCGCAAAGTTATAGCCAGGGAGAGCACGCAACAGTATATAAGAGAGACATGCCGCAGATAGAAAAAGAGTAGAGAGGTCTTGAAACTATCCGTTCGCACAGGAACAGCTCAGGAAAACAATTCTGCTCTTTTAGAAACCTTGGAATGGTTTCCAGATGATATGTGGGGCAAGAAGCTAGAACGTGATAAAGAGAAAGAATCAATATGTGCTCGGACAGAAATCGGGCTCGAAACTTTCCAAACCACGGCCTATGCAGAAGTCATAAGCATCAAAGATAGCCAGCATCTAAAACAGGATAAGATAGTTTCACCTCCAAGAGCCGGAGAGCTCAAGGGATCCATAATACGAATGGAGCCGAGGACGGAGCAGCTGATAAGCATCCAAGTTGCAAGCGAGGATGAGACGGTGTGTATGGCAGAAGAAATATGTCCCGGCGTGTACTTTAGTAATACCCTAATCAGGCCTAAGAATGGACAGGTAATTGTTGGAATCGTCAACGCTAGAACTGGGGCAGTTGAAATAAGGAATTTCAGACCTAAGCTGGAGAGTCTAAATACGTACTCTGTGCAGCCTATAGGAGAAGGTCGACTGAAGTACAATCTCAGTCAGCAACGGCTCAAACTAATGAAACAATCACTTATACTCGGAGAAGACCTAAATTCAGAGGAAAAAGAGTCCGTGACTCAAATTTGTTACGAATATAGTGATATTTTTCATTTGCCAGGAGACAAATTAACCTACACTCCGACGAAAACCTTCAAACCTTTAATCGCTAATATGTACATGGCCCATTCATAGGAAGCAGTACCGCATGCCGGAAGCCCACAGAGAAGAATGCAAGAAGCAACTTGAAAAACTGTTAGAGAAGAATATCATAGAACCTAGTGATTGTCCGTTTAACTTTCCACTATGCTGATTCCCAATAAGGGAACTGATGAATCTGGTAACCGCAAGTATAGGTTGTGTGTGGATTTTCGGGAACTAAGCAAGGTTTGAATCCCATTTTCGTATCCACTTCACCGAATAGAAGACATTTTGGATCGGCTGGGTCATTCCAGGTACTTTCCACGTTAGATTTAGCTAACGGGTATCATCAAGTATTAATTGATCCAGAAGATAAAGAAAAAACAGCTTTTAGCACTAATTTCAATCATTTTCAGTATAAACGATTGCCGTTTGGGCTAAAAACTGCGCCTCCGTTTTTTCAGTCGCTTCTAAACGGAATATTAACAGGGAATAAAATGTTTCGTGTATCTCGACGGTGTCGTTATATTTGCAAAAAACTTAGATGAACACAACAATAAGTGAGGCATGTATTTCAACGGTTTCAGGGTCATAAATTAAAGCTGCAACCCTCTAAATGCCAGTTTCTGAAAAAAGAAGTGGTGTATCTGGGCCTTGTATGCTCGGAGCAAGGAGAAAAGCAAGATCAACATTTGGTGGAAGTTTTACAGAGCTTTCCACGCCCAAAGACGGTGAGACAGGTTCAATATTTCCTAAGGTTAGCTAATTATTACCGGAAATTCGTTCGAAGCTTCTCGGTAACCATGGCTCCAATTAATAATTTATTGAGAAAAAAAATAAAGTTTAATTGGGGGCCCAATTGTGATACGTCATTCGCCCTGATTAAAAAGGCTCTCACTACACCTCCGTTGCTAGTTTATCCGGACTTTACGAATTAATTTACATTAATTACGAATGCGAGTGGGGAATCTCTAGGAGCTGTATTAGAACAGGAAGGTAAACCTGTTAGCTATGCCAGGCGCACGCTAAATCAAGTGGAAAGAAATTACTCGACCGCAGAACGCGAAATTTTGGCTATAGTGTGGGCTGTACGCAGTTACAAATGCTATCTCTTGGGTAGACATTTTAAAATTAAAACGGACCACCAGCCACTCAGAGGTGTATTCAAGGTGAAGGATACAACATCACGCATGGTAAGGTTCCATCATTAACTGTCGGAATACGATTTTGAAATTGTTTACCAAAAAGGAAAGGACAATGGTAATGCGGACGGCCTGAGCAGAATACCCCGAGATGAAGCCGAAATAGAAACGGATGGTGGCACAGAATACCCTTGTGTAGCAGTCACTCGGTTACAAGCTCAGAAGAAAAAACTCGATGCAAGGGGTGATCTGCCAGAGTCTGCGGAGGACTGGTAGTACGTTGATGAAACTCCAATTACGTTGAGAAGACTGCATGGCACTCAGACACCACAATACGTTACTGATCCCGAAGAGATAAAAGTAATATTAAAAGATTATCATGACTCTCGATTCGGGGGGGCATTTCGGAAGGAATAAGACCTTGGAAAGGACAAAACGCTTCTACCGGTGGAAGGGGATGAAGGCTGACATTGCCAAGTATATCAGGCGATGCTCGAAATGTCAGCAGAATAAACAAAGTAAGGCTATTAAAATGCCACTTGTCGTAACGGAAGTCTCCGAAAAACCGTTTGATAAGTGTTCAGTCCACCGACGTGTTGTGATTCCCCCGAAGTAAACACATTCCTAAAAACACAAAATAAAAGAAACACAAAGAACCAAATTCTAAATGAAATCAACAAAAAATACTCATCTGATAGTTGGGAACTTCCTTCCTTTGGTCCAGCGATGTCTAAACACTCTAACAAATACATTCAACACCTAAAACATACAAAATTACTATTACTTATAACAAAATTCTATAAAAATATCATCAACTTACCTAAAGTGTACATCCCTCTCGTATATTTACATTTCGCAATGTCACATAGTGACATTACGTCAAATCATTTGATTTCACCTCAGTCATTAAATCCTATAAACGTCGCTAGGGCAACACCGAGAGGCGAGAGCTCATAACTGGATGCGGCGGCTATATAAAGCCGACGAGCCGCAGCAGAAAATCATTCTTGGTCCAGAGCTCATCTGGTTTAGAGACTAATCTAAATACAAGAATATTCCCAACCTCATTATAGAAGATTAATCCTATATTTCAGAGAATAATCTGAAAATCCTATCAATTCCAAAAAATTCCATCCCACACCTAAGCAGAAGATTAATTCTGCGCAGAGATTAATCTGCAAAATATCCATCCCACACCTAAGCAGGAGTATAATTCTGCGCAGAGGTTAATCTGCAATATTCCTATCTACACCTAAGCAGAAGAATAATTCTGCGATGAGAATAATCTGCTACATCTCCTGCTCACATTTATGCAGAAGAATAATTCTGCTGCAGAGAATAATCTGCTCTTCTTCTTCTTTGAAGTAGCATATTGCTACATTTCTACGAACGCTCAGAATACTGTCAGAGACTAATCTGACTAGTTTTACTGACTATAGCATTTTGCTGCCCTTGTGCCCTCACGCACTAGCAGCATCAATATTACCCCCCCCCCCCCCGCCAACTTTTCTTTGTTTTAATGACAGATAATAATTCTAGTCATCTCTCCCTCTTTCAGAACGAGGAGAAAATTAGCAGCGCCTGAGCAGGAGCTCATTGATTTTTATTTTGAATTTTTATTTGTTTATTTTTTATTTCGTATTGAATTTTATATTGAATTGTATTGTAGTTTGTAGTTTTTGTTTTGAATATTTCTTTTAAATGAATTACTATGATATTTAGTTTTAAGCTACTGAAATTTAATAAAATGTTATATTTGAATTTAAAAAAAAAACTGAGTTGTCCATTAAAAACCGGCACTCCCTCCCAAGTCCGAGACTAGCTCTCACAATAAGATTTAACTAGGTTTGTTGATTTCGTAGCGATACCTGATCAGGAATCAAATACGGTAGCAGGGCGTTATTTGAGCAAATACTTAGCAGATATACGTTGCCGAAGCAATTAGTGACTGATCAAGGAGCCAACTTTATTGGGGAAGTCGTAAAATCTCTGTGCAAAATTCTAAAGATTAAAAAGTTGCAGACTACTGCCTATCACCCACAATCACCTTAGCCAATTATTTAAGGAGCTTCGTTGATGAGGACCCGAGATATTGGGATGGATTTCTACGCACAGCAGCACATGCGTACAATAACACTGTACATTCGGGGACCAAACATACGTCAATGGAAACCCTGTTTGGGTTCATATCAGAGCAGCCTACAACGCAAACCTGAACCAGTATACAACGCTGATAGATATCACACCGTATTACGGTTCAAATTGCAAAAAGCGTTCAAGTTGGCGAGAGAAAATTTGCTCCGAGGTAAGTCTGTAGCCAAGAAACATTATGATAAATCGGCAAGGGCTGTGGTAATTCATGTCAGAGAAAAGGTATTGCTTAGAGATGCAGCTCGTGCGGGAAAGTTATCGTCTATTTTTAGGGGCCCTATGAAGTAATATATGTTCATATTCCTGAAAACGTGACAATACTTCAAGGGAAGAGACTCAAGCGGGTACATACAAACCGTTTGAGGAAGCTCGAACAATAATGCGTCCATACCAATATTGTAATAATAACTCACCTCTTTTAATATTGCAGACAGTCTAAAATTCAAAATACCATTCAGCAAGGGAAGGTCAGGGCTTGAGGACCGATAGTAAGGACCTTGTTCTACAAGGTTGAGGAATTTAAGATACGGAAGGAGAGAAGAGGAGTAACAGGTATAAACATATATTATTGTTTTTCTGTTTCAGCCTTAGTTAAGACAATAGGGGAATTAGAATATAGAAATATAGGAATTATTGTTTGTTCATAGTATACGAAAGAATAAATTAAAGATATTTGTCCAAGTAAGTAGTTTAAGGCAATAACGAAGTTGAGATGAAAATAAGTCTTTAAAAAATAACTTTAAGTATGTTAACTGACAAAATAGGATTAATATTAGCAACCTACTAACATCAATATTAATTATTTACGCGGAAAATTTAGGCTACAGCATTCACCCAGTCGCATTATCTGGAGTGCTGTTTGAAAACCTGGCGAAAGCCAACTTCTACACAAAGCACTGGACCATACTATCACAGCTGTAAGTACCGGACTTCTCGGAGGAATTGAGTTTCGCAGATAATTGTAGCAGCCTGGTTGCACAGCTCTGCGAGAACATCCATACGGACATCAAAACTAGATGCACGATAGCTGTTAAAGTGATTAAAAGCTGGACATCAAAGATCGAGCGTCGAAATGAAGAATTGTCGCATCACACCCATTCAGAACCATCGCAGCGAGTAAGGCTATCCTTTTTCGACGGAATAGGCTCACTATCGAAAACTCTTTTTGGAACGATGAACCATACAGACTCCCAGAACATCTACGCGGAACTGAATGAGCTCAAGAGAGAGGAGAATCGTACCTTCACGTTACTCCAAGAACAGGCTACGGTTATTAAATCCACCTTCGAACTGAGCAACGCATCACGGCTCAGAACTACAGCAGAACGCGAAGAACTGAGACAAAAGATGACAGCCATTATTACTGCACAAAATAATCAAGTGGGGGAAATAGCTTTGCTGCAGCAAAGGGTGGAGTTAAAAGAGATGCTGATACTATTGACTCTACAGTTACGGGAGATAAGCGAGGTACAAGAAACGTATGCAAGCATTCTGGTCTCATTGAGCGCGGGAAAGCTACACCCATTAGTAATCCACGCTCGAGAGATGACAGATATTATAAGAAACGCTACACGACAATTTGATTTGGCTGAAGAATTCCTGAATTTTCAATTGATATTTATTAGGTATATAAAATTCCTACAGCGGTAAATGATGAAGATTATCGTATTTATAATCTGGGTTCTGAGTTTGTGGCACCTAATAACCACGAACGTCAGTACATCATGTTAGACGAGAAACAATTTGGAAAGTGCAAGCGGTTGACAACCCTCGAGGATAATTCACGCATTCTATGTCCATAATTAGGACCAACTTGACGCCCACTTTCCGGCCGGGCAGCGGGGAGATAGGTCCGTTGGTGTCGAGTTCTTCGGAACGGCACCTACAGGATGGAAAAGGAGGAGGTGATCAGCTCCATAGTTAGCGAAAAAGCGACGAAATGGGCGGTCCATTCTTTTAATCCCCTTAAGGCGTCCACTATGCTTCAGAAGGTACTTAGGTACATAATACCATGGCTATTGCTAATGTATAAGAGCTGGCTGAGGCTCTGTTTCTTGCCAAGGGCCTGGCAAGAAGTGAGGGTAATCTTCATTCCAAAGGTAGGCAGAAGGGGCCATACCGAGGCAAAAGACTTTAGACCTATCAGCTTCTCCTCCTTTATGCTTAAGGTTTTGGAGAGATTGATAGGGGTGCAAAGAAATGTTTGGCAGGACGGCATTGGTAGTCAGCATGCCTATACAAAAGGTAAATCGGTAGAGTCGGCTTTACATGCAGTGGTGTCTGTTGTCGAGAAGTCCCTACAGTATATGGAGTACACTCTAGGTGCTTTCCTGGATATTGAGGGGGCTTTCAATAACGTGAAGACGGTGGTTATATTTCATGGACTGAGAAGGGTGGGTGTTGATTAGGGTCTATGTGACTGGACCAACTCAATGCTTCTTGGCAGAAAGATCAGCTCCTGCTCAGGTGACGCTACTGTCAGAAGAGCAGTCTATAGAGGTACACCGCAGGGGGGGGGGTGCTATTACCACTCCTGTGGCCACTGGTAATGGAGGAAATCCTCATCAAGTTAGAGTGAGAGGGTTTTAAGGTAGTTGCCTTCGCGGATGACATATGCATCCTTGTAAGTGGCAAATTTCTCTCTGCTATTAGCGAAAGGCTCGAGTGCGCGCTGCTTAAGCTGGATAGCTGGGCCAATAATAGTGGTTTGAGGGTGAACCCCTCGAAGACGAAGCTAATACTTTTTACAAGAAGGAGACGGGTGCAAGATTTCAGACTTCCAATGCTGGGCTTCCAATGAGGAGCTTACTCTCTCCAGTGAAGCGAAGTATTTGTGTGTCGTCCTCGATTCCAAACTGAGTTGGAAGGCTAATCTACAAGAACGCGTGAAGAAGGCCAGTGTGGCCCTCTACACGTGCAAAAGAACATTTGGCGGAAACTGGGGATTAAAACCAAGGGTGGTACACTGGATGTACACTGCCATAATTCGGCCCATCCTCTGCTACGGCGCTACGGTCTGGTGGACGGCACTGACGAGGAATTGTAACCCCTAGAGATCTCCAGTGGCACGAGTCTTATGCACAGCCTGAAAAATGCAGTGTTTTTCAGGCAGAGCTCACAGCGATTTATCAGGCGGCAACATTTGTATCCATGTGCAGAGAGCCCGCCCGGCACATCTGCATATATACTGATAGCCAGGCAGCCATCAGGGCGCTGGATGCTGGGCTGGTAAAATCAAAATTGGTGCAGTTATGCACAACCAGGTTTGAGGAATTGACTGTAAGGCACAAGGTGACCCTAAGCTGGGTACCTGGCCATAAGGATATCTCAGGCAACGAGATGGCTGATGAGTTGGCCAAAACGGGCTCCGAATTGAATATATCTGCATTTTTAGCTTACGTGAGGATCCCAATAGGGGCCTCAAAAGAGGAAATCATCAGGGACGTCTATCTAAAGGCAGGCCTACGATGGACCAGCAGGGATACCTGTCGTATTGCGAGGCAATTGTGGCCTACATACGACAGGAAAAGGAGAAGGGAACTGCTTAGTAGCAGCAGAGCAAATACCACGAATCTAGTAGGGGTCATGACGGGTCACTGGGCCATAGGGGACCATGCTAGAAGACTGGGAATAGCGGCGAACGATTTCTGCAGGAGTTGTAGGGTCTCAGAGGAAATTGAGTCCGTCCGGCGAATGCCCTGCTGTGATGAATAAAAGAAGTATACTACTAGGTAGCTACTTCTTTTCAAGTCTGGGGGAGCTTCAAAGTATAAAGTTCAGAGACATTCTGAGTTTTCTGAGTGAGGCAGGATGGATCTAGGTTAAAGGTCTTGGATATATCCCGAGTTTCCCAAGGAAAGCAGGATGAATCCGCGGCTTCAAGGGTCATCCCATGAGGTCTAGGGGCACAATGGACCCGTTGGAGTGAAGCTGGCTGGTTGTCTAGCGGCACTCCTCTTGCCTAACCTAACCTAACCTACAGCCATTGGCGACAGCTGTGTGCTGAATCTTTTCCGCAACTTCAACGTCAATGCCAAACCTAGCAAAGAAAGAACTATTCCGAAATGGAACAGCCTAGTCCGGATGATGACCAGAAACCCTTGGTTTTTCGTGATGTCTGTAACCACCAAATTGGAAGTAAATTGTCGTGATTTTCCTACATCCATGGGCGTGTTGTCATCTACAGGGTTATTAACGCTAGAGGAACTATGTCATCTACAAATGGGGGATCTTCTAATTACATCTGATGACGACGTCTGACGTAACATAACTCTGTGGCAGCCAAAATATTCAGAACTACCATCTTGAGACAGCTTCAAGGCGGAACCAATATCTCGGAGGGCAGAAGTAACAATCGGGAACCAGCAACAGATACAGCTTTTAGCTGCAGATGACTTCAACCAGGCCTGGAGGGACCATGAGAGAGAAGTTCAAAAGATGCAGGGCGCTGTCAAATAAGAGGAGATGTACAGGCAGCAACATCATCCTCATGTAATGTACATGGCCGCTACATCGGGGACTGGTTTAATAAGTATCGCCAGCCCAGCACTAGCAGTAGGAGTACTGATCTACCTTAAACGCTGGAAGAGGAGGCCAGTAGCGGCACGACCCAAGTAATTGTCGACAATACCTCTCACCCGGAGACAAATCCAAGCAGTCCAGACCCCAAAGCAAACAGTCCAGACCCCGAAGAAAATAGTCCACACCCCGAAGGAAAAACAACCCAGCGAAGATTCATAGGATATACAGGTGATAGTGCCAACAACAGATTCCATGCCGACTGTAAACTTACCCACGATCGTAGGGAAATAGCTGGTGCAGCTGGAATAACTGTAGGATTAGTTTTCGTATTATGTATGTATAAGTAATGTTTATTACTTTTTGATAACCAGTTAAGGTATAGCTTACTATTTAGTTTTTTTTCTTCTCAACGTAGTATTATGCAGTTAGCGTTTTCTTAAGTTAATGGTATTTATGTACATGAATATAATAAAATTTGTAAATTAAAACTGTAAATAAATAGGTAAAGCATGTTAGTGAATAGGAGGGAAAATGTATAAGAAAATTGATGTAAGAAAGGCACTAAAAGAAAAAAATGTTAATAAAATTCAATGAGAGCCTACGGAAGAATATAAATTCGGAAAAATAAAAAAAAAAAATAAGTAAATAAAAACAGAATACAGAAAGCAAGAAAAAAATTGTAAGGAATGAAATATGAGAACAAACTATGAGAGAAATTGAATGTTCAACAATAAAAAAACAGTAGAAAAGAGAAATTAAATGTATGAATAAGTTTAAGAAATGTAATATAGGAAATTTTTTTTTTCGTTTTATATATCTAACAATGGAAAAAGATACACTAATGTTTAAAGAATATTAGAAAGACATGAAATGTAAAAAGAAAAATTAAATGTGAAATGCATAGAAAAATTAAATGAAAGAAAAGAAAAAGATAAGAAAAATGATGTAAATGTGAATGAAAAGATGTGAAATGACGTAAAATGAAAAACATAAGAAAAGAAAATAAAAAGATTTAGATAATAAGAATGTAATGAAAAATGTACAGGAATCTGAACTGAACCACGGCTTAAGATATTTTCACTTTTTAATTAAGACTGTTGCACTCTCCCGACCTAGTTCCCTGCGGAAACTAGTTTTTCCAAGGAGGGAGGGTTGTTGTGGCCAAATATATGGAAGATTCTTCCAACAGCCAAACGCACATCTGGTAATATAATCAGCGATTGCTAAACAATTACCTCGCACGGAATTGTTCTGCAACCGTAGAATGTTTTGCTGATTAGCCCAACAGATGGTGGCGATGAGCGCTTAGTGGAGCAATCGACGATTATATATATTAGCAAAAAAATATATATATATATATTAGCAAAAAAAAGAAACCTCGCATTAACCTCGCATGGTAGTTATTATGTAAGGCGATTGTTTACCACTAAGCAAATCAGCTGCTGCAACCGGTAGAGCAAACGACAAGGTTGTGTCGTTTGTTTACATCCGCGTTGTGAGCAAAGGAAGCTTACTTCCGAATATTGGTGCATAAAAGACCAATGACTGGTCTGGCGAGTGCCTTTTATCGTTCAGCCAAGCTTTAGCTGCTTTTGGAGCGCATCAAATTTCATGTGTCGGTTCAGATTACCTAAGCGCCAGGTAGTCTACTTAACGTAAGATAGGGAAAGTCGCGGTGTACATAAATAAAGAATTGTTCCAGTATAATTCGAGAAGTGTTTTTTTTTTAATTAATTCGGTAATTTCTTTGGTTGATTTCTAGTGGGACACGACACAAGTACATACATATGTAAGTCTTTTAACTGTCATTGCTAATATTCTTATTAAATAATTTCAGTAAATGTTATGCCCGCAGTAACCGGGAATGGAAAATTTTAGTCTTGGGTCTGGTGTCTTTATAAGTATTTCATGATTAAATTTATTTCCTACTGCTTTTTGTATTTAAGAAATATATATTTAGGGAAAATGAAAAACAAAAACAAAACATTTTATTATCAGAATCGTAAAAAATAGCTTGCATCATTTGCTTCATACATTCAACTATTATTTTACTTTATTCTTTTTAATAATTCTAGAAATGCTTAGTAGATCGGTTTTTAAGTATTCTATTATTTCAAGTTGTGTAAAATGTTTCCCTACTTTGTTATCCACTTTAAATGTTTTTCATGTATGTGTATGTGTGTACTCCTAGGTAACTATGTTTATTTTGGGTATAAGTTAAATTTCTGCAACTGCAGCACCAGAAAAAATTAGCGAATATTTTCATTCCATTAATCAGAGAAAAGCTGGCCAATTTGGCTGTTTGTTTACTAGGCTTTAAATACACTTGATTTGAACACAGAGTAAACTTTTGTGAATAGAAATACACTGTAGGTCCAAGTGTCCAACGGACTAAAACTTACATCACGGTAATCATCCTCAGGGTCAAATAATTATATTGAAACCCTAAAATAAACTCGAATAATAGATGAGAAGTCAAACGTAATTAAAGGAGTAGTGTCTAGAACTATGATAGTTCTAGTCATAAAATGAGAATGGGGCATCCGATCAGAAAGGTTTAAGAATGATAACAAAATGGTGAAGCCAAAGATTCAGTTTTTTTATTTTGCTCTCTGTTATAATTCTCTCTTAGTTGCTATGCCTTAATACTATATTAAAAAGCCCAAAATAAATGAAAAGTTAAAAAAAAAAATCCATTTAAAAAATCCAACGAAATGATGGGTTTCATCCAACAGAATACTTCAGCGCGATTCTACTTGAATTCACAGCTAGAATAAATGTTATTTTTACTTAAAAAAAAACTTTAATCAATGTTGTAGAAATAATTGTCGTACGACGACTTCTATGGAGGCCGTGAATCGCTAGCGAATTAACCAGGCTCACATGTATACGTAGTAACTTCGTTTGCAATGTGGGGTGCATAACTTTGTGTAGTTACTGATGTTCCTATACGTAGGAGCTTGGGCAGCACCGTGGCCACAAGCAGCAAGTTAATGCGAGCAGAGTGGTTTCTGTGTGCGAGGGGCACAGTTGTATATTTGCTGTCAAATGTAGGACTTTATTTGTAGTAATCCCAGAGTCAGTATTTCTAGTGATTTTTTGGATGACGTATTATGATAAATATTTCTAATACGTTGGATATACTAGCGTCAATATGTCTAGCAATTTTATGTTGTGTTAGGAGCAAATTCTTAACACATGAAATACGGTAAAATCAAGATTATCAGCAATGTCGAATAATACAGTGAAGTCAATGCTATCAGTATATACCAGATTTAATGCTTCTGGTTTTGTGAGTTGAAGACTTCACTATGGCCTCAGATCTGCCGATCTGTCCTGTTTGAGAGCTCAGAACCCACTGAATTATCTGATTAAAAAATGCTGTATTTACATACTAATATGTTTGATGTATATTTGCTAAGCAATATACGAAAATAGATCAGGCAAAATGCTCCTAGTAAAACTAGACACAATACTTCTAGTATTTAAGTATCAAAGTCAGTGCCCTTTATACAATTTACTACGTTCAGAATTCTCCTATGTTTGATGATTTTAAAACTTCAGTAGGCCCCAGAACTGCCGATCTGTCTGGAATGATGGCTCAGAAAGCAATGATTTTTTCGTGTTCCCAGCACCAGCACTATATGTATACTGTTGAAATGTACAGGTAAGATAACGCTTTAGAAAAAAACTTGAAAAGGCTTGCGTGTATGAGCACTTGCGGTGCTTGCCGTTAATGCGTAAAAAGAGTAGGCACGTCATCGTGACTGATGATGATGACAATTGTAATGGTGCAGCTATTTTGGTGTTAGCAAAATTACATGGTAAGTGCTTTTATTCAATGATTGCTTTTAAGTTTGTTATCTAATATTGCTATTCTTTTTTTTTTAGATTCTTTGATGTTGATGGGAGTAGTGTCTAGTGTTTGTGTAAGTAGTTTGAAGTATATTCTCAGACCATGAATGATATGAATATGCTTTTTTTGTTTATGTTTTACTAACTGCCAATACCACTTGCCAGCTCGCCCGTTTAAAAGTTGGTGGTGTGCATACACTAGAACATTGTGAGATTCTTCATCTCATCACGTAAGGTACCCTAAATAGGAAATCATCAATAGCTAGACCGTTAGGAGATCCATCTATCAAAGCATATTTGCCAATTTGCATCTGGGTTCTGTGTAAGAGAATGCTGCTGAATAGATGGTGGAGGATACGGTAATGACTGAGGAACCTGTTGATCAGTCGGGATTTCTGGGATTTATTGACACCCCTAAAAAAAATTCAGAGTGACGTTATCCTGTCTGGGCGGAGATAGGTTTTGTTTAAGACCACTTGCTCTCTGCAACAAATCCTGGTCTGACCAATTCCGACCAATGGACATTATCTTCGGATTGTTGTCATGCATGTGGCAGCTTGGGTAATTAGCCGAGAACGTGCTGCGACCTTAGTTGTGAATCTGTAAATTGTGTGGACATTTTTGGAATTACGTCAGTGGTTCGAGTTTGATTAGGATTGGCCCTACTAGTAGCTGCAGTTGCCCCATATTCAGATGTGATTGCAGCTATACTGCCTGTGACTAGAGTATAAATATTATTCTGATCTGAGGTAATCATCTCTCTTGTAAGAGAGGCAACGAGGTACATTCTATCAAAGCGGCACATTTAGGTGCTGTGCCTGACTTACTTCCTTCGTCACGGAAATCTTGAGCAGTCGCTTCAATTTGTCTACGCTGTGGTTCTATCGGCGGCATCACAACTTCTTTCCGGTTTTGCGACTGACTCTTCTCTTACTTCCGCCGGGGTTCCGACTGACTCTTCTCTTACTCCCGCCGGGGTCCCATTCACGGATTCCAGCAACTTAAAATGAAGCTAATTAAGAGGGTGCTGTGCTCTACTCAAAAGATGCCTCGGTATTAAATGCACTTAATGCGACTCCGCGCCTATTAATTGACAGTTGTTCTTACCAGCAATCAGAATTTTGCCTAATTCTTGAAGCGGCGATGACTTCGATTGATACAGTTTACCTTCCGCTACTAAGTCTGATACGGACGAAAACCCAGTCAGCCTCCAAAATACATCTTTTCATCCTTCTCTAATAGTTCCTGCAAAGGAAGAATTGGTCTCGATTTCTTGGACCAGCTCAATTTTTTTCAATCTGTGCTCGTAATCCAGCTTATCTGGTTATAAATGGTAATGATGATTTCTTCATAATTTTTCATAAAAACCAACCTTAAGTTTCGAATTTCGATAGTCGAACGATGTGAATTCAAAGGACGGTCATCTGTAGAAATTCTGTATTCCTCAGTTTGGAATAATTCAAATGGCACATGTTGTCTCACTATCACCACTTGCTAAGGAAGCATATGCTGTTATACATTTATTCATCTAGGATCGATAATAAAAATTTCTAATGGACATTTTGAAAATTTAAAGATATTTGTCACCGTTTTTCTTGTTTTCAAAAAAGTCAATTTTCGGGATATAACATAAAATGTACTAAACTTGGCGATTAAATAAAATTAAGAACTCATTTTATCGCTGCAAATTGTACAATAAAGTTGCAAATATTGTTTATTTGTAAAAAGAAATAAAACAAACAATATTTATGCAAAACTGCATTTCTAGATTCAGGAACATGATAAAATCTTCTGAGACTGTTCGTATACTTGATGGGATCCAGGGTGGCTAGGCGGTTAACAGATTCCCAGGGCACCTTTTTAAAATAATTGAATAACACAAAAATGTTACCGTTGTTTTTAATTTATTTAACGTACATCTACCTTAAAAAATAAAAACGTAGACGTATATGTAGAAGAATACTCGTTGCGGGTAAGCATACAGCTAGATTGCAATTCGACGAGCTTGCTAATCTGCAAGGGGACGGATTGCCTCACTATACTCCACGCCACAGACTGCATTATTTCTGATTCTATATACATTAAACCTGATCCCTTCTGTAGTGGATCTTAAATAGTTTGTTACTCGCTTTAGTGCCGCAAACGACAGTTATGCCAAGAATGATGGACACAACAACATCCGCAGCGCCATTACCACATTTGGATAAATGTTCAAAATTCTTTTTTCAAGGATGTACTTGTATAATTCTAGGGCCCATAATTGTAGGCCCCGTGTAGTTTCAAAGAATGACAATGGGATAAAGTCCTACATATACCCTACTAACAAATGATAGCATAGATGGGGAAATCCCACGTAAACGTTTTATTTATTGAATAGCACGCTAAGAATTTTAATTTAATCAACAATAAGAAAAATAGTATTATTGATAGCAACCAACGGACAAACATAAGTATTTAATTCCCGTCTATGAATCTGTTCGAGTTTGCAAGAAATAATTCTCATAAAAATTAAATAAATGCAGACACCCACGAATTCTGCTGGTAAAAATTGAAACATGATATGCAGCTTGTGCATGGAATGTACATGCTATGCAGCTTGTGCATAGAATTTGCCTGATAAGCAGCGTGTGCATTGTACATAGAATTGTCGCGGTAAAAGTCGAAGGTACAGAGTAGGTAATTGGATATGTAGCTTGTGCATGGTCAAGCTTATCAATATGAAATTTTCTCGGTACTGTGAACGACAGCAGAATTCGTGGGTGTGAGTAAAAGAGTAGGTACGTAGAATAGAATTGCAATGTACAAAATATTATTTAAGTCAGCAATTTTTATATATAAATTTAATTCGAATAAGAAATAAAGCGTAGTTGATAGAGAGATTTGGTTTTAATTGTACATCGACATCCAAGCTACCACGAAGCTCTGAATTGCCCCCTACCCAAGGTAGGGCAATCAGAACAAGCTCCAATATTTTTAATCACTGAAGAGTCTTGGTACAAGCACCAACGACTCTCGCATCAAAGTCAAGGTCCAAGTACCATTGACTCAACCAACGAGTAACAATTGCATCGATAAAGGCAAAAGAGCCTTTAAACATTATTGGTGACCCCGACGTGATCAAGTGCATCACTTGATAACGATTTCCTACCACAAGGAACCGCAACCATCATGGAAGATTTGACGCAGCTCCAAAAGAAGAATGGAACTGCCATTCAAAAATTAGTAAAAGACCTCAAGGAGGAATCACCAGACCAGATGACGCTTTCCGATTTGCAGGAAAAACAACACCAACTGGATGATCTATGGGGCCAGTTTTCATCCACAGATGCCCTTATTAAGACCAGACACGCTGACCAGACAGCTCACCGCTACTTCACCCAATCGTATTTTGCTGGGATCAAGGCAGTTTACCACATAGGCCGAGATCAGATATTAGGATTAATCAAATCCATCCCTCCAGAATCAGCACCACTAGGAGGAAAATCAAGTACCCGAGCGCAACAACAAGATAAACCTAGTGCCAATTCTACAGAACAAGAATTCGTAATTGGCTCAGTAAAAACAAATAGAAAAGACCAGATGTCTACCACTATGAGCGATTCAGCCAATAACGAAGACATGTTAACCAGATATATACGAAAACAGAAGGCTGGTATCCAATCATTACGCCACCTTCTGCAAGGAATAGAGTCAGGCGATCAACAGCTCTAAACCAGGCAGTATTATCAATGCAAAATCAATAGCATTGAACGATACTGGTCTCAGGTAGAGAGTTCTAACGTGGAAATATGGCAGATGGCAGATGACCCGTCAGAAGTTGGCTACAACGCTGAGGAATATTTCCAACTCGAAGACAGAATACAATCTACCATCATCCGGCTCTCTGAGAAATTGGCCCAGTGTACCACAACAAGAAGCAATGAGGCGTCAAGTAGTGGTGTGGCGTTGAAGCTGCCAAAGCTTATAATTCCCACATTCGACGGCGACTACTTGAAATGGAGCCAATTTTACGATTTATTTACACAGATGATACATAATCAGCACATGAGCAAGTGCCAGAAAATGTGGTACTTAAAGACCAACTTGAAGGGAGAAGCCGAGAAGCTCATTCGACACTTTACATTATCAGATGATAATTATACGTCTGCCTGGGATACATTGAAGTCTCGTTATGATAATAAAAGATTGTTGGTGACAGCGCTCATCGATAAACTGCTATCGCAGCCCAAACTTACCTCAGAAGGTGCGTCAACTATTAAAGCATTGCACGACTCAACGAGGGAATCCCTTATGGGCCTAGAAAATCTTGGTGTTCCCACAGTTAATTGGGACCCATTATTATTGCACATTTTAGTGATAAAATTAGATAAAGCCACACATAATCTATATGAACAGTCGCTGGAACAACCTCGAGCCTTGCAATCAGTAGAGAAATTCCTCAATTTTCTGGAAACTCGCTTTCAGTCCCTGGAAGCTCTGGGGCAGAAGGACAAGCCAACGGATGACTCACTTCATTCATGTGTATCCACCAACTCACCTCAACCGACATGCATAGTTTGCAAGGAGAACCATCAGCTTTTTAGCTGTCGTAAATTCCTGCAGTATACACCTGTTGAACGCTTAAGATTGCTACGGAAGAACAACTTGTGTATTAACTGCCTGAGGTCCGGACATTATGCAACCAACTGCACATTAAGGGGATGTACTCATTGCTCCAAAAGGCATAATACATTAGTGCATCTACAAGGCACACCACAAGAAAAATCGAGTTCATCACAAGCAATGACATCTCAACCTTAGCAACCCAAATTAGCTGAATCTACAAGCCAATCCATGACACTAGCAACACAAAAGGTTAACCACCAGGAAGGCTATGTATTGCTCAGCACAGTTGAAATAAATCTTACTACACATGATGGAAAGGGTATAATGTGTATGGCGATTCTCGATTCCGGATCCCAGGTGAATCTCATAAGTGAAAGAATCATCAAGAAACTAGGTTTAAAGGGGAACTCCAGCCCTAATGCATGTGCAAGGCATCGGTCAATCGAATCAACAAGCAAATAAACGAGTAAGCGTGTTAATCCAATCACGCACAAGTGGGTTTTCTGCCAGACTAGAAGCATTCATCCTCAAGCAAATTTTAGCACCACAGCCGAACCGAGAAATTGATATTTCAAAGTGGAAAATTCCATCCAATATCAAGCTGGCCGATCCTAATTTCAATACGCCAGACTACGTAGACTTATTGATCGGAGCGGAATTCTACTACCAGCTTTTATCGGTTGGGCAGATGAGATTAGGAGAAGGACTGCCAACATTACAGAACACTGTGCTCGGCTGGGTGTTGGCTGGTAAAATAGACCAGATGCCACAAAATCAAAGCCTCTGTTGTGTATTTAACAGAGACCAAGAAATGGACCAACAACTAGAAAGGTTTTGGACCTTGGAGGAAGCTTCTGATGAAAGGAAAACATTCACACCGTCAGAAAAGCGATGTGAAGAGCATTTTAACCAAAGTGTCAAAAGAAGTGATACAGGTCGTTTTATTGTCAAATTACCATTCACGGAAAATCCACAACAACTAGGTGAGTCTAGAGACATCGCATTGCGGAGGTTCTTGTCAATAGAGCGAAAACTTATGAAGAATAGTGAGCTCCGCTCCGAATATATTGGGTTTATGAATGAATATCAAAACCTAGGCCACATGCAAGAGGTCGATGTTGAATCAATTACAAAACCACATTATTTCATTCCACACCATTGTGTGCTCAAGCCAGAGATCACGACAACCAAATTGAGAGTTGTGTTCGATGCCTCATGCAAAACATCCTCAAATGTCGCATTGAATGACATACTTGCGGCAGGACCAACAATACAAGACGAACTATTCTCAATATTGCTCCGATTTCGAATACCACGCTTCGTCTTCACGGCCGACATTGAGAAGATGTATCGGCAAATAATGGTCAATGACGACGACCGAAAATTCCAACTAATTTTTTGGAGAACCAGCCCAAATCATCCTCTAAAATGCTTTCAACTGAATACGGTTACGTACGGAACTACCTCCGCTCCGTATTTGGCGACAAAATGTCTGCAAAGATTATCTCAAGAACATGCCGCTTCATATCCACTGGGAGCAGAGGTACTGGCTAGAGATTTCTACGTGGATGATGTGATCACAGGATCAGATAGTCTGTCTACTGCTTGTGAAATGCAAACACAACTGATAGCGTCACTGGCTAAGGCAGGATTCACGCTCCGAAAGTGGTGTGCAAACCACCCACGACTACTGAAAAGTATTCAACCAAAGGATATAGAACCACAGCTCACATTTGGCAGTGAAACTGAGGAGCAAATAAAAATTTTGGGTCTCACTTGGTTACCAAACTCAGACTCATTTTGTGTCAAGACCACCAAGGTTGAAAGGAACGCAATCACAAAACGAACAGCATGTTCAGATATAGCACGGCTATTTGACCCACTTAGAATCATGTCTCCAGTAGTGGTTACTGCCAAGATATTCCTGCAACGACAATGGGCGTTAAAATTAGATTGGGACGCATCTATACCAATGGAGATGCATACACAATGGGTCAAGTTTCGTAATGACCTACAATCATTAAACGACATTAAATTTCCAAGACTGTACTGCCTGAAGAACTATCAAAATCCATGCAGATACACACGTTTGCTAATGCCTCCCAGAAGGCCTACGGAGCTGCAGTGTACGTCAGATCTCTAACCAAAAATAATCAGATCGTAGTACGACTGCTTTGTGCCAAGTCGAAGGTGGCACCAATTAAGCAAGTTACTTTACCTCGACTTAAACTATGTGCAGCTAAAATAGCAGCTGAGCTCACCACTCGTGTCAAAAGAGATTTACATCTAAAAAACGAGCCGATTTATTACTGGACGGACTCGGAAGTTGTCTTGGCATGGTTGAATTCATCATCTTCATCATTCCATACATTTGTGGCCAATCGAGTGGCGAGTATTCAGGAACTATCCAATCTGAACACTGGCGTCATGTCGGCTCCAAGGAAAATCCGGCTGATATTTTGACCCGAGGATTAAACCCTGACAAGCTGAAATCTTGTAACTTGTGGTTTTATGGCCCTCTATTTTTACACGGCGGTGAATCATCATGGCCGCAACCATATTCAAAGAATATTGAGTGTGATTTAGAAAAGAAACAAACTGTACTGCCCATAACCACACAGCAGGATTCCACACACGTCATTCATAAGATAAATCACCATAATTCGTTCAAAAAACTAACCCGCATCACAGCATATGTAATACGTTTCATAAGCCGATTGAAACAGAGAAGCAAAAAGATTAGCACAACTAACACACAATCACTCATGGCCGAAGAACTCAATGAAGCCCTTATAGTGATTGTTAAGGTAATGCAGGCAGCGTGTTTTGACAGGGAGATTAATCAACTAAGGCGATTTAAACATCTAGACAAAAGCAGCTCATTGATTAGTATGGCACCTTTCTTAGATGAAAGAGACATCATACGCGTTGGAGGACGACGACAAGCTGCCGACGTATCCTATGAGGCGAAGCACCCAATACTACTGCCGTATTCACATCAGTTCACTAAGCTTTTGATGACCAAAATTCACGTTGAAAATCTTCACGTTGGTCCACAGACTCTCCTGGCAATCACGAGACAACAGTTTTGGCCAGTAAAGGGCAAAACGATTGCAAGATCCATCGTTCAAAATTGTGTGCGCTGTGCAAGAGCGAAACCAACAATGATGTCACAGGTAATGGGCAATTTGCCTCCTCACCGGGTTCAACCTGCACGGCCATTTACAAATGCTGGTGTGGACTTTTGTGGGCCAGTGTGGACACATTATAAGGTTAGAGGAAAACGCCCACAAAAAACCTACATTGCAGTGTTCTGTTGCTTTGTCACCAAGGCAGTTCACCTGGAAGTGGTGAGTGATTTGACCACACAAGCACTTCTCGGAGCTCTTAAACGATTCGTGCAAGGAGAGGCCACTGTCGAAACATTTATTGCGACAACGCAACGAATTTCATTGGCGCCAAAAATGAACTAGAAGAGCTGAAGGAAACCATATATTCTGACAAGGCGAAGACAAAAATTGCTGCAGTATGTGAACCCAAGGGCACCGACTTTCATTTCATTCCTCCACGTGCCCCTCATTTTGGGGGTCTCTGGGAGGCTGCCGTTAAATCGGCTAAGCATCTACTTAAAAGGACAGTTGGAAATGCATCCTTGACTTACGAGGAGTTAGAAACCGTTGTTGTCGAAATAGAGGCAATTTTAAACTCGAGGCCAATAACGCCTCTCTCATCAGATCCCAATGATCTATCAGCACTAACTCCTGGACACTTCTTAATAGGGGAACCGCTTACCAGCACAATTGATCCAAAATCAGAACTAGTAAAAGCCAACCTTCCTACTAGATGGAAATTGGTCGCCCACCTGAGAAATGAATTTTGGAAGCGGTGGTCCAGAGAGTACCTGAATGAATTACAACAACGCACTAAATGGAAGACGTCAAGCCAAAATATCGAAACAGGAACGTTGGTCGTCATTAAGGAGGACAACCTGCCTCCACTTAATTGGCCACTAGGAAGAATAATTAGCGTCATCAAAGGTGACGACGGCTTCGCTCGGGTGGTTGATGTCCGAGTAGCTAACAATGTCCTGCGTCGACCTATACATAGGTTGGCACCGCTTCCCATATTAAATGAGGAAACACCTTTGGCGGATGAATCAATACTAAGGGAAACTAGTACCAGTACTAAAATAGACTCAACCATTTCAAACTCGGCATCAACACGGCAAGACCGGTCTAGTTTAACGGCGGCAAATAAAATTCCAAGAAAGAAGGCACGATTGTCAGCAGTGTCCGCAATCAGCATGCTACTAGTGGTTTGTTTGTGCCTACCATTAAGTATAGGATCACCTGTTCAAATAACGCCATTCAAGTCTCAGCCAGGGCTCCACTTTGAAAACCTTGGCACCGCGAGCGTGATTTCTAATGAATGGAACCTCATTGTCTATTATAATATGACACCCTATTGGAGAGAGTTCGAAGGTCTGCCGTGTGTTACATGACCTCTGCAGTTTAATCACTAGAGAGAAATCATGTAGAACTATAGTGACACAACTGGAGCATCTAAAGGCAGAGCTGTCCAGCAATAACGAACTATTAAGGCCACAAGTGGATGTCGAAACAAGCCGAACTAGGAGAGGAGCCGTGAATTTTGTCGATGTGAAGTTAAATGAAAACCACCTTCTTAATCTGATCAAAAACCAAACAACAATTATTGATTCGACTGTGAACATCATTAGGAAAAATCACGAACAGCATACCAGCCAGTATAAAGAAATAGAATCAGAGTTGGCCCAACTTGCCAACTTCAGTCAATTTACTGCAGAGGAACTTCAGCAAGAAAGACTAACCCTCCTATTTACATCGCTGTCCATACAGACAATTCTAGTAGCGTCAAATATACAGAGAGTTCAGTTCGCTATCATAGATACGCTTACTGATACTCATAACGGACGAGTTAGTCCCCAATTTATCTCACCCAAACAACTAACACAAGAATTGTTCACCATCAGAAACCACTTATCACCGTCATTAAGACTCCCAGTGAGACCAGATGATGTTCGCAGCTTATACAACTTACTGAAGGCAGCAGCACGAGTCACAGCAAGACACATTATCTTTAAGCTCAGTCTGCCATTGCTTTCACCTGAGGATTTTGAACTGTTTCGGATAATACCGATACCAGTACTCATCAATGGTACGTTCATCAGAATTACTCCATCATCTAAGTTTTTGATCATCAACCTACATCGGGATCAATACTTCCCTCTCACTGAACCAGAAGTACAATCGTGTATCTCCATCAATGAAGGTCATCATTTATGTAAACAAACTCATCCAATTTACAATCGAGGGTCAAGTAAAAGCTCCTGTGAGGTAAACTTGATAAATGGATTGTCACCAGCGTCATCATGCCGCATCGTTGACATCGGAGATGAGCCCCAGTGGATCCAACTAATCAATCCAAACCAATGAATATTTGTGATCAAGGAAAGGGCATTGGTGAAGGTCGTTTGTGGCACCAACGTCACGACAACAACAATGGAAGGATCGGGTATTATGAAGCTACAGGAGCATTGCATGATAAAACAGAACGAAGTTACGGTTCAGGGTCACAATATCTACCCAACTGTCAACAGGATGTCCTACACTCCAATAAGTAATATCACAGACATCGTGAAACCAGAGGAGTTGGAGGCTGTAATACACAAGGCATCACCATACAAGGCTCAGTTTCGAGAACTGGAGGAAGTCAAACAACGCCTCGATCAACAAATCACCAACAGCGAGCTACCCAGTAGACTCCAGGCACATGATGTTCATCAGTATGCCGTAGGATATATAGCGATGTTGCTAGCAGGCACTATCGCTGTATGTCTAACATGGAAGTGTAAAGCTAATAGCTGGAATTGGTACCGAAACCCGGATGAATGCCCAAAACCAAAACCTCATCCCAGACGGATCATTGCAGACCTTCCACAACCAATCCCTCATCCAAGGCGACCATCGTCATCCTCAACCATCGAGAACCAGCCATAGTTGGACTACCGTCCAACGCGGGGGAGGATGTTCGAGTTTGCAAGAAATAATTCTCATAAAAATTAAATAAATGCAGACACCCACGAATTCTGCTGGTAAAAATTGAAACATGATATGCAGCTTGTGCATGGAATGTACATGCTATGCAGCTTGTGCATAGAATTTGCCTGATAAGCAGCGTGTGCATTGTACATAGAATTGTCGCGGTAAAAGTCGAAGGTACAGAGTAAGTAATTGGATATGTAGCTTGTGCATTGTCAAGCTTATCAATATGAAAATTTTCTCGGTACTGTGAACGACAGCAGAATTCGTGGGTGTGAGTAAAAGAGTAGGTACGTAGAATAGAATTGCAATGTACAAAATATTATTTAAGTCAGCAATTTTTTATATATAAATTTAATTCGAATAAGAAATAAAGCGTAGTTGATAGAGAGATTTGGTTTTAATTGTACATCGACATCCAAGCTACCACGAAGCTCTGAATTGCCCCCCTACCCAAGGTAAGGCAATCAGAACAAGCTCCAATATTTTTAATCACTGAAGAGTCTTGGTACAAGCACCAACGACTCTCGCATCAAAGTCAAGGTCCAAGTACCATTGACTCAACCAACGAATAACAATTGCATCGATAAAGGCAAAAGAGCCTTTAAACAGAATCAATTAATACTTAAACTTTGACGAATTAAATTTTAGCTTATTGTAAAAGGACCACAGGTTTATAGCCTCCAAGCCTCATTTAACGAGAGATGCATTCCTTAATGTATGCAACTGCACTAGATCTATACAATTGAATATCGTCAGGTTACAGATGCAGATTAGAATGTTTAACTTGAACAAATATATCATTTATAAACAAAGAAAATTACACAGGCCCAAGAATGGATCTCTGAGGTACATCAGACACCATTAGAAGAGTGTACGACTGTGAGCTATTTGCAAATACTGCTTGTTGCTCAAGTAGTCATAAATAATGTAAATATATAAACAAGGAACCAAGTTCAAAAATTCAAAATAAATATTCAATAAGAAAATATTGAGCACTACGAACAAAGAAAACTTTCTTAGTAAGTTATGAGTAGACAAATGGAATATAAATACTAAAAAATAATTCAATATACGAAGGGACTTAACTCCGTCATTAAATAACACTATAAAACTAACAGCTTTTGAGAACTACCAGGTCAGTTAATCAGGTGATCCATAGAAGAAGTAATAACCATAGCGGTGCTATTCTAAGTTAAACAAACATAAACACGGCCAGACCAGGTGTAAACACATCTAATTCAGACATCAAATGTTTAAGTTACCAACTACTTTATTTGGGAACTTATTGTCTTAGTCCACAGGCTGCATATCTTTTTCAGATATATGTATGTAAAACATTTTGCCTGTGTGTGTGTGCTGATCTGTAAATATACATATATACTCAGGTATCGCGTATGCTACCAGTTTGGATATTTTTCATTTCCTTGTTTTTAACTTCTATTTCCGTTTTTAAAATTTCCCTCCGTACACAGTATCAACTAAATCAACCACCACAAAATGGTATTCCACATCCTATTCAAAATAAAATTCAAGAAACAAGTCAAAATTCAATAGATCCAGTGCCACCACTGTGATTTGATTCCCTTTAATTCTGTGCAAAAAGGAGAAGAAAATCCTAATAACTTCATGAATTAATTAAACAAAAAAAAAAAAGTTGCAGTGCTGCACGTATAAGCACTGTAGCAGTAATAGAAATTGGGCAGAAGCATGTTCCTGCTTAAATAAACGATAGAATGAAGCAGAAGTAAATTTCTGCAGTTGGAGTAAATTCCTACTTAAGTGGGAGATGGAAAATAGCAGAATTAAATTTCTGCAGTAGGAGTAAATTCCTACTTAGGTGGGAGATGTAAAATAGCAGACTTAAATTTCTGCAGTAGGAGTAAATTCCTACAAAGGATGGAAGCAAAAGCGTATTTTGGATAATTAGGAACAATCAGAGTAAATTCTGAATTGGGAATGGTGATTCTGCTGTGGCTCGTCGCAATTTTATAGCAGCCGTGGACCGCTAGGTTTCGGCTTCACGATGGGTTGCCCTGGCAACGATCGTTCTCAAAGTTGCATTTGACTAAATTTTGACGGCGGTGTCCCGAAGTGACTTCATAGTGTGACCATTATCGAACTAAAAGTTGGATTTCACTCACTGAACTCTGACTGTATTGTAATGTCATTTGAATGACATAAAAAAGATAAAATGTTGGAGGGACATGTAGGATTTGTTCGAGAAATGGTAAGTTGCAATATTTATTTCATTTATTAGTTATTTATGAAAGTTTTTTGTTTATTTTCAGGTGTGATGGTATGCAGGATATTTGTGGGATACATTTGGGATGAAGGATCTTACTAGTCAGATAAGTATGTTGGAATTTCACAAATGAAATTGATTCTTTCGTTTTGTTTTCATTTATTTTTAGGAAATACATTGTTTGTCACATTGAGTGTCCCATCGGGTTCGTGGAACATCGTGGGAAGCTACACTATGTGGACTGAACAGGTTTGTTTATCGTTTAAATTTTTATGCGTAATTACATCATATAAGCTCGGAAATGAATAAATGGATGGAAAAAACAAATGATGCTTCTTTTACGTGATTTAGTTAGTCATCTTGTTGGTTGGTACAATGAAAAAAAAGCACACACCTACGCTTTTTATCGAAAGTGCTGGGAAATTGTATTGTGAATGTTCACTGATATCAGGACTGCGATATACCACAACAATTTTGTAATCCTTATTTGTTCAATTTTTTGAAAGCGTCTGACAGCGTTGATTTAAAATATTACTTCGAATACTCAATTGGTGATTTATTTTCAGTCCCTTCGCTGTCTCTCTTATCCGGGAACTTCTCTCCGATCAAAAACAAGTTGTAAAAATGGATGATGAGACTGCCAGTTCCCCCCTTATTCCCTCTGGCATTCCGCAGGGCTCAAGAATGGTCCCTTTGTTATTTAGTTTTCATACGATCTCCCACCCTGACGATTCAGAGGTCTACTTAAGCAGATCTGTTTGGTTGTTTTAGAAAGAATCAATTTATCGTACAAAGCTAACCGCCTATAGCTGAGCCCTGATAAGTCCCAATATACTGTATTTCAAAGGTAGGTACTTTCGACGCGTGTGACTCACCTCTGGTAGTCGTGGATAGTACAGTTTTAGATTTGGTACATACAGTTAACCAACGTCTCAAATAGTGGAACAACATAAAGTTATAAGTTAAGGTAAAGTTTATGCAGAATCTCGTAGGCTCTGGCTCTCTGCTGACCCACTATTTCCGCTAAAAATTAATTTAATCAAAACCCTAATTCCATCTTACTTTACTTTTGTCAGATTCATTTATTCGACACTCGATTGCGACTGTCTTCGAAGAACGGAAGTTGGGTTTTATGATTGTATCCGCCACATTTATGAATTTCATAGTTTCGTCGATGTTTCACCTTATACGGTATTGTCTGCACGGATTTCTTTCAGCACACAGCTTTGAAACGTAGTCAGAATGTGATAATACCCCCTTTTCATATATTATGTATGGAAGTCTCCTATATAGCCTTCACCCGATTTCTCGGTGCATTTAAAGGTGTCATGAAGATCCCCTCTTTTAATTAATCTTCTATATTTAACATTATTTTTCTGTCTCAATATGTAGTTGACTTTTAGAATTTTTAGAATTTTCTATTATATTTTATTTTGTGTAGAATTATTTAGTTCTTACTACATAGTTATTTCAGGTTTTTGCTGAGTTTTCGGGGGTTTGTAATTTTTAATTGTAATTTAATTGAGGCTTATATATTTTCCATATTTTTATTTATTTTTTTATTATAATGTTACATATGTAGTTCCAAAATTCTTTTGAGCTAAAAGATTTGCACTTCTTAAGTACTTTTCCAGTCAAATAAATAATAACACTAAAAATAATTATGAAAAAAACTAAGCCCTTTTTCCCATAAAATTTATTATACAACTTCTTTACTATTTATTTATCTTAAGTAGCAACATGTTTATCTATGTGCATAATTCTATCTGGACTGGAAATCCAATCCAGCTGGTCATCGGATTATTAAATATGATGCGCACTTCAAGCCACTGTTAAACAAATTTACAACAAAATGTAGTTACTATGTTTCTAGTAGTTTGTTGCAATTCTCCATAGTTGCGTGCACTTGATAGTTACCACCTAAGTTAAACAGATTGTCCGAGCAGTTGTGATTCATTCTAATACGGGGCAGTGTGCACATAGATTTCTTGTCAAATCATGTAACTGAAGCAGTCGCAGCAGTAATTATTTCACTTTAGATTGGGCAGAGTTCTCTCTAGGATGTTTTCCAATCTCCATCCATACTGAAATCCTTTTGGTAGAGTTAAACAGGTTATAGTAAACCTAAATACTCAATGGTAGCCAATTTTCTGTAATTTTAAACATATGTAGTTTCGGTGGAGAGAAGTGCAAGAAACTCAAAGAGATTTCTATTTCGGGTATAGAATATGATAGGTACATGAAGCGTTGGTCTTCTTAAATTCAATATAACAAATTTATTTTGATGATTATATCATCATGACACACCTCTTATCACATTGGCAGTCAGGCTTGAGAACGTGTCATAATTCCGAAATTGCTTTACTTAAAGTAGTACCTGCCAAAACTGACTGGATTGAGAACGACCATACAGCAATATTGGTTCTTCTGGACTTCAGCCAAGCCTTTGACTCCGTGAATCACAGTAGACTCCTTAGTATGCTCCAGCAATATTTCGGATTTCCGAGCACAGCAATTAATTTTATCAAAAGCTTTAGGAGGCGGGTCAGTCATTCAGTAAAAGTGAATAATACCACATCGCTTAGCATCCTTAGCTGTGGATCCCCCAGGGGTAAATATTAGGTCCGCTTTTCTTCTGTTTCTACATCAATAATCCCCCAATGGCATTATAGGTTTCAAAACACCACGTTTACGCTGATGACATGCAAATATATTTTGACCGACCATTTGCGCTTATTGCGGATTGCGTCTCTCGACTAAGCGTTGATTTGTAAAAAATATCTGGCTGGGCAAATCATAATTAACTTGCTCTAAATCCGCTTAAGTCAAACTGTATAGGGAGAGATCTAGATCTTAGTGAATTGCCTCCGATACTGATCAGCAGTATACTACCAGACCCGTAAATACACATTAACATTAACGGCTTTATTCTACTATACCATACTCAAACTCAGTCAACAATTTAGGCAGAGAAACAAATGCAACCACGTCTCTTCTGTTCTAGGAAAAGTGTACGAATGCCCCCGTAAGAAAATCGGCTAACATATTATCGACTCATATGCGTGTGCAACTTGCTAAATCTTTGGTGTTACCTCACTTAACTTATGACAACTTAATTATTTCCAAGCTCGATTCTGGTTGCCGAAGAAAGTTGAATGTCGCTTTCAACGATACTAAAGAAGCCAAGTTACTTATTTGACCGAATGTAATTTTTAGGATCGGCCCGACGTCGAAACGTCCTTTTTCCAAGACTCTCAACCTTATCAGGTCAGTGGTCTTACTTTGTGCAGGTACTCCGCTGCTAGAACTCTTTCGCGACCAATATTCATTGTGCGCCGAATCTGAGCACGCATTTAAAGGTTGCTGGCATCAACGCGCATAACGTAAATTCGCAAATTAATGGTTTAGTCATTTCATTGGCAGAAAATGCTTTAGATCTTATGTATTCAGTATCTATGTAGACTTTAAATGTGTATAGTTAGATAATTAAATTTAAACGTATGTTTATCTATCTCTCTTTCTTCAACTAAATTCTCCCTACCGAATAAACGCGTACAATTATAAGATTTTTAATCTTGTGTACAAATTAACCAGTAAATAAAATAAATACAAATCAAAAAAAATAAACAAAGAAACAAAAAGCTGTTATTAGTCTAAAGTTATATGGCTATTCAGGAAATATTCGACGGAATAATCGCAAATTCGATCCATATCTACATAATGATATTTTACCCCCAACATATAACTGCATCAAAGCCATTTAACTTGCACATTTTTACCTATTTCATCAGGTTTTTGTCAACGATAATGCTCACCATCTGAGAATACCTGTATTAATAATTAAATAAATAAATGAATGGCGAAACCTAGCCGATTACAGGAATAAATTTATTCGCGTTTAGGTTAGAAAGCCGTCTATTAACATTTTTATGTATGAAATGAGTTTTCATCAATTTTGATTATTAGCTATAAAGAGAAAAGCAATATTTTTCCAATCAGCTATAATTTCTCCTAAGACTATGATAATAGGTCTAGTAGAAGGAATGGAAACTAGGATAAATGAAAATCCTTCGACAAAACATAGGCAAGTTGCAATATAATGCAAGTTAAGCAAACAATCCAATTCAAAACTAGTACCAGACTAATTATAGATCGGAGAAAAGTTTACCAAACTAAAAATTTTTAATAAGACCGAATCGAATGTATGATACCTGCCTTGCACCTGCTTTATTATGTAAGAATCTACCATTTTGGACAGTTATTCAACATTCAAGAAGAAAAAAATTATGGGGAAGCGATATGCAGTCAAATCCGTTGTTTCTTTGCTTTACAGATCTAAGCTATTCCGGAATATATTTCGCACAGCTTGATGAGATTGCAGTGGAATTATATATTCTATGATGAGTATAGAGAATCATTCTATTCGATTCGTTTATTTGTGAATAATTAGCATGTAAATTTAAATTTTGATTCTTTCGCGATATCAATTATTTGGTTTTATTCGCGTATCGGATCGAAAATATCAGTGATGAAATATAGAAAATTTAAGGTCAAATCTAATGTTTTAGAAGAATAGCGATGAGTTTCACCGATAAGCAACTAATTTGCCATACATTCCTTGGACTTTGTTTTTTAAAATTGTAAATATGCTGTTAAGATTGCACTAACAAACTCGTGTCACTTTTAATTGGCGCATTTAAATTGTTATTTAATATCACTCCCAATTCTTTTCCATCTTATTTTACGAATCAGCAGTGGCGAACATAAGAAGAAATTCTAATCTTATGACACTTGATTTTTTTTTCCCGATCACTATGTTCAGTGTGAAAAGCTTCGTGCCAGCGTTACGAAAAGGCCAAAGCACAGTGAGAGCGACACAACAATGTTGGCAACTTAGTTGACAACATGTCGCATCTAAAACACAGTGAATGCGACGCGATCAGTGTATTTGACAGTTGTCACTGTTTTATTTACTTCTAAAGATATGGAATCGAGGAAAAAATTTAGAAAAGCCATTAAGTATAGCATTATAGCTTATGCGGCTTACTTAAAACTGCAAAGCATAAAGAATAGACGGAAAAGAAGATGGTGGGTCCGTGAAATCAATAAGGATCGGGACAGGCTAGGATTTTTTGAAACTTCTTTCAAAGCAACACGCATGTCAGTACAGCAATTTGATGCCCTTTTAGCAATGCTGCGTGAGCGTTTAGAACAGCTCTCAACCCGAAGACCAATTTCAACAGAGTGCAGATTAGCCGCAACATTAATGAAAGTAATATTTACTAATTATAAGTGGTATAAACCACCAGCTTTTAATTTTATAGATACCTTGCACATGGTGGTCCCAGGAGCATTTACGCCTGGAAATTTAAGATGGGATTGTCCACATTTGCCAAAATAACGTTAGGAACTTGTGAGGCTGTATGGGATGAATTATCATGGATATACTTAGCACCTCCAAATGCAACAGAATGGGATAAGATATCGGAAGCATACAGTTGCAAATGGCAACTTCCTCACTGCATCGGCGGTATTGATGGCAAGCATATTAATATTGTCTGTCCACCTAGAGGTGGTTCCCAATATTTTAATTATAAGGTACGCCATAGTCCTGTTCTGCTTGCTGCACGTGACGGGAACTATTGCCTCACGATGGTGGATATAGGATCCTATGGAGGTCATAGTGATGGTGGTATCTTCCAGGAAAGCAACTTCGGGTAAAAGTTTCTGAAAGGGCAGCTCCCTATCCCAAATTCACGTGAACTGCCGAACTCTAGTATGAAGTTTCCATTCTTTTCCGAGGGAGATGCTGCTTTTCCTCTAAAACGCAATCTAATGCGCCCTTATCCAGGTAAAAATCAATTAATAATTATCGATTGTGTACTTTCAATTTAACAGTATGTACAGGGTTTTCCAATAAGAGGTGTTATTTTGATATTCAAAGCAAAAGGCCATTTTTTGAGACAAATGATCGGATCTTTATTTCATTATAAAGAAGAAGGTATGCCGTTAATAATGGAAAATAACATCAGCCAAATGACCACCACGACCACGCCTACAGGACCATATCCTTTTCATGAAATTTTCGATAACCAAATCGCAAAGTGGCTGCCCTATGTCCTCGATAGCCTCACGAATTCCATCTTTGAGGTCTTGAATCGACGCTGGGCTGTTGGCGCAGACCTCCTCTTTCACGTGGCCCCAAAAGGAAGAATTCGCAAGGTGTTAAGTCACAAGATCTCGGTGGCCAATTGTGATCACCTCTTCGAGAGATAACACGGTCCGGAAACTTTTCCCGTAAAGATCAATGGTTTCGATGCTTGTATGGCACGTAGCGCCGTCTTGTTGAAAGTAAACGTTGTCCAGATCAATGTCATCCAATTCGGCCATAAAAAATCATTAATCATGTTTCGATAGTGCAATCCATTCACCGTAACTGTTGCTCCAGCCTCATTTTCGAAAAAAGTAAGGTCCAATGACACCGCGGGACCATAAACCGCACCAAACAGTTCACACGTTGAGGATAGAGAGGCTTTTCAACAATAACTCTTGGGTTTTCCGAGCCCCAGATGCGACAATTTTGCTTGTTGACGAAGCCATCGAGGTGGAAATGGGCCTCATCTCTCAAGATGAGTTTTCGATGGAATTCCGGATCATTTTCATGCATTTCATGGACCCAATCAGCAAAGACTCGACGTTGTTGATCATCGGCCGGCTTGAGTTCTTGTGTTAGCTGAACTTTATAAGCTTTAAGACCCAAATCTTTATGCAAAATACGGTGTAATGACGTTTGTGGAATGCCTAATTCCAAAGAACGACGAGGAATGGACAAACCTCGGTTTTCTTCAACACTTACAGCTACGGCAGCAATATTCGCGGCTGTTCTTGAGCGACATGCACGGGTTTTATCCTTCGCATCAATGACTTGTCCCGACAGCTCGAATTTTTCTACCAATTTCTATATTGCGGTCCGACAAGCTGCTTCACGACGACCCAAAAATGTTCGAGTTTTACGAGCCGTCTCTGACACATTTTCACCATTTTTATAGTGAATTTTAATAATTTCAATGCGTTGTTGAATCGTGTATCGTTCCATTTTTATTAACGGCGTAGTTTCTACTTGTCAAATGTCAAAAAATGACAGCTCCAAAAGTGACATCTACCGAAATAGCGGGCTAATTACAAGAACACCTCTTATTGGAAAACCCTGTATTTGTTTTAGGTAAAAATTTGTCAAGTGAACAAAGTGAACACGAACACTACAACAAAAATACGGACAAAATTGTAAAGGCTGTTGTTGTGACTCAGGTGCCCAATGCCCCGAATCACAAACATAAGGTCCATGCACCAATATATTGCCCTATGCAATATATCGATGCATTACAAAGTTGACCCTGAAAATTAATTTCAATTTAAATTTCATTAAAAACTCTATCAAAATTTAAAATGCATTTAGAAATGCATTCCCATATTATAACCAAATGCAATTTAGCATAAATTGCATTTTGTTATCAGACACACATTCCACTCACACGGTATGCACACTTACCTACATACAGTGTCTTCTTACTTTTTTTCGGAATGTACTATGTACATGCGTACATTACCTACTTAATCCAATCTAATTGTTTGTACATACATACATACAATTATCAAAATTATTCGCACCCTCTTATGAAGGAAGGAAGGAAGGAAGGAAGAAAGGCCGCAGCAATTCGTCAACCAGGGTGTCATAAATCCCACTTCATTTATTCATCCTCACCACCAACATCTTCAAATAAAGGAATCATCAGCCTGGACGTTCGTAGAAGCACCATCAATAAAAACAGCAATAAATATTTAAAAAAAAAATAAAACGAGCAATATCTGTGGATTAAGTAAAGGTAGCGTGAAAATATTTTTCTTTCTCACTTTTCGTGTTTTTCCACATAAGAGGCACAATATGAATTATACAAATGAAAGATGAAATGAAGAAATTCATAGCGTTTAAGGAGAATATATTTGTACAATTTTATAATAATAGAAAATTTTTACAAAACATATACAAAATCAAAGCGCAAAGTGCTTTCGATATTATTTTGGTTGGTGTGATTACGCATTTCCTTAAATGATGGCGAAAAATTTTTAGTAACAAATTTAAAAAACTTTAAATGGTTGTAATATTCGTGTGTAAGAAGACATTTTTAGAAAATAATGATTCCTCCTCAATTTCTCACGAAACGGATGTATTTACAGAAGTTAGTTCCAAATTCCGTCTCTTAAAAATACAATTTCCATTATTATTTTTTTTACATTTCCTGGTTATATACTTAATTACATTTTCCCGAATATTTACATTTTTCAGATATATATGTGTAGATATACGAACAAATGAAAAACAAAAAAAAAACTATTCTCACATCCCTTGAAAACCAAGGCTAATAAAAAAAAAAAGTAGCACCAAATTTAACGCATAAAAATTAAAATCTGCTGTTCCTAGAAGCGACCTCTGCGGCAAGACTTCGTGAGCTTGCTGGCCAGAGGACTTCGACAAAAATCAATATTCGATCCCCTGCGGTAGGACTTCGTGAGCCTATCGGCCAGGAGAAAGAGATTGATTGGAGGAGCAACCAATTAAATCATAGCAAAATATATCCATTATGATGGAATTTTTTTTGCTACTACTTTGTCATTGTTATTTAACGCGCCTTGTCTGCTCTCAATTGTAATCAATATTTTGATCTAATTTTACTCCCCAATTAAAGTCAAAATCATACAACAAAAACATACATATATATTTTATTATTAGACAGGTGTATCCTTATTCAAAAGGATAGTGGATCCAATTTTTGTTTTTATTGTTATAATTCTCCGACTCACAAATAGCACAATACCTATTTACCACTACCCTCTCCCATTTTTTATAAAGTTTCATGAAATATATTTTTATCCTTATTTTCTTTGAATAGAAATACAATAGAGTAAACAAAATGCAATCATCCTCTTGAAACTGAAATTTCAAAAACAGATATTCTAAATGTGTTTTTCCCTCTTCTCTTCTCACTTCTCCTTTCTTTAACATCTTCTCGCGACATAATTGGGAATTTTTGTTTTTTTTTTTATTAAAAACATCCCTTGTCCATCCGATAAAAATAATATAAAATCCCATACCAATAACAAATCGAACAAATTACTTTTAATACATCTTACAGTTTGCAACATTTTACATACCCCAATAAAACATACTGATTACACATAACAACGATTCGCAACTTATTACTGTTTGGAAATTTGACGATTAGTTAGTTTTCTAGTCGGATGTTTTTTTTTACATACAATTTTCTCACATCTTCTATAGTCTCCCGCAAATCAATCAAATCGAAGCTCGAAACAGACTCCCTTAATATTATAAAATCTCATACCACATCCCTACTAAAATTTCTGTCTGTTACTTCACAGAGCCACAATGACTGAAAGAATCGTTTCTTTCGACGAGCTGTGCTCATCTCAAGTAGGAAAAAACAAAGAAATTAGGCTAATACTAGGGGCTTATCATCAAGCCGGTAAAGTGAAGCGTACCAATACCTTTGTGAAAGGTAAACTACAACAACTCGAAGAAATATGGAGCGCCTTCGAAAACACAGAAGAACAAATAGTTCAGCATAAAGACTTCACGACCGACCACGATTATTTCAAAGAATCGTGCTCAGACAAAACTGAGGATTGGTACATGTTGACGAAAGCATCACTTTCCGAAAGATTGAAAACAATCTCAGAAAGTACTATGAACAAGCAAATGGTCAAATGGTCCACAAAATGAAAGTATTTTCAGAAGTCTAAATACAAAAATTAACTCAATTACAAGAGTTATACAATCATTAAACCCTGATACTTTACCTACAGTGAGTAAAACATACCTAGAACAAAAACTGGGTATCCTAAATAAACATTGGGCTGAATTCGAAGAACTCAACAATACAGTCGAAATGCAATCTACGCCACAAGACCTAGAAAATAAATACTTTACTGAAGATGTTTTCGGTAAAACAGAAAAAGATTATGTAGAAACTGTAATTGCTATTCAAGAACAGATAGATACGCGCTTCCCTAATCACCAACATGACACACCAAATAACTCATCAAACTTTCACAATGAAAGAACAGAGATTAAAATTTCACATATTTCCCTATCAGAAATTAAATCTTAATAACAAATTTTAGCGGCGACCCAAAAGACCTCCATAAATTCGTGTCATGTTGCGATGACATAGAACGGCTTTATCCCAATACCGACCCAACAACCCTGTTTTCAATAATCAAAAGAAAGCTATTTGGAGATGCCTACAATGTACTCAAGTACAATGATACATGCAGGTGGTCAGATTTGAAGAAAATATTACTCCAAACATTCGAAGAGAAATTAGAAAAATCAGTACTCCAATCAAAACTCCAAAATACAAAACAAAGAACAGGTGAACCTGCCAAGGAATTCTTAAAACGGATAAATATAATACACGCTCAATTAAATGAAGCCACCCATTCATATACCACGGATAAAATATTAATAAATTCTCTAATAAAGATTAACGAAAAACAAGCTATTAGAGCGATTGAAGACGGATTAATAAGCGAGCAACTGCAAACGCAAGCCAAACTCCACGAAAATAGAGCATTAAAGCCCATTACGTCATATATTGGTGAGCAAGCATTACGTCTAGAATCAAAGGCAACAAAATTAGCAACAAACTTTTCTCGCACTGCTCAATCAATACACGTGCAGAACCCCTATGCTATAAATGCAGAGCACAGAGGCATTTAGCTCCAAATTGTCCCCAGAATATTCATACAAACCCAACCCCAAATAAATATTTTTCAAATAATTTAAACAAATCCAATCCTCCTAAGCAGGCTACCACCATCAACAGCACTACTACTACATGCAGGTATTGTCACAAGTTAGAACATACCATAGAAGTATGCAGGGTAAGGATAGCAAACCATGGGAATTTCTACAGAGAAAATACAAATCCGGTTCCGCAAAACTTCAGGACTCGAACAGAAATTCCCAATACAAATGCACCACCTCAAAAGCAGATCAACGTCAATTATAGGAAAAATACCCCTTCTTCAACAATACAACCTCAAAATGAACCAAGATCAAATAAAGATCACATACAAAATCCGAGAATATTTTTAACACACTCGGAAAACAAATCAAGGCGAGAGGAATTAGTCGGCAGCCCCTCGCAAATCCAAACAAAAGCCGACATCTATAAAAATTTAAATTAGATACTTCAGAAGTAATAAATGAGTACATAACGCTGAAAATACCAATTATTATCAACCCCAACTCCATTACTCTCTCTCTATCTACCAATGTGTACTCCAATAAAGAAACAAAGTTCCTTGTAGACACAGGAGCGGAAATCAGCCTAATCAAGTTCAATACACTGAAAGCAGGTAGCACTTACTATAAAGATGCAATCTGCAAGATAAATACCTTGTTTACGGAATCTAAAACTACAGAAGGATTAATATTGGCAAAAATGGCAATTATATCAAACGAAGAATTTATAATAGAACATCCCTTCCAAATAGTAGGAGAAAACTCAGCCTTGGCATATGACGGCCTAATTGGCCACGACTTCTTGTTCAAATACAACGCTCGTATCAATTATAAAAACAATTGCATTTTCTTAGAGGTGAAGCAATGTCATTCATCTATCCCATAGAGCAATATCGCTCAGAATATCCAAATACATATCTTACATATGGTAACCATGACAAGAAGTCTGAAACAAACAATGTAAGTGCTAATAAAAGCAAGTTACCCAGTACTTCACGGGATTTAAATACCAAACGTGAGAAGTGCCCCAACACAAATATCCTACAAAAAACGGAATATATTATCCAACCCAATGAAAACCGAAATAAATCGGACAAACTACATAATAAAGTTATTACAATTCCCGCACGCTCTGAATCCATAATTCAAATTCCAACTTTGTCAACTACGGACTCATTATATTTTAAAAAAGAGCTAAAGCCAGGGTTGTTCACAGGTAATACCATAGTCAACCCATCACAAGGAATGGCAAAAGTCCTAGTTCTCAACACGAATGAGCAGGACGTCGAACTGGCAATTCATGACATGAATCCAGAATGCCATGACCTTAACGACTTCGATTACATCTCTACGGATTCCAACAGAGATCCAAATAGGGGCAGAATAAAAAAACTGCACATTCTGATTAAATTGGATCACTGTAATTTGGAAGAAGACGAGAGTATTCGGTGCATTTGTAAGGATTTCAACGATCTCTTCTACTTAGAAGGGGATTTCCTAACGTTTACAAATGCAACCGAGCACAAAATCGAAACAGTCCCAAATAAACCTCACATATACACTAATCCGTACAGACTTCCAGAAACAAGCCGGAAAGAAATTACTCGGCAAATAAATGAAATGTTGGATTCGGAGATAATAAGCCCTTCAAATAGTCCGTGGAATTCTGCCCTACTTCTAGTCCCCAAAAAGCCAGATGAGCATGGGAACAAAAATGGCGAGTCGTTGTAGATATCCGCCGAGTAAATGACATTATTATTGGCGACGCTGACCCCTTACCTAATATTACTGACATATTAGATCAATTGGGTAAGTCCAAATATTTCACAACGCTAGACGTCGCCAGCGGATTCCACCAAATTGGCATGGACGGGAAAGATAGAGCAAAAACTGCGTTTAGCACTCCTTATGGTCATTACGAGTTTAACCGTATGCCATTTGGATTAAAAGGTGCACCCGCAACCTTCCAACGTGCCATGAATAATGTTCTTTCCGGACTCCAAGGCATTTACTGTTTCGTATACATGGACGATATTGTAGTCCATTAAAGAGAATAATATTAGGCTCGCAAATGTATTTAGCCGCCTTCGGGATTTCAATTTAAAACTACAACCCGACAAGTGCCATTTCTTAAGAAAAGAAATAATGTATCTAGGGAACATCATTACTGAAAATGGAGTCAAGCCAGATCCGGCAAAAATTAAATCAGTTCAATCTTATCCTAGACCCAAGAAGGAAAAGGATAACAAAGCCTTCCTTGGTTTTGTCGGCTATTATCGCCGCTTTATTCGCAATTTTTCTAAAATCGCGAAACCCCTTACTAACCTTCTGAAGAAGGACACACCTTTCAAGTTCGATGCAATTTGCGATGAAGCATTTTGCGAATTAAGAAAAAAATTAATATCAGCACCAATTTTATCCTATCCGGATTTCGGCAAAGCATTTTTTGTCACCTCCGATGCCAGCGACTACGCCATCGGAGCAGTTCTTTCCCAAGTAGATGATCAGGGAGATCGTCCAATCGCCTATGTGAGTCGAGTTCTCAATGGTGCAGAGACTCGTTAATCAACAATCGAAAAAGAGCTTTTGGCAATTGTTTTCGCAGTTGAGCAATTCAGGCCATACGTTTATGATAGACAGTTTACCATCATAACTGACCATAAACCATTAGTATGGCTAACGAATGTAAAGGATCATTCCTCAAGGCTAAGGAGATGGAGAATACGTCTTGAGGAATATGACTACAAAATAGTTCATAAACCTGGAAAACTCAACACAAATGCAGACGCTCCCAGTAGGGCTATCCCAGAAAATTCCGTAAAATCAACGGAACCTAACAACTATGTAAGTGTGGTAACCAGGAACCAAGTCAAAGCTCAGGCGAATTTAGATACACCAAATCCAAATATTACTACTCCAAATCCAGATTTATCAGTAGTAAACAGTTCCTCAGTGATAATAACTGAGACCAATTTCCCATTACTTTTAACTAAAAACACAAATCCCAAACTTTTCATCTTGCTAATGCAAGATACAGAACTTGAAAGAGTGTTAAAAGCTAAACTAAAACTTTCAGACAAACCTCCTCTAATAGAAAACGAACTGAACTTTAAGAAAAAAAGACTCCACAGTAATCATTTCAAAAGTCAATCTACCTTGCCGATCTCAAAGAGATAGATTAGACATCGAAAAGATTTTAACTGAGATCTACTCATATACAGAAGCAAATCAGTTAAGTCAAATAAATATCTCCTTCCCAGTATTCGACCAACAAAATCTATCAGCTATTAAAAACAATTTTACCAAGGTCTTCGTTAACCAAAAAATAAACATAAAACTTCATCAAGATTCCATAAAGTATTTATCCAACATCAGTGATATTGAACAAGTTCTGAAATATTTCCATTCTCTACCAAAGGGAGGCCATCAAGGTGTCTCCCGTACAATCAAAAGAATTAAAAAACAATTCTATTGGCCTGGCTTGTCGGACGATGTTGTAAGATATGTAAGGAAATGTAAACTTTGTCAAGTAAACAAAGTGTCTAGAAATCCTAAGATTCCTATGAAAATCTCGAGCATAAGCTCAAAACCTTTTGAAAGAGTGTACCTAGATGTTGTAGGACCTCTCCCAATTTCCCATTCTGGAAATAAATACATCCTTATATTTCAAGACGAGCTTTCCAAATTCTCTGAGGCTATTCCCATAGTCAACACTGAATCTAAGACATTAGCGGAAGCCTTCACGACAACAATAGTTTGTCTACATGGCATTCCAGAAAGTATCCTAACAGATCAGGGATCTAACCACATAGGTGGCATGTTTGGCGAGGTATCCAAACTGCTAAAGATTAGAAGGCTCTAAACTACTCCATATCACCCTCAAACAAATGGTGCATTGTAGAGAAGTCATAGAACTTTAGCAGAATACCTCAGATCTTATGTAGCGAAAGATCCTCAAGACTGCGATACATAAAAAAATCATCTACGACCGTTTGCTATAATTACGATAATTATGCAAACGGGTTAAAAGAACGTCTACAATACAGCTATAAAATTGCGAAAGACATAGCCATGGCCCATAATGAAAAGTCCAAAATCCAACATGATAAAAACACAGTTCAAAAATCTTTCAAGATCGCAGACAAAGTCTTAATAAAAAGTCGAGTAAGAGATAACAAATTCTCACCACTATGGACAGGTCCTCACGAGATCATAGAAATCAATTCCCCTGAAAACTCCACAGTTAAAATCAACAACAAAAATAAAAGAGTCCACAATAATGACTTAAAACTTTTCTCCGATTAATGCCAGAATATATAAAAACATACGTTAAAATATACATATTCCGTGGACTTATGCTTCCAATCAAACAGTACAAGATACACAAACTTTAACGAACAAATAACTGACAAAGCAACCTTTCCCATTTATCACCTACCCCTCCCAAAAATCATAAGAAAAAAAAAACATTTTTGAAAATGCCAAAATTATTCTCTTTTGTGAAATATCAATTTTTACTTTCTTTTTTTTCATTAAATAGGATTAATATTTTTCGGTTCTGACAGAAACTAACCAATAAATAAAAATTAGAATGAATAGACAAAAATTTTTTTTTTCTAAATAAGGAAAAAAAAATTCAAAAGAAAAAGAGAAAATTTTTCTTTCCCTGTGTGGAAAATAGTCCTTGCAATAAGGACTAAGGTTTTTTTCTTTTCTGGTAGAAATTAATAAATAAATGAAAGTTAAAATAGTTAATAATGTAGTAATATCTATATATACACTTTTCTACAGCTACTATTCGTGGGTATTTAATAAGCCAACAATAACCAAAATCTATAGTGTGGTTCAAAAGTTATACTCATTTATTCCCATCAGGGTTTGGCGAAATCTTCAACTGGCCACAACTTCTAAAGGAAGGTTTCTAGGATGGGGTATGTAGAGCAATTTTTTGATCAGACTACCTCAAGGAATCGCGTGGTATACCGGAAGGTATCTTGATCTGAATCACCCTGTATATATATATATAAAAAAAGCAAACTAAAGAGAAATCAAAATAAACATAGTTTTTATTTACAAATTAACTTTTATATATAATACAATAAAGGAAATAAAATAAATAAATATAGTAAAAAAAAAGCCTATGCAAATAAAATAAGGAAATTAATAAAAAAAAATATTGTTTGTTAAACATAACTCCACTATTAATTAGGTACTATATAACAACTAATAAAAAAGAAGATATCTAGTAATTACATATAATTACTGATGCAAACAGTTTTAATTTAAATATTTTAATTAATTTTTAATATATAGTAGTTCTATAATTTTGTAATTATTTATAGTAAGCTACATACTATTTTATTTTAGTATATGAATAATGAATTTAGTTATTTAGAAAGAAAGTTTTCCTCTTAAAAAGAATAAATCTTTCTTTTCCCCAGAGGGGAGGGATGTTGTGACTCAGGTGCCCAATGCCCCGAATCACAACCATAAGGTCCATGCACCAATATATTGCCCTATGCAATATATCGATGCATTACAAAGTTGACCCTGAAAATTAATTTCAATTTAAATTTCATTAAAAACTCTATCAAAATTTAAAATGCATTTAGAAATGCATTCCCATTTTATAACAAAATGCAATTTAGCATAAATTGCATTTTGTTATCAGACACACATTCCACTCATACGGTATGCACACTTGCCTACATACAGTGTCTTCTTACTTTTTTTTCCGTGTGTACTATGTACATACGTACATTACCTCCTTAATCCAATCTAATTGTATGTACATACATACATACAATTATCAAAATTATTCGCGCCCTCTTAAAATTAATATTTCAGACGAGCGCACAAGTGCATATCGGATTACAGTTTTGCATTGATGCATATAGCTCGCATCAAAAAACTTTTGCATTTTCTCACGTACGTTTTTTCAACGTCGTGAGAAAACAAAAAAATGAAAAAAGCGCTTTTGAAGCGATCACGGTTACCGTCGAGGAGTAGAATCCAAAAATTGTAATTCTTTAAACGGCCCCGGGAATTTCAAATATTTTTCAATTTTGCAAATTTAATAAGTCTCATAAATTCTAATATTTTTTACTAATCTGAATCGCCTCGCGAAGGTCCAATATTTTTCAATTCAAATCGTTTTCAAGTGATAAGTTTTTTCAAATATTTTCAAGTGATAAGTTTTGTAAATTTAATAAGTCTCATAAATTGTAATGTTTTTCAAATCGCCTCGCGATTTATAAGTTTTAATATTTTTGAGTTCAATAATAGTATAGTATATAGTAGTGAAATATTTGCTTTACAAATTTTTTTTGTGTGTGCCCTAAATTTCCTCTCCGATCGATTCTTCCTGAGAATGCCCGGAAGCACGAAAAATCGGCTGCATAACACTGTCTGCATCCTTCACAATTACCTAACCTTAAACTCTTCGCGATATTGTGAAGAAAGTTATGCGGATCGCATTGTTAATGGAGAAGTTGTACCCTGAGCATGGCGGAATGAAGCTCAAAGCCTAATTAGCGCACGAGTTTCCACATGTAACAATGCTTCTCGGGAAGCATTTCGCCTTCGAGATACTCTGTGTACATATTTATTTATTTAGTGTTATTTATATATCTTTATTAAAATTAAATTTAAATTCTTAAAAAAATTAATTGTCTTGATTATATTTCGACATCTCATGTTTCACTACATTCATAATTTTACACTGCAGGTCCATTACTTGAAAAGGCGACAATTGCAAACTTTTAATGGATCGCCAACGACTTGAAAAATATATCCATGCTGTCTTCTTCTTCTTCTTCTTCTTCTTCCTTTTCGTTGAACTTCTCAGCCATGCCATGGAGAAATTTTTGAAAATTCTCCCTACTGTCAGGGTCCCTGGTTTTTTGCGAACGGCTGTCTGTAATCGGTGTAGAAGCAACTGCCTCTGCACTCCTACTAGACCCAAGTTCTCCTAATTGAGTGAACTCTCTTAAAAAACTGGAGTTTTCCATGGATTCCTCCGAAAGCGGGATAAAATAGTTTTGTAATGCAAGCTCTGCAGACATATCATCGTCATCTTCGAATTGTTGATCATAAATACTGGGATGTCTTGAAATAAATTTATATGCAAATGGATTCACATATATATTATGTTGAATGTTTACACTTACTTTCTTGGAGCTATCGAATCCCGAAGAAAATGCAGCATTTCGAAGTATTTCCACTGCTTCCTGTCAAGTGCGCCACTTGCAGAAGGTCCTTTTTGCTTACGCACCTCTATCATGTACTGGTCCCGAACACATTTCCACCTATTTCTGCATTTCATTTCTAACATTTTTGGTTTAGTAAAAATGCATCAAGAAGGAAATACCATCTACTTTTAACTCCATGCTGAGTTCCTTCCATATTCGATCCTTCTTCTGCTGATTTCTGTACATGGGATGACGCTTGTCATACAGCATAACTTTTTCCCTAATTTTTTCAATTAGCTCTTCCTCAAAACCCATAATTTCTCGAACTAATTAAATAAATTAATTTTATACAAGTTTTTAACAACCACTTTATTTATTATTACCTCTTAATTCTCTTTGCGTCAAAAAAATAACTAAATACATATAACATTTTGTCAATTATTCACTGTCCACACAAAAATGTCAATTATGTTGGCGACTAATTTAGAGATTTTGCCAAACTTTTTGTTGGCAACTTGTCGCGTCGGCCTCATTGTGTTAAGTACATGGGACTTCCATATATTCGAATCTTTGACAGCAACCAATTTACGGCGACTTTGTTGTGTCGCTCTCACTGTGTTTTGGAGTTAACATAGCTGGCGTAATTTAACTACTCGTCTTAAATAGTATATTTGTACCGACGTGAAGCTCCTAATTTCTTACCGAGCGATTTGTTTTATGTTACACATATGCTTATAAAATATATTTAGTATTTAAATATTAGGAAGAAATATAATTGGATCAGTCAAGTAAGTGTTCGGTTGTCGGATCTCCTCCCAGACAAGACAGGCACTCAGGGCTGTCAACAACACCCATCCTTGTTAGATGAGCGTGAAGCGAGCTGCGGTCAGTGATATTGCCAACCGCAGATCTACATTGTTTTCTTCCGAGCACCAAGAAAAAGTCAGAGATATTCATTTCTATTATGCCCATCAGGAAAAAGATTTGTATGCCTACAAGTGCTCAGGTCCGTTCATCGCTCGTGATGTTTCATGAGAACATCCGCATTGATGAGAGACCTGATCACCAATGCGGCAACATACTGAACACCTTGCGGATACACAGTTTACCTACGGACGTGCTGCAGTCATCCAGTAACTTAGATGTTATCCGAGAGCCACTCAGAGCCATCAAGGTTGCCTGACTATTCATGAAGATAGCAATGAACTTTCCATTGATTTGCATATTAAGGACTATCATCAAATAGCTATCATACAAAGTGGGTGTATAATATTAGATTCATGGACTGAGATAAATAAAATACGACCGATTAGTTTACGGACTGATAACTAGCTGATTTATTGCATTGAGATTACTAAGAAAGCTGCTGTTCGTACCACTAAAATTCATTATTCTAATTCATGTCCATGTTGATTTTAGAAATACAAGATACAACACTAGTATAGGAACCCACCAGATCATAGAAACCATCGTCGAAGACTGTGAATCAATATGAAGTCTCGGATTTCTAGCACGCAAAGTTTTTATGCTTAGACCACATTAGTGTTTTGGAAGCTCAACTTACATTGTTTTGCTTGTTTTTTGTTTTATGTTTAGAACTCTAATTATAAGAATCGTCTACTGAATACAAATTATCGTAGCCTTGTAAATATTTCGGTTAGCAGATAAATATGCAATTGGATTGATCGCTGATTTAAAATAGCGTCTTCAACTTTCAAACTTCCACTCGAAATAGGATATTCAACTTTCACAATTTGGTGCAAATTCATATACTAACTCCTGTAGAAAAAATTTTATTTAACTTACAAAAACTGCATACCAGTCCCATGTATGTATGTAGCTCTTAAGAAAAACCGGATTAATTCCAGTACAATTTAGTTCAAAATTTGATTTATTTACTTATATCTAATCTGGGGTATTTTCGAATTCCTTTTAGATACTATTAGAAATATTATGTTCTCAAGAACTTTGGTCTTATTCCAGAACTCGATTCGATAAAGAAACTTGTCGATATCGTCAACTTCAAATTACAAAACTCGGTGTCGATTCTTACGAATAGAAAATTCACTCTAAGACATTTTGGTCTGCTTCAAAATAAAAGAATGTTTGTAAGATAGGTTTTAGTCTTACTATAGTTTAAAAAAACAAATGTCTACAACTTTTCTTAAACCCTTACAAATTATCAGTTAATGAAATCTTAGGCTCAAAATTGAGACACAAAAGCAGTATGTGTTTTATGACTAAACACACCAAAATAAACGGAAATGTCATATGGGAGCTTTCTGAAACAGGTGGCGGTTTTAAGCAGTCATCACTTTCACCTGGTGGAAAATGAGTTTGAACTTTCAGGCATTCTACAGTGGACAGGATGAAAAACCTTAAATCTCAGCTTCAAGAATAGATCCATCTACTCAATTCTCCATCAGATTTAATGATTCGCCAAGTGCTACTGTCACGTTAGCTTCAGAATCACTTTATAAGGCCCCTTATCGGAGAACAACGAAGACTGAGCACCCGGTTTCTGAAGCCACAATTTCATTGTTTGAAAGTTGAATTATATAAAACATTTTGTTGTGAGCATGGCTTTCGGTTCGTTAATAAAAACACAATATATCAAATATAATTCTAAAGTGCTTTTTATTCCACTCTATTTTTTCTTCCTATTAAATTCACAAACAATTAAGGATCAACTCTACTTTAATTATCACTAGTAATGTACTTCAACTTATGGTAATCCAAAACTTTCGTCTATTTACTCGATTCCATTTGTATTCACTACTCTGTCTAAGATACGACTTGCCCCTGATGGTAACAAGCGCTGTATTTATAATCTACAAATTCCACAGAACTTTCCCGATGATTACATTCCTGAAATATCTACTCTCCGTACCTAAAGTTGTTATTGTCCGAACTAATAGATCTCGCTTGTACTTTTCTATTACGTTTAGAAACTTTTGAGTCCACCCATGAAAAGTTCCGTTGCAATTATCCCTTCTATAATGCACTTATGTCCAGTAAATATACCTATAAATATACCTATCTACCTTCTACCTACACGTATGTATGCATACGAAAATTATTTCATTTATCTTCAAAAACCGCTCTGAGAAATTGTTACACATTTCCCGAAACCATTTTCTATTGTGAACGTTTTTCGATGGAGTGGATTCTCATGCTGCCGTGTTCATCACGGACATATTCTAAATGATCGGAAAAACGTCCAAATGCGGACCAAGCCAGCAGAATACTTTTAGCCAACGTTAAACGCCATTCATCAAACCGTTGCGATAAATTTTTTATCTCTGCGACTCTTCATGTGTTCCACTTAAAAGATCCGACGACTTTCATCAAGCACAACTCATAGATATATTCCAGCCTTATTTTCCCTGGTCGTTAATCGTCCTCTTAATTCCCATGGTACTTTGGTAAAACAAATTGTAGCCTTAGGTTTGTCGACATTTTCCAACTGTATTCGGACTGTAATTTCGCTCTGTGACGTAAATAACCTTTACAGAAATATGAATAAAATTAAATCAGAAACTAATGCAAAATAAACGTGCATTGTCCTTGATGGAAGCAGATCGGCATACAATTTCCAAGACTCATCTCATAAAAGTCATCCCCTTAGTCTGTCTGCAATTATTTTCAGGATGGAAGAACACATTGTAATGTCCGATACCACCGCGTCATGCAACATAATAAAGCTCCACCAATTCATCGATTTCATTTAAAAGCTGCAACTGTTGCCTGACCATGATATAAATGGCTCAAACCAGTGATTTGACACAGAGAATGTTGCCATTTGTTAAAATAATGGCCTTTTCTGGCAACATCCCTCGCTTGCAATAAATTTAGAGTGAGAACTTTTCGGTGTTTATTATTGTTAGTTTGTCGTGTGCAGTTAGTTTTTGTTAGTACTGTGAAAGGAAATCAATCTTTGTTTAACTATGAAGTATGTATATGAAAGTGGTGCTTTTTTGCTTCTCTGCTATCATTCTTCTTGATTAGTATTTATACTTTGATGTGTGGCATCTATTTATCATTGACTTTTCGAGTCAGGACTCAACAGATTATGGGATTACCAATCCTCCTGCACTTGTAAGTCTGACTACCGAACCTGAATTAACCCTTATCTATAGACGTATAAATCTGTCACATTACCACAGACTCGCACTCCCACGGACCGCTACTTAAATTGGCTTAAAAATGAATAATATGAACAAAATATTTAAATATGACTTATCTGGGGGCTAAAAATTACAATTCATTTAACTTAATTTAACCAGCTTTTATTTAATAAATTTTCACATAATTCTTACTAGTATACCTCAAAAGTTCTTAAAATTTATAATGGTTTAAATATAGCGATATGAAGGAAACAAAATATGTAACTGAAATATGAGAAAAATTCATTAACTTAATTGAATTAGGGATCCATTCAGATAATCACATTAAATATTGTCGGCTACAGGAAACCTGCAAGGAGGGTTCTTATTGTTTTTGCTCCACATATTTCTATAAATTTCAAAATCTTATATGTCATGTCATGAGGCTATCAAATATTCTAGATACCCTTTTCTCAAAATCTGTATCACTTTCTTTTATACTTTTAGTGCATTGGTTTGTACTAGGATCGGAACTTCACTTAAAGTGTACACTCCTTATAAATAAAAATACTTACGTAACCACAGACACGCTATCCTGCAATAACAACAGAAATAAATATATCTACCTCGTCAGCAGTCGGTAGAGAACTAAAAATTAGGAAACTACTGCAAAAACATAAGCTGAATAGCTTACGGTGGCAAAGATATAAAAAGAATTAGACTTCTAGCGGTCCCTAGGACCGAGCGTCTGCGGTGAAAGGTTAAGTAATGCGCTGCATAGATCTGAAACCTTATTTGCAGTAACCTCAATCCTAAAAAAATACTGTAATATATGTTACTTGAGTTCGGCGCTTAAGCTAAATGTCAAACTTATTCGACTAGTCCGACGAAACCACTTTCCTGCATGTTCCTTGGATTTATCCTTTGAGATAGTGGATGGTGAGAGCCAAAGAATCTGTATCGCCTACTGGAGAGAGCATGACAGCGACAAAGAAAATGAGTCCCCGTTTCGGTTTCTTCTTCGCATCTTCTACACATAGTAGGGTTTCCATTGAGCTTGGGTTAGGTTTCCCCGAAGTTCTTTTATAGTTCTACTCGCAAAGTCATGTAACCAAAGACAGCTGTGGCAGTCGGCCCAAGTCACGTTATTAGAGGTGGGGTGTATTGGTGTTAGTGCAATCTTGACTGTGCCAGGGGAAACCTTCGATACAGCTACAAGACAAACTCCAAGACGAGTTTGGTGGTTGCAAAGACTTTAACAAGGCATTAAAGCCCGCTTGGCTATCCGGGCAGTAGAAATCTCCTCGTTCTCAGTATCTAAATTGAGAAAATACCTTCCCGCTTACAGAATAGCATTGAGTTCCGCCTGGAGGACTGCGATTTGGTTTGTGATGACCACTGTTACCATTTCCACACGAGCATCCTAGCAGAAAACGCCTGCGCCTGTGTTTGCTTCAGATTTGGAACAAATGTGTAAACAATAGTGTGCGTTGTGCCAATGGTTGAACCACAGATAGTAATGCTGCATCTAGAATGAAAAATTGTTCCCACACCCAAGGCATTAACCTGAGATTATTCAGTCTTTATCAATAATTCCCCATTTTTGTTTTTTTTTCAGCCTTGTGGTCCAGGACTCGCCCTTGCACCCTTAGCAGGGACTTACATTGAAGCCTATGGTAACCATCAGGGGCGGCTCCTCATTGGAAGCAAAGGAAGCACTGCTTCCCTTGACAAAATAAAAAAATCCAAACATAGCATTTTGCTTTAAAATATTCTTAGAATATTTAAAAAATGTATAAAATTCAAGGAAGCTTACTCCTCTGGCATCACTAGATACAACCTGAAATATTTTATAAGAAACGCCCAATTTTCTCCTATAAAATAAGAACATACCACCCAGCCCAATGTCATTCTATCGCTACTAACATTCTGTATGGTACGCTGTCCAAAATGTAACGTATGACCCACCCACCATCATTCCACCCAGCACCAGATCCACCCCGATTTGTCTTGTCAAGCAAGCTACATAATATTCGCGTGGTATGGATGGAACGGCATTAGAATCAAACACCGTTGCCACTGGAATCGCAGTGACGCTGAAATCCCTACAGCGTATTTACAACAGCAAAGCCAATGTAGAAAGTTAAATACATTTAACTTTCTAGACTCATATTCACTCAAGAGTTTGCATGCGTTCATTGCTATGGTACGCTGGCCGCAGCGTGGCGTTTGGCAATTGATTTACACCCCCTGATAGTAACTTTCATTGATAAATTCAGAAGTATATGCCGGTGCGCGTGGGTGTCGGTCTTGCTCACGATTTATTTAAATGCTGCCAGATGTTAACATATTCGTAGCTTTTTTTAAGTAACTTTTATCCGACCTTCGTGACGAATATTGTGAAATTTTAGGAATAGTTTTAGAATAGTAAACGTGGATGGATTTACATGGAATTTTTTGTTTTAGAATTAGTCAGTGGGCTTAATTGTTTCGTTTTTGGGGGTTTTGGGGGGAGGATGGTAGCTACACTCATGGCGTTGTCCAATTTTGGCCGTGTGTTATACCAAATTGGAGCTTTTGATGAGATTTATTAAATGGCATATTTTCTTTTGCTCTGTAAGAAACTTTATAACCGACTTTTTCACCCGAATATCTTTAAAATGCGTGATTTTCGAATTTGTGTACAAAAGAGGGTTTACGTTCTTGCGGGGGCTGATTTTTCTTTTAATCGCTTCCGCATAATGTTTTACATATCTCATGTGAACATTTAAATTTTATATGTTTAACCAATGGGTTTTGATATCAAATAAATTTTTCAGTTTTTTCGTGTAAAACGTTTTTACATGGAAGTACTTACATTAAAGTGCGATAATCTTCTAAACTATACTTACCGCAGAGGTAAAAAATTACATCACAACATTCACAAAAGAACGTAGATGCGAGTTAATATGCATATATTAGATAGATTATCAGTACGTTTACATGAATACTTGAAGCATGCTTGAAGTATGCTTGAAGTAATCAAAATGTCATGAAAACGCTCATTCAATCCGTAAATTTCAACTTAAGTAATTGGAAAATTAAATTCAGGGAAAATGCAACTCAAGTAATTGGAGTTAATTCAATCAACCGCCCTACCTGAGCTTCAAGTGGATTTCAAGCCAAGTATTTATGTACACGTACTGTATGTCCTGTTTTATGAGTTTTTAGGAAAAATGTAATGATTAGAAAATAAAATATATTAAAAAAACTGTTTAAATAAATAACTTATAGGCTAAGTATAAAAAAAAAATTCTTTCACCCAAGAAAAGTTTAATTAAAAACTTAATCTACCCAATAACAATATTTTAAAATTATATTATCTCGTTTGACTTTAAATGTTTCAATGTTTTTTATTATAAAATTTGTTTAAACATATTTTATTCATATTGTGCTAAAATAAGATATTGCCTATCTATAATATTACGTACGTTTCTGTTTAATTGCGAGACAATGTAGAATTCTTGCTTTTATTTGAGTATTCCGGCGAACGAGTATACCTAAGTATAATAATAATGGTAATTGAATTGAAAAGAATGAATTAGATGATTAGATTTTTTGCGTACGTTGTGAAAGGGGATATTGAGTGAATTTTTTGTATTTGCTTAATTATGGGGCAGGCAGTATTTGCTGTGAATGGATTAAATGAAAGATATGATTGCATCACTGATTTATTTAACGATGATAATGGCTACATTCTCTTTCAAGAGCAAGAATAAATATGAATATTTATATTGTGTATTATTGACATCATTGACTTTGATACATGTATAATTACTTATAGTAGCAATGAAATAGTCTGAAAAGCGGAGCTATAATTTACATAAAATGTATTGCTTCCCTTCTTCTGAATCCCACGAACCGCCACTGGTAACCATATTACACTACAGACGGGCTATTTTCCTAGCTTCAAAGCACTCGCTGCATCAACGGCAGGACTCCCTATCAAAAAAGTTAATTTGCACCTAGTTATTATAAGTTACGTACATAGAGGATTTTCAAGTACAATCATGCACTCAAGAACTTTACACAGTCGCTTCGATAGTCACAAGACACTACTTACACACATCACAAAACAGTTCCTTAGAGATTTTTGGCATTAACAACGATAAAACTTGGGCTGGTGAGTAAATCATCTCTCACCTTTTTGTGGATTTGTCAACTTGACCATCCTTTGTAATTCTCATGTTATCCTGCCGATCTGATCGGTTCGAAATAGATAGTGACCTATTTGATCCACTTAGGTTGAGTGATAGGTATCGCAGATTGGTGTCGTACAGTTCTACTTCGTCGTGTATTGTATCTATTACGCTGAAATTCGCATTTTCAGGGTCTTGTTGAAAAATAAAATACTAAATGAAAAGAATTCAGAAAAAAAATTCTCAAAACGTAAAATCCCAAAAACAAAAACTATAAGAAAGAAGATTCTGAATATATCCTGAAACTACTGAAAATTCAGAATTCGCTAGATTTTGAATTTGCTAGTCTTTCTGAATTTTTGGTTATGTTTTTCATTCCGGACAAGGGAGATGCCTACATTAAATAGATCTACACATATTGTAACTACTACATATAAATTTTTTTGTGTGAAAATTTCCAGGATTTTTTGCTTTTGGAAATTTCGTATTTTTAAAATTTTGCGAGATTATACATTTCCAGAATATTTTTATCAACATTTTCATTTGCTTTCATTATTTTGTATAAAAAAATCACGCGTTATTAGAAACAGGGGTATTTGTTTTCAAAATCGCATTTCGTGCAATGCAGTTTATCCCGTAACATTTCCTGAAGATTTCGTTCTATCGAAACTCGTGTTCTGTTATAATTCATTTTAAGGATCTAGTTTTATAAAATCCATTTTAATTTCATCATATTAGCCTGGTGACAAAACGTTTAAAAAAAAAAAATTTAACATGCTAGGACCAGCCGGAAAATTAGTAAAGTTTATAATTCAGAGAAAAAACCAAAATGGAACACGAGGTAAAGTAAAATTGTGAAATGTGGGGCGGGAGGGGGGGGGGGTGTTTAAGGAGTGAAAGTGTTTTTTTTCTAATTTGAGGCGGAAATATCCTTCACAAAAGCAGTAGACAATAAAAAAAACATTCAATGACATATAAAAGTTTTTTCAACATAACCTCAAATTTTCCGAGAAAATGACGGAAAACCAAATTTTCGGTTTTTTATTTTTCTCTCGTAAAAATAGATTAATTTGCATGAAACTTTGTGAAAGTATACCTTTTTTGACTGCAGAGGCATGATTCTTTTGGAATCTGTTAAACAAGCAGTTTCCAAGATATTTATATGTTTCGAAAAAACAAAAACACAAAAAACAAAATCTTCCACGTAAGTTTTTATTGGAGTTTTTTCGATTTGCTATCTAGGCTCATTTTAACAATTGACATGTCTACTTTAAAATGGTCTATATAATATTGATTTTGAATGTTTTTGAGAACAAAAAAAACAAAAAATTACTTTTTGAATCACGAATTTTTCAATATTTTATACTTAATTTTTTTTATTATTCCTGTTAATAATGGATTAAATTGTACTGACAGAACTTACTTTAAAGCAATATTACATACTAAAGTAGAATGAATTTAATCAAAGAAAAGTGGCGGAAACCATCTTGAAGTAAATAACAAATTAATAAAAAATCTTTTAATAAAGAGGTTTTCCCCTATTTAATTTTAACTAACATGTAACTAAATTTTCCGGCTGGTACTTGCCTGTTCATAATTTTTCTTTCTTTCGTCCTTCAAAATCCGATTTCAAACAAACACGAGACTTTGCTGACGATACTATATAAGAAAAATAGTACCTATGTAACCATTTTCAATAAAACTAATTTGATTATGGTGTTATTTGAGAGCATATTTTGAAGCTTTGGGCGACTTGATATTAAATTTGTATTCCTTTTAAACCACTTGCACTCTATATAAATAAGAGGCTCTTGTGCTTCCAATATTCCAATATATAAATATTCGAGATAACTGCGGATTCATAGTTCAAAAACTAGATAGGTAACTTTGTTTTGAGAGCGTTCGATAGCTAGTTCATAAATACATCATAAAACAGTTTTTAACAGCCTTTACGCTTTGAACTAGACTCCATAAAGTACTATATTCCCTGCAAATAATTTGCTAATATTTCAAAAAAGACGTTTGAAAATCCGTAAATATTTAAGACAATAGACTGCCGTTTTTGTGTTTCCGAGGTTTTACCATCTACTTATTGGCAAAAGAAACAAATCCTTCCCTAAAATGGCAAAATATTACAAGTAAAGATTATCGTCTTGAAAATCCGCCTCCCTCAATAATATCGTGACAACTAACGCTGCTCAGAAAGTGATTATTTTGTTAAAACGTTGCTCGTTCCCTAGATTCCTGTTTTGCTTTTTTTCCCTGTCTAGAGGGAGTTTTCCCGGATCTGTTCGACCAGTTGTCGTTTTATTTCTTTTCCACTGCAGTTCCAGTGTGACGTTAATTCTTTGTTTTCCTCTTTCTCCCTTTTTACTTTTTTTTCCGTTTTGATACACCTTACAAAAAAAAATTTTTCTTACAATTTCCTTGAATTATCGTTTGGCGTCTATTATTTATTTTTTAAACGTAGAGCAATTATGCTTTTGCGGAAACGCTATAACGTGTCGTTTATTGAAAACGGTTCTGACAGTCCTCTGTAGAATGGAATTTCGTCCACGGGTTTTTCACCCTTTGTGTCACACATTTGTTTGTGTTGATAGTAATGTTGGATCTCTGGTGCACTGCACTGTGGGAACCTATCCACATGTAAGAGCTATTAGGGAAAATTCCATAGGGGCATATTAATTTCTTTGGCTGCCATTAGATCAATATGAGTGGAGTGGAAGGAATACTATTGAAAACTTGCCGGTTTTTGATTAATTCGAATTTCTTTTCACCATTATGGTTTTTCCTATTCAGCATGGAATTTCTACAATTTGTTGAACTAGATAGCTTCATCTTTGGCGGATTCTGTTGATTTATGAGAGGAATTTCTCTTTGTTTTCCGGCAATTGTTTGAGCAAAGACTAATTTTCAGTTGGATTGCGCTGAAAAAGAACGTCCGCATATTTCTAAAGAAGACAGATTAAAAATTGCTTCAATAATTGTTATCGATTCGCAAAGAACTGTTCAACAGGTAAATAAACAGTTGTTGTTTTTTTGCAATTGGCAGATTTAAGGTGCATAAGTATACTGAAATTTTAATCTTAATTATCAATTAATTCTCGTTTTTATATCCTAGATGAAATCTATAGGGTATACTAAGTTTGCCATTCCGTTTGTAACACCTCGAAACAATGATGGTAGATCAAAATGGATTGGAAACCCACGCATAATATTAAAAGTTATTTTGATTTTTGGATGTCCGTACGTCTGTCCATCCGTCCGTCTGTGCGCACGATAAATCGAGAACGCGTATACTTAGGCAGCTGAAATTTGTGCGCGGAATTTAAAAAAAAAAGTAAAATTAACTTCGAAAATGAGTCAAATCGGGCAACTCCTTCGTGGGGTTGCCATACAAAAGTTTCGTTTTCAACTATCTATTTGGACACTGCCTGAGAACGCATCGATATAGAGAGCTAAAATTTCGTACATAGTATTTTCATTGTACTAGCAAATAAAATTTCAAAAAGTGGACTAAATCGGGCGACTCCTTCTTGGTGTTGCCATATAAAAATTTAGGTTTTTTACGTATACTGTGAAAACGATCAGTCCAAGACATTTTTATTGTAATAAAAACTTCTTCAGAATACGAAATTCTATAAAATTGGTCATAATCATTTTTTCTGTCCGACAAACCGTTCTAGAAATATATGTGAAAAACCACTTGAAAAATCAAACTTCCACAGAATGGTGACAATACGAAATTTAATACGAACATTCATCTAGGCTATCATAAGAATTGGTCTTAGACCAATTCTAGCTTTTTTACTTGTTTAATATTCAAATTAGGTTTATTGAATAGTATTGGTAAGATGTACGGATTTTAAAAAGAAGAAAAAGACTTAATGATAATTTGGGTGTTTTCGCTTATTACTCACATCTTTAATATAATTCTTTCACTTTTCTTGTATTTCTGTTCAAAATCACAATCACAACCCTTTTATAACTGAAGTCGCTAAAATCAAACTATACACTAAAATACTTACTCATTATCTGACAAGCCTAGTAAACTAGATCTAACTACCTACGTAGAGACTTAGCCCCTTACAATAAACGCGGCTTCTTCATTAAAATCTATCATGAGCACATCTCCAATAATCACAAAGTCGCAGCATCTACAGATGTCTCTCCAAACCATCTAGCCAGCAGATTTTCGAACTTATGGAATTTTCCTCGAACACCACTGCGCTGATTATGCAGATGATAATCCCAGAAACATAGCCTAGCCATTTACAAGTGCACATACATAAGTCTGTCAAATCTAACCCAGTTTATAATTTTAAAGGTCTCAGAGATCTCATGTAGTCCACTGTCCTTTTTGTAATCTGTAACTCGGATGTCACCATTCTAAAGAATTATATTAGATTTGTTGAATGGTATGCAGGCGTTCGACCCCACTGCATCTGAAAGATCTACATCCCCCCATTCAAGGTTTAAACTATTACTTAAGTCGAGAACCATTCTGGGATTGAGATTCCACACGTAGTTTGGTGGAGGAAAAGCTTGTTCGAGATGGAATAATCTCGCATTTGCAGAGCAGGTGCCTTGAGGTTTCATATGCGTCCTGACAGAAGCGGTAGGATGAAGTCGCAGCCAAACCAAAGAGTAGGAGAGAATAGTGCTCCCTTGTTGAAAAGACCTTGTAGGGCCTTTGATGGACTGTTAGCCAAATGAAAAGACCTCTTTCAACTTTACTCAAACTATATTACTAATTTAAATCCAATTCACAACTTTTACTTTATATATCCTATTCGTAATTAATTACAACTAAGTACAAACAATGTGATTTCGAATTTGACACGCGTTATCGAGATTACTGCCAGCGAGGTTGGTCTTGACACAACTCTGTTCTTTTCTCTTTTTTTACTATCATAAAAAGGCAGTGATATCTTGGTGTGTGCCTTAGGGTGCGCGCGTTAGATTCGTTAGGTACATGCGTTCGATATTTGTAGTTTCATGTAGTCGATTGATTCTGTAGCTTTAAGAGCGTTGCGGTCGCTACATTACTCCCCTCCCAGCGAAGCGACACTAGAAATTTCTGGCTCTCCCTCATTGAGAATATTTGCAGGTTTGAGTCGATCTATTGAGATGGAATTATTTTTGCCATATACGTCTACCACGAAATATTTTCGAGTCCGTCTTATTATTTTGTATGGTCTCTCATAAGGAGGCGTAAATCCCGTACGTACTTTATCAATTCGTATCCAAACATAACCGCAACTCTCTAATGCCTTTGGAACGTATGTGTTGGCTTGCTTGTTCTCTCGGGTCTGCGTGGGTTTGATCTTTCGCATTTGTTCTTTCAACTGCTTCACGTAACTGGAAACGTCTAGATAGTCGTCTTGTTGTGTTTCTGCTACAAATTCTCCTGGTAGTCTAAGAGCTTGTCCGTAGACTAGTTCTGCTGGTGAACATCCCAAATCCTCTTTAACGGTAGTTCTTATGCATAGCATTATTAGTGGTAATTCTTCGCTCCAATGGGTGGTGTTATTTCTTGCCATCAAAGACGCTTTCAGTTGTCGATGGAATCGTTCAACTATTCCGTTGGCCTATGGATGATAGGCAGTCGTACGAGTTCTGTGTGACCCGAGTAGGTTTGTGATTTCCTGGAATAGTGTAGATTCAAATTGTGTTCCGCGATCTGTGGTGATTTTCAGTGGTACTCCAAATTGGCATACGTACTTTGTGACGAATGTTTTAGCTATGGTTTCTGCCGATATATTTCGGATGGGGTAAGCTTCGGGCCAACGTGTATATCTGTCTATTATTGTAAGAATATAATTGTACCCTTTAGAAGGTGGCAATGGCCCGACAATGTCCATGTGGATATGTTCGAATCTTTCAGATGGTACGGAGAATTGACCGAATTTCGATTTGGTTTGTCTATGTACTTTTGCTTTTTGACAGGATATGCATGATTTTGCCCAGCTGTTTACGTCCTTCTTTATGTTTGGCCAAAAGTATTTTGATGTTATGAGATTGCGCGTGGCTCTGAACCTGGGTGTGACAATCCATGTAGTCGGTCAAATATGTCTTTCCGAAGTTCCATTGGTATATGGTCGATTTTTGTGTGTGCTTATGTCGCACCATATTTCTTGATTCGTGCCTGCAGGAGTTAGTTTCTTTAGTTGAAACTTTGATTTTCTTGTATTTGATCCTTTAATGAGGCTTTGCAGCTCTTCGTCTGCGCCTTGTTGCTCTGCGATTTTGGACCAATCGAATTGTGTTACATTGATTTGTTCTGTTCTAGACAAAATGTCTGCCACTACGTTGTCTTTGCCTTTCACATGTCTAATATCATTTGTGTATTGGCCTACGTAGTCCAAATGTCTTGATTGGCGTGGGCTTTTTCCGATTTCGTTTTTAGTGCTGTTACTAGAGGTTTGTGGTCAGTGAATAATATAAAGTGCCGTCCCTCGACTAAATACCTAAAATGCTTGATTGCTAAATACATAGCTAAGAGCTCACGGTCGAATGTTGAATATTTGTTTTCGGCTGGAGTTAGGTTTTTTGAAAAGAAGCCCAATGGCTTCCACATGTTGTTCTCCAATTGCTGAAGTACTGCTCCTACTGCTGTATTCGAGGCATCGGTTGTTATATTTAGAAGTGCGTTGTCGAGAGGATACACTAGTAAGGTGGCTTTTGCTAAGACCTGTTTTATTTCGTCAAAAGCTTTTTGGCACATTTCGGGCCATGAGAAGTATTTCTTGTTCGTTTGTTGCTTAAGCAGATAGCTTAAGTGTTCGTGAATTACTGTTGAAAATTCTGCAAGTTTCGGCATAAAACGGTGGTAATAATTTACCATGGAACTTGGTTGTGTTAGTTTGAGGATGGCATCCACTTTTGCTTTCGCTGGCAGAATTCCATCTGGTGTGATGTGGTGTCCGAGGAAAGTAAGTTCGGTTGTCCCGAAGGTGCACTTGGCTGGTTTTATGTTTATGCCGTATTCAGTTAGTCATTGGCAAAGTAGCTCTAAATGTTCTTTGTGTTGTTGTGCATTTTTGCTCGCCACCAGTATGTCGTCGATATACACGAAAATGAAGTCCATTCCTTTAACCACTTCATTCATCAGTCGTTGGAACGTATTGGTATTTGATGGTAGGCGCGAATGAGGTCGATTTTAGAAAAAAATTTACATCCGTGGAGTTTTGCTGAGAAATTGTGTATGTGCGGGATCGGGTATCTGTCCGGGATAGTGGCTGCATTAAGTTGCCTATAATCTCCGCATGGTCTCCAATCTACCGAGTCCTTTTTACTTACCATGTGCAATGGTGAGGAAACGGGAGAAGATGATGGCCTACAAATTCCGAGTTTTAACATGTGTTCAAACTCTAACTGCGCTGCTTTGTGCCTGTTTGAATCTAGCCGTCTTGGACGCGCTAATGGTAGTTGACCGTTCGTGTTTATATGATGACAGACATTGTGCTTAACTGATTTTGTATAATCTGGTGGACTAGTTAAGGATGGGTAATTGCGCAAAATATTTTCGTATTCGTTTGTGATTATATAACTTCGCGGTGTAGGTGTACTGACATGTATGCAGGTTGCTTTGGCTTTAAGTTTGGTGACTGAGTCTACTAACTGCTTGTTTCGAAGATCTACCATTAACCCAATTTTTTTTAGAAAATCTGCTCCTATTAGTGGTTTATCGAATACTGCGAGAACGAACTGATGTACAAACTCTCGTCTTAAACCTAAGTTGACTCTCAAGAGCTTAAAACCAAAGGTGGTGATAGTGGTGTTGTTAGCTGCTGCTAAGTTATATACTGATTTCTTGACGTCGTGTGGAAATAGCTTATGCGGAATGATGGATACGTCTGCACCTGTGTCAACTAAAAATGTTAGATTATTGTCCGTGTCTCTGATGTATAAGCGGCTTGAGTGTTGGTTCCGACTGCCAGCCGCCTTTACAGTTCGGCTCTTTGAAAATTTTGTTTGGGTGCTTTTCGCAACCTGAAGCTGCACGGTTGTTGACATTTTCTAGCTTGTTCCTTGTACTTGCAATGATACCAACAGATTTCAGGATTGTTGTTGAAATTTCTATCTAGTTTTGATGGAGTTTGATATTTTCTATGATCCCTACTACGTCTTCGCGAACGTCCTCCTACATTTGATTTTAATTGTTGCATCATTGTTTTTAAATCTCCTATTTCTTTTCTCAAGCGGCTTATTTCTTGCTGCTGGTTTGATGCGTCTTCTGTTTCGCGTTGCATGGATGGTATATTTTGTTTGGTTGAATTTACGATTGATATTTGTGGGCTACAGTTTAAAGTTTCCCACATTTTGTCGGCGAGATTTGTTAATTCAGCGATATCTTCACTGGTTTGAGGAATTAGAGGAATATTTATTACTTGTGGCGTAGGTTGCCATAGTTTCTTAATTAGTTCATCTCCGATTGTGCCAGACGTACCCGCTAACTGTTTAAGTGTGCGGTAAAATTCTGACGGCCGCCTATCACCAATTTCTTCACCTGATATTAATCTTTCTATGCGGCGCTCTTCGCTTATTGAATGGTGTTCGATTAATGTTTTTTTTAAACTTGCATACAGATGTACCGATGGTGGATTTTGTACAAAGTCGATGATAGACTCGACGATATTTTATGGTAGAGAAGCTATCACATGATTATATTTGTTTATATCTTTCTTTACGCGAACTAAACTAAACTGGGCTTCAACTTGTACGAACCACGTTAGCGGAGAATTTGCCCAAAATGGGGACAATTTTATTGTGATGGTGGAAAGTTCGTTATCCTCTGTTTCATTACTAGGTGAAGCTTGCTGGGAGGGGCCTGCTGTATTGGGCGTATTAGTTACTTTATTTGTTTTATTGTTTGCTACTTCGTTTGGCATTTTGTATTGAAAGAAAAGAAAGAAAAAAATTTTTATGAACCTTAAAGTACCGAAAGTCTTGCTTATATGTACGTTATGTGATTAGTAAACCCCGAAAAATGTTCTGTAAAATATAATGAAATTCAATATATATAATGTTGTTATTGAGTAGTATATGACTTGGAAATCTTTATAACTATAACATACATATAGGTATATTCCGTGGAAAATTGTTGAAGGAATATGCTATTAATATGTACGTGCACACTCACGGGCCCCCAACACCTATTAAATTTTTCCCAAACGGGATCTTAAATTTCAATGAAAGAACGAAAATAAATATGAAGTTGTTACAGCAATCTCGGTATTCACGCGTTTACACCTGTTCATTTTCATAGGGTTTAATGTTACCATCTGCCTATTCTATGCATAACTTTATCTTGTGAAGTCCTTTTATCCTGTCAGTCTAATGTCTCTAAAACGAATTATTCACAAAATCACGGAATAGTTCATAAATTAACTTGAAACTTTATGTGGATGTATGCCTTCATGCATTCTTTGAAAGGTAGGCAATTATTTAATTTAGAAATTATAACCTAAATCTATATATTCGTTTAATTTATTTTGTATAGTATGTAAATATAATTCAATTTGTTAAGAAAACAATTAAAGAGCTGTCACCTTACAATGCTTTTGATGTTTCCTTTTTTTATTTACGTCGCTGACTGTACTTCCAATCTTGATTCACGGTAGTGTGGTGTGTTTCTCGGGCTTATATTTTGACGACTCGCTTTCTTTTGTCAAGTTGCTGTCGAATCTTCCTCGAGTGTGCTTGCTTATAACATCGTTAGCTTTTCTTCTTTCACTGATTGAGTGAGTGAGATGAATGCCTGAGTTGTGAGTCCTAACTGCTTCCTTTTGTTTGTTGATTGCTGTTGCTGCATATGTGGTACTAATACTTCTGGGAAAGAGATGTTTTATTATTATCCCAATTTACCAATGTTACTTTGATGTGTATGTATGCAGATGTAGCTGCTCCGAAATTTCCCTTTGTATGTGATGAAAAGACCTCTTTCAACTTTACTCAAACTATATTACTAATTTAAATCCAATTCACAACTTTTACTTTATATATCCTATTCGTAATTAATTACAACTAAGTACAAACAATGTGATTTCGAATTTGACACGCGTTACCGAGATTACTGCCAGCGAGGTTGGTCTTGACACAACTCTGTTCTTTTCTCTTTTTTTACTATCATAAAAAGGAAGTGATATCTTGGTGTGTGCCTTAGGGGTGCGCGCGTTAGATTCGTTATCGTTATTCGATATTTGTAGTTTCATGTAGTAGATTGATTCTGTAGCTTTAAGAGCGTCGCGTTCGCTACAACCTGACGCTCTAATCTTGTCTTTGTTAGAACCTATTTCAGCAAATCTTATAACTGTTCAGCAGGTGTCTATAGAAATTCATCAATGGAGGCGTCAAATCATTTTACAAACCTGTACTTTTAATTATTTAATTAAATTATTCAATGAAATGCACACTGATATACTTGAACTCGATTTAGAAATTCGCCTGCTTTTATCTCATTTTCAAGATGAAATATAAAATTTTCAAAAGGGAGTAAATTTGTAATATTTCGCTACAAAAAATAAAAGATATTTGACCATGGTAAAAAATAATATTTGAATTAAAAAATGCATATAAACAATTTACTTTATTATTATTTTTAAGGAGAAAGGTGTGCTGCACTTCAATGAAGTTTTTTGTTTTATCAGATATTCCTTTAAATTGTTGATTGACAAATTTAGCTGCCTAAAAAGGCCACATACCGTATTACGAAAAATTTCTTGTAGCTAAAAGAATTGCATTCGCACTGTAAACAGTCTCTTCGCTTTCGATTCTTTTCACTTTAAAGACTAGGATCTAAGCAATTTATCACAAGGCACCTTATGGGTATCAAACAATAAATGTCATCACAATTGACATAATAACGAGAGCTTAGCTAGAAACATCAATAATTTGAAATATTTGCGGCGCTGACATGTAGATGTCACTTTGCTACATTAAAATTACATTTTGTGTCTCCTGCTTAGAACATATAGCACACAAGAATAGCTGAATCGTGTATAAATCGTGCACACGAGCGTAATTTTTTTAAGAGCAGGACATTATAGATACGAGTAAGTCAGATACAGGAACGAACAATTGTCAAAGCTGAGTGCATGATTGTCAAATGTGCGTTTGTTTTGTGAACAGGTTTACGCAAACTAAAATTCTAATGCGAAATTTAACAAAAGTACGGGATCAGTTTTTTTCAAAACTATTTATCTTTGAAGTTTATTTAGTGCAAAGTTTTATAATGCAACCAGTGCCTGTTAAAATCTTCATATCAATTAAAAAAACAGAAATGAAGTGTTCAGTCAGTCCTTGCGAATATAAATCGGATTATAAACTAAAGAAATCATGCTTCAGGCAACTGCACTATCTAAATAATCTTTTCTGTTAATAGCAGCAAAGATTTATATAAATTAGTTGTGTGAATTATTTCAGAATAAAGTAGAAAAAGAAAATTTTTTACCGCATAAAACCTTTGTTTGCTTTTTGAAAATTGACCAGTTAATTAGAATAGGAACGTCGCGGCGTGTAAATGCATGTAAAACGTGGACTACCAACACAACCAAAATTCAATACGCGTAACCTGACTTATCACCATTCCTGTTTGTTATATATTCTAAGATATCCTGTACAGGTACAGTAGAACATTGAATAGTGCAAAGCTATACTGTGGCATGTGTAGGGCAATATTGTATTGCCCCGCTGAATATAGTTATATTCGTCAAAAGGGGTTGCTAATCTCACTAAAAAGTGTATTTTTTAGTTTTCGGGCTTATACAACCAAACTTTCCTTTCTCCCTTTCTAAAACTAATGTCTATCTAATCGCAAATTAATAGTTTTTTCTTTTTAATTAACGTTTTAGATATCATCCACCACCACTTTCATTCAGCCCAAATCAAATTTTTGTCTTATGTGTGTGAAAAGCTAATGTGGTGATAGGTTTTGACCACCGCCGGAAAAGGGGGATGTGGGGGTTTGTCTACGATCCACAATTCACTTTTTAATTTATTTATTTATCTTGTTTTCTCTAACAGTTCCGTTTAACTTATTTATGTAGGTATGTGTTGTCAGAAACAAACCCGACCGACTTTTTCATCTTTACTCTGAAATCTGAACTTATTCTTCTGCACTCAATATCAATTAGTTTAGAATGCAGATTCTAAAAATGCAGAAGCGGCTACTCACCATTGTATGCCAAATATTAATTGATTTATTTCCCGTTTCGCTTTGTTTTCCTCCGATGTAGGTCATTGATACGAAGTCAAATGACTCTGCAACAAATTATTTATGCTGACCGGGCATCGATCGGCACTGGTAAAGTATATTTGTTATTTATTTATGAAATTACTTCTGGCTTAATATGTAAGTGAAAACACTTGGAAAAATGTTATCAGTAAATCAAGAAATAATTACACAACACTACCAAGTTTTGAAATTAAAATTCGGTGGTTGGTTGGGGCGTTCTTTTGTAGCCGCGGTGGAATGAACTTGATAGCGTACACAAAAGAACACAGCCAATATATTCTTTGGTAATGAGGTAAATCTTCATTGTTAAAGGAAAATTGTAATAAAAAGTGTAGTGTGTCGATGGTATCAACTATCTATATTACACCGTCGCAACAGTACTGCGGGTTGTCAAATCTCAAATCTCAATTCCCTCACTATAAAATGCTTCATCGGAACCTGTTTCATACGGCAGTTATAACGCAAACCTTGATCTTTAACTCAATGTCGATTCCGTTAAAATTGTTCTCCTTCAAGTAATTTGGATCGGCTTGTATGTTCTTATCGTTCAGTCTAAGCCGAGGGCGCTGAATTGCAATTGATTCGATTACATTTATACATACACAAAGACGTGTAACCTGATTATCTCCTCAATCGATTCTCAACTATATGTAAAGAATTGGCGGTTTCAGCTGGTGTTGAAACCAACATTAAATAGCCACCTGAAAGTAAAATCGTTTAAAAGACTCTAATTTCAAGTATTTCTAATTATTGAAAATAGGTTGGGAACGAATCTATGTGTACCTACCAACAAGCACGTCGATAAGGCAGCTTTTAGTGGACATAATAACCGACACGTTATGGCTACATTCTACATAAACAAATCCGGGACACAATCCAATGGAAGAAAAGTAACTTGTCTTCGATAAGATTACGCAAATCAAATGGAATTAGATTAAGTCATCTGCACATTTAAATGTATCTCCCAAAGTAGCAAATTACCAATATTGTAATAAGTATCTTATTGCATAATTATAATCCTAATAACCTTAGCTAGGCAAAATCAGGAACGGCAACAAAAATACTCAAAATTCCAGTTGCTTGCACAGCTGCTAAGATCAATGTACAGTATAATCCGCTTATAATGGATTTCCAGGGACCGTTGTAATTGGTTCACTATAACCGAGTGTCCATCTCATGAGAACCTGTAGGAAAAAATGCGTGGAAAAATCAAAAAACAATCTTACTTATACCAAAACTTGTCCATCTAATCAAAAGTCACATAAAATTCAACAACATTAATTTTCAAAAAAGTCTGTTATTTTTGTCTGAACTTGCCTATTTTTTATATATTTATTTTGAATTATTTGTTGGATTTTATTCAAATACGGAAAAATGTCTTCGGTGAAATCTTGTTGTTGGAAAAAACGTTGTAGTTGTCACACGCAGCTTAATGCTTCTTCAGTTGTAACCACAGTTTCTTCTTCTTCATTGTCCTCTATTTCTTCATCATCCTCCTCAAAATTTTCCAGTTCATTCATTAAATCATTGTCAGATAATTCTTCGGTGGTTTTCACTTCCTTATCAATATTGACATAATCATCAAACTTGTTTAAATCCAATAAATTCTGTATTGTTAACCACTCGCTCAACGGAAGATCATCTTCTGAATCGAAGTTCATTGTATCATTTCTGCTTTTAACTAGCCCAGCATGTCGAAAGCAGTTTCGAATGGTTTCAGAAGAAATAGTTTCCCATGCAAAGCTCAAAAGATTTATTGCTTCCAAAATAGAAATAGCCTTAGTAACACTAATATAATCTTGGAGTTCCATAATTTTTAGTAACATCTTCTTTCGGTAGATTTGTTTTAAACTCCTAATAACACCTTGATCCATAGGTTGCAAGACTGACGTTGCATTGGGTGGGAAAAAGTGAAGTTTTATATTGTGTAGCTTAATATCAGGATGAGCCGGGCAATTATCAACTAGCAATAAAATTTTTCGGTTCTGTTTTATTAATTCGCTGTCCCACTTTTTTAAATAATTCTCAAAAACAGTTGAAGTCATCCAAGCTTTTTTGTTACTACAGTATTCGGCAGGTAATGTTTTAATATTTTTGAAACATCTAGGCTTTTGAAATTTTCCTAAAAAGATCGAAATTGTTACTAAAGCTAGTGCATCTATACAATAATATAAAGTTGTATGTATTTACCTATTATCAATAATTTTCGTTTTTCATTACCAGAGGCATTAGCACATACCATTGCTGTGATACGTTCTTTTGATAATTTTCCTCCACTACACGCTTCACCTTTTAATGCATGAGTTTTATCTGGCATCATTCTGAAGAAAATGCCGGTTTCGTCAGCATTAAATATGTTTTCTTCTGAGTAACCATCACTTATTACTGGCCAAACTTGTGAAATCCAATCATTTGTGACATTTCTGTCTACTGAAGCTGATTCCCCACTTATCTTTCGGAAAACAATGTTATGCCTCTTTTTGAATCTGTCCAGCCACCCAGAACTGCATCTAAAATCGTCTCCAATCATTTTCCCAAATTCTTCAGCTTTAATTTGAAGCATTGAGCCACTTATTGGGAAATTATTAGCTTTTTTTTGTAAAAACCATTTAAACAGCATTTGATCAACTTGAGGATGCAAAGAAAGCCGCATTTTTTTCTTCTGGTCGTTAGTTTCCCAATCAATCTTAATTTTCTCACGATTTTTCCATATGTTTGAAACAGTGGATTTGTTCAATTTCATTTTTGCACAGATATTCGTTTGAGTGCAACCATTTTCAATTTCACTAATGATTATAAATTTCTCATGCACTGTAAATGCACGTTTTTTATTTGTCGACATTTTTAGATCGTTTACATTTATGAGACTCTTACAAAACACTACGCACTTAGCAACTTTGGACTACAGAAACGTCCTACGTCGAAGTGTCAACATAACCACAATAGAATTCTCGTACTCGCGATTGCATCATCTTATTTTGCATCACACGGATGTGTGGGATTCCCCGAACAACTCCGCTTATAATGTACAAGAACAGGGATTTTTCAGTCCATTATAAACGAAACTCTATTATAAGCGAGTCCATCATAACCAAGGATTTTACACATATTTCAGCCGGGACTTTAAGACATCGTCTATTATAGACGAATTTCCATTACAAGCGAGTTCACTATAGGTGGATTCCACTGTACTTTGCTTGCTATGCGCAAGGTAAAATAATTTGTTGGTGGCGTGCGCAATTCAGAGGTAATATAAGTCACAGGCTAACTTGAATCTTTCTCTTTTCGCATCCAGCTTACATACATAGATTTCGCATCATTTGAAATTCGACTTGGCTAGTGGTAACAACATAGATCTTACTTATTCAATAATTTTATCTTGGGTAACGACTGAGATAAAGATATTTATTCTGAGCCTCGACTGGAATAAATTTTACTAACTCAATAACTTTATCTTGGGTAATGACTGAGATAAAGATGCATATTCTGGGTCTCGATTGGAATACAGCATACTAACAAACTCACTTTATCTTGGGTATCGACTTAGATAAAATATTTTTTCTGGGTACCGACTAGAATAGATACTAATACAACTTTGCTTTGGGTGTCGACTGAAGTGAAGTATCTCGTTCCGGGGAACGACTGGAACAATATCATTACTAACACACAAACTTTGTTTTGGGTCTTGACTGAAACAAAGTATCAAATTCCGGGACACGCCAAAAACAATATAATCACTAACTGTCTATATACCAACGCCACACAGTCGATTCCACATTTTAGACTGGTGAGTACATTTTTGAGTAATCAGTTAAAACATGTCTAATCTTATTGAGTAATTTTAATTATACATATCTTGGTGTTATTAAAAAGTGAATTCCTTTTGAAGTTATCATAAGGTGTTTTTATTTAAGCTAATACATAATTGAGTTTTTTAGTTATTAAGTGACATAGTCGACATTATAAGTATCTTAATTCTTTAGTTTATCTCCGTGAATGTGTAATCTCTGAACTATATTTCCCCATCCTTACTTATATTTTTCTTGAGTGTTCTCATTCGACAGAACAGCTGGAAAAGGGGGAATTGGAAAATTGTCTAAAGTATAAAAAACGCTTCGAAACAATAGCCATTATTTAACTATAAATATGAAAAATGTTATGTCATTATGTTAATTCGTTCATAATTTATCGTGAGGATAGTGGACAAAATAAAAATAACACCGAGCTCCCCTTTTCGTTCAAATTCATTCTTTAAACTTCTTAGGGAGGTGGATTCCTGATAGTCGCGAAGCCTGAAAGATGAAGGTATGTATATCGTTACAGCTTCGGAAATACTCAGAATCTCTAGAGCAAGTACCTAATCTTCTGAATAAAAGTTTAAAGTCAAACAAATACAGAACAAACTACCAAGAACAAAGGAAACTTAAGATGAAGCTTGAAACAACCCACAAAGTTGTCATTCATTGTTGAAAGCAATACACATTGATCTTAGCAGCATCTGAGACAGCTTACATCTAGATGTGGAAAATTCAAAAGCACGCGGTCCCAAGGGTATGTTTTAAAATAAGCTAGTGGCCCTCTAATACAAAGCTGCTGTATTATATGTACCACCTAAATTCTTCGCAACATTTATTACTAATAGCTTTCTTTGGTTGAATATAAAGCTGAAGAGCTTTGAAAAAGTGATCCGAGTTTATATGAAAATTTTCTTATATAGTTCTATGTTGTCTGTGTCAGCACACACCATGTTATAACAAGGATAAATATGTTGTGCATGAGTTATAACTGGAAGGATAGATATTTTGACTGAAAGTAAGCAAGGATAACTCTGTGCATTAATTTGATTCCAATAAGTTGTCTAATTATTGTGCACCCTGTCAAAGGAAATTTAATTACACTGCTTCGGTAGAGTGACCCTCTCTTTGGAAGCATATAGCTTCCATGTAGTTTCCATACTGACTCTGCTATATGAGACTTTTCTTTAGTTTTCTGAATATTAAGTAATTAGCCTCCACTACCGTGCTTTGGGTGGATGTCTGTGCGCACGGTGGAAGCTTTACAAATTAGTAAAATCTCTGCAAATATTTTGCCGCTTCCATTGTTACTGCTGAAAGAGAGGGGTGAAGGAATTTTTATAGTTAAGGCAGTGTGTAAAGTGGCAGAAGACATATACTAAGTATAAAAGTCGAAGGAAAACTAGATGAGAAGAAAATTGTAGGATGGTGTCGACGTGGAATTGAAACCACGCACCATCTGAGGTTCCGAGACTAGTGAAAACTGCATATGAATTTATAAATTCATGCGTCGGTCGTACTGCACTGAGAGTCACCTCCATTCGTTTACAAAATCGACCTCAAAATTGAGTCATTAGACGCTCTACAACTGATTAGTCAAATAATACGAGCAGCTATAGGACTTTTAACATTTGCAAGCGTAATAACGACGTGACGTTACATAGTAAATTTACACTGTAGCAAAACAACTTATTAAAGATAAAAGATAATATAGGTAACATTAGCCTATATTTTCCTTTATCTTTTATTAGCTGCTTTGCTACAGTGTAAATCTACTATGTAACTTTCTATGATGTGCCCAGCGCTATGCTGTCAATAGGCTAAATATTCATTCTCATCATATAGTATTAAGGTTAACAGTAGGGGCAGTTAGGCCCTAGGTATTTCGGGCGTATAAGGCATATATAATATACCTGTGGGTTTCGTCCAAAAAATTCGATCCTCCATACTTGTGTTTCTATTTTCTACTCTTATACGTGCCCTACCAATTGCACCACCTGCGAGTAGTTCGATTCTTTTCTAATTAATCTATTTAATTTTTCAATGATAGAGAAGCATCAATCCCGCAACTATGTATGTGCATATTTAAATCTTCAATTGCTGCCCTTGTGACATTAGAGATTATGTGAGGTCCTTTGCATCACGAGTCCGAAAAATATAACACAAGCTGACGAAATTCGAGCCGTGATCATTTGATTTGTAAGGATAATGTATTTGTCGCAACAATTGGGTTACCAGCGCCTGAATGAAATACTAATTGGTTTACTTTTTTCATACACTTTTTCTGCCTAGTACTGCGGTCCAAGTTAATCTAAATTATAGCGAGCTTCCATTTCGGATCGTTCTTTTCCAGCTAAAATATTATGACAGCGGAGACTCAGAGATAAGACATAATAATAAAAGAAGAAGGAAATGTATTTTTATTATTTTACTCACTCTTTTCGAATATGATGATGTGTTTACAATTAATTATTTTATTTTTTATTTTTTTAGTTAAAATTTATTTTCATTTTAACAATAACCATGTTTTATTTACCGTACAAAGATCATGTTACAATCCTAAGATATGCAAAGTGTGCTGGCCTCAAAACTCTGACAAGAAATACTTTTAGCGTACTGAAGAACGGCCAGGGCCGACAAATTCAAGCTAAGTTGGTTGGGATCTTACTGGTGGCCCACTTCTACCCAATACAAACATATCAGATGTAGAACTGACTTTAATACAAGCTGAGGCAACTTACATCTAGACATGAAAATCTCAAAATGAAGCGATCCGAATTAAAACTACGTAATGGCCCCTAATAGAAAGCTCTATAAAGATATTTTCTCTCTCTCAGCTGTATTTTACCACATGAATTCTTTGCAGCATGTATTACTGATATATTTTTTTTGTGCAATATAAAGTTAAAGAGCCTTGAAAAGTTAGCCAAGCATATATGGAGTTTTTGTTATCCACTTGTATGTTGTCTGTGGTACAGGACTCGCTAAAATTCAAGATAAATTTTCGCAAATAGCTTGTAGAGTGCTAAAGTTTTTATGAAAATTAAGTTTAGTGCGCACCTCAGTACTAGGCCTTACGATCGAATCCAATAATAAAATTGATTGCACTAAAATTATGATTTATATTTTATTGAACATGTTTTAATTTAGTACTTTTCACTTCTAAAAACCGCTTACCAAATCCAAGGACACTTAATAGGTAATAATTTTTCTAGCCGATACATTAAAATGCTCATATTTGCTTTATTTCCATCTCAAAGTTAAACGTACCAACTAAATTTCAGATTGGCTGAATTCATTTATTCACAGCAGATGCAAGGCAAAAACAAAACATGCTCACTTCAACAGAGTCCTGAAAAGTGGAACCAAATAAATAAAACCCTAAAGCGACCTAAAAACTCACTGACAAAAAGTTCTAATCAATCGTTATTAAAGAACACCACGAAACTATAGGGTGGAAACCATCAAAAGTTTTTTCTGGGTTGTGAAATTTGTTAATAAAATGAACATGATCCTGATCTTCCTGCAATATCCGCCTTCGTTGAACAGGATAATAACTAAATTGATTCAGTAGCTGAATTCCTTGTGGCCCAAAAACTCTATTGACCCACAACCATATAACGGAGCCGGAGCCCATGTAGTCGATTATAGTGGCATTTCATCAATATTTCACAGGCATATCTTGTTGCTGTGTGCATTTCTGTTGTAACCGAAATTAATAATTGGCAGTACAGACTAGGTGCTATGTGCATATTGTTTTACGTTGCACGGTAGTCGAACATTTTTTGAATATTGGCGTCCTGCTGCAAATGAAATTTAATCGCACCCCCTACTGCATGTGCTTTATGTTTGCATGTATTGATTCCTATGTTGACATGTGTAAATGCATGAAGACAGTACATTATGTTTACCGCGTCCAGCTTTTGTAGCAAATTTTGCGTAATTATATTCATGAACAGGCATATGTCGACCGCCAGATTGCCCGAATTTATTGAATACGGACGAAACTGCTTATTGCCACGAAATGAAAATTAAAGTTGAGAATTATTGATAAAACTCGAAAAAGTACGAAATTATCGGAGATAAATTAAAAATGTTGTCAATTAGACGGAACTGGAGGGTTTGGTACTCCCTTTCTGCTATATTTAATTGAAGAAATTGGCTTAAACTCTATCCATTTGTTATTGTACAATGTGCCCAACGGTCAGCCTCCAGTTCCAGTCCCAGTGCAATGCATTACCCAAGAAATCATGACGATATTGAGTCTCATGAAAATTTAATGAATTGGAAAGAATTTTATGCAAATTTTGCGATACACGTTAATTGAATTTCGACGTTGAATGACCCCTGAAAAGTTGATATCTGCCTTAAATGGAGCGTAATATGTAATGTAGTGTGATATGGTTACCAGAGGTTTCAATGTAAGTCCCTGCGAAGGGTTCAAGGGCTGAAAAAAACAAAAGTGGGGAATTACTCTACAACTGCTTAGAGCTTAGCATTACGATGACACTATAAAAGATATTAAGAACTTATTTTCTGCAGACCAACTCCCTGTGGATACATCGATTCCACACGAAACCGAACACCTTTACACTCGGCTCGACCACCTCCTGAGACCTTTCATCGTTTGTATGGAATACTAAAATTATGACCAGTATTTTTTGTTTTCCCTACCAGGGCCTCGTAATTTTACGCTGAAGCGTCATATATTCCAAAAATCATATCTTGAGAACGGAGGAACCGATTTTTGTGATTCATATGCCAACTGAAGCTAAATACTTTATATTTTTCATAATAACGCCGAAGGATTTATTTTTTGGTAATAAGCATAGCATTTTTATTCAACAAAACAATATTATTTACGGTTGTTGACCTCTAGCACTTTTTTGTGTATTTTTATTTTGAAGTCACATCTATCCATGTGCCAAAAATTCCGATGGTGCTCGGCTTGGTTTTCAAGAAATGAATTTTATTTTTAGGTCATCCTATAATTGAAGTAACGCCATATGGAAGCACTACACTTGCGGAATATAGTATTTGTTCTATTCGGGACCACTAGCTCTTTATTTCTTATATTTTTATTATCTAAGTCTTGTGGGACTGTGTGTCATCCAAAAATTGCGAAGATATTGTGTAATTTTTAAAGTCACCGCATCCTCAAACTATGTTTCTTTTAAGGGATTCTAAGTCAAGCTGCACTGTTATGGCCCAATATACGGAAGATTCTTCCAGCAGCCAAGGGCGCATTTTAGTGAAATAATTAGCAATTGCTAAACAGTAACCTCGCATGGTACTGTTCTGCAACTGTCGGTTATTTTGCTGATTAGCTCAGCAGCTGGCTGCGATGAGCGCTTAGTGAAGCAATCGACAATTACAATAATAATTAACCTCGCATGGTAATTATTATGTAAAGCAATTGTTTACTACTGAGCGACTCAGGTGCTGCAACCGGTAGAACAAACGGCAAGGTTGTTGTCGTTTGTTTACATCCGCGTTGTTAGTAAAGTTTACTTCCGAATATTGGTGCATAAAAGACCAATGACTGGTCTGGCGAGTGCCGTAAAGTGTACAGTCTTATCTTGGTTAGAGTCTGTTCAGATTATCTAAGCGCCAGGAAGCTTAGTTATATTGTAGGTAAGGTAGGTCAGTTCGGAATAATAAAGTTTAGTCTTAAATACGTTCGTGTGTTTTATTGTTTGATTGATTAATGAGTTTGATTATTGCTAGAGGGGCATGACAGCACTGCACTCGATTTAATAGTTTTCAGCGTTTCCAACTTCAAATATAAAATTTCATTATTACAATTCATTTACTTAACCTAATATCACAAAAATTCAAAATTAGCAGCGGGTGAGATGAATAGGTAGCAAAAATCTGTGCTTCAGCGTGTAAGAACAAGATGTAGGATGTGAACTAGCTTCCGCACCTAAGACCGAAGTATAGCAAGTGCTGAAGTGTGTACGGGCGAATAATTTCAGATTCGACTTCTGTAATAAGGATAGAAATAATTTAAGATTAGACGCTGAACAGAATTAGACTTATGTATGGAAATTGGGAGCACAATTCTTTGTTCAGATTATACTCTGAATCAAATGAACCCTGAGCCAAGAATGGTGCAATGCATTGTGACTCGTTCATCTCGCCTATTGGGGTTGTCCTAGCAACGCGTATTACAATTGCTTGTATCCTCACTGAGCAAAAGGCGAAATAAGCTGACTGGAATAATGTCATTTGCTGACATGAAAACATTCAAATATATATATATGCTGTGATGCACTTTGTTGTTAGTTCTTCATTTTATTAATGATATTTTTTTCATTATTTTTAGATGAAAAAAATTAGTTACGGTAACCTTGTAGGTTTTTACTGTGGAGTTGGAGATTGCATTGATTCCACTTGGTTTTTGCGGATGTTGCTCTAAGTGCTGGTGTGAATAATCCGTCGGTTTTTATATAAGTATTCTGTTCATAAGAGTATACTTGGTACCTAATTTGTGGTCCTTTTCTCATATTCTAGGATTACATAGGCGGATTAGCTATTGGAGACAGGAGGGTACATTTGGGTTGTTTATGTGTGGACTGAAGAAAATATCTTTATCTCAGTCGACACCCAAGGCAAAGCGAATTTTGATTAGATTACGTTTTTACTGTGGAACAGAAATGTTACCCGCTTGCTTTCCATATTAGAGCCCAAAAATCATAGGATAATGTTAAAACAAACGCACTTTTTGCCTTGTTCCAGTCAAAGTGTCATACCCTGACTTTGGGTTGAAGGTATATTCGATTCTTGTATCAATATATCAATGTTAAATCAGATCTGATTACAAAATGAGTTAGTTGCCTGAAATGGTTAAAAAGTGAAAGATGTGAACTCTACTGCGGTTGGAATAAAAATATACTTTATTCTACATCTACGTTACTTAAATAATAACTTACTTGCTACAATATTAATAAAATCATGTTACACTCGTAGCTGGTGAAATAATGATTTGAGGGAATAAATTTATCAGGTGTTGATATCACATTTCGTCTGGCTGAAATTATCGTGGGTATACTGAAAGAAGTGAGTTTCGCGATGATAACTTAAGGAAGGTAACTTAATATATTTAAATTACCAAGCAAAAATAATGTGAAACTATGAATGATCTACTATAACTGTTTAAATGGGAATGCTCACTTTTCATACAACTTTAGGCCCGACCTATCCAGACATTAGAGATATCTTAAACGATGCATGATACTCTGAACATATTTTATTAATAATGTTTATTTCAATTAAGCGATGGAAAGCTTTGGCGATCGTATCTAGCTTGGGCGAATTTCTGGGGTGAAAAAGAGGACTTTTCTACTTCTCGTGATTGCTCGGAGTTGGTGAGTCGAAGAAAATGACTTCCTATGAGAAAAATATTCAAAACAGAGCATAAGTGGCAATGAAGAAAGAAAAATACGTCCGAAACCTAATAGCTGGGGTGTATGTGACCCAACTGCATGAAAACGGGCTTTCCGGCTGCAAAATCGTCCCGAGAAATTTAATTTGAAATGCCATATGCCGTATTGGAAGCATCCCTACCATCGCCTGCGGATCCTTCACCCACCCTAAAGGCACGCAGAGAAAAATTTTCTACCGTGAATTGTAGTTGGTTTTCCGATCGGACATAACACTACCAAGTTAGAGGCGATGAGGCGATCTAAGGTCCGAAAAAGCTAGGAAATCAGTTCGAATAAAAAAGAGCGAAATACTAAAAAAAGTGAGTATGAGGGATGGATACAACTATCTATTATTCCCCCGAGTATAGGAGTGTGGGTACTCAAACTCCTTCTCAGGATCTATACTAGATTTTCCAAAATGTACTAAATCAAACTATGACCCCCAGGCTTCCTCGTTTAATCGAAATGTACATTGTTAATACAATATGTTCAGAGTATCACAATGCATCGTTTAAGACATCTCTCATGTCTAGAGTGTCGGGCCTAAAAGGGGCAATGGTTAACCGTTGATTCGTGGTTTTTTAGCTGATATACTATAGAAAAACGTACAGTTAATAATATTTTCATTACATTTATATGGATAAGCCCTTACTACCCTCTATTAATCCGAGAGGGGTTTGTTGTATTCAATTCAATTTCAATATTATATGTTAATCACAGATTTAAATGCTATTGAAAAACACAAAAATATTGTAATGTGTAGGCCCAAGTTCGATGGAGCATTTTGTTTTTTAAATTTGCATATTCATGTTTTCTTGGCCACTAGTACTTTTTTACTTTCGGGGAAGAGACACTAAATTATCCGTTCTTGAGCCCAAAAATATTATGCAGTGTCCACTATTGTAACAATATTAGTAAACCTATTTTCAGTAGTGGTGGTCATAGCCTTTAATAATGGATTTTTAAAAAAAAAATCTAAAGCATTGAATTCCGGGATGTGGCATTAAATTATCCCTAATTGAGCCCTAAATTTCGACTTATTCAAAACTATTCTACCATGAAATGGCGGTCCCAACTTTATTGATGTAAATATCCTTATCTCAGTCGATACCCAAGATAAAGTGAGATTGTTAAAAATAAATATTTACTAGCCAAGTCGATTCCTATGATGATGTGCAATCCGTGAGCCCTTATGCAAAAAGAGAAAGATTCAAGTTAGTTTGCGATATATATTGCTTCTGAAATGCGCACGGCACCAAAAAATAACTCTACACTGCGCACTTAATTTTAAGCCTTAACCTCACGGCAGTCTTAATGCACGGATGAGTAGACAAGCGACAATCAGCCCCCTTACGAGGCAGAATATATTATATTCTGTCTCAAGAGTACCAGTTTATGGGAGTGCATGCCTGACATTGGAAATACTGGTTGAACCTGGATCCACCTAAAATCTCTACCGATCTTTGGGTCACGACACCCAAACCCCCACACAATAAGCGACTATCTGGGGCTCCTCAAAACCGTAGTACCAAGTTACCAATGTCGGCTACCCAATTGTTATGGTTTCGTAGCATATGAGCACAAGATCATGAGTACTCACAGTGGTATTTTTACATGTAGATATCCTTGTAGTAATGCCACTGGTTACTCCATTCGGGCCTAATATCTTATTAGCAACGTCTAAAAGATTTGTACATATCCTATACAGGCAAACAGAAACCTTACTAGGCGCTGTTAGCGGGGACCACCCGAATGTTAAGATATGCCCGATTCAAGATTGGACAGACAAGCTAAGAGATTAACACCAGTTATCTTATAGGTATATAAGCGCTACTAACGTATATACTCGTTTTCAACATTTATCAACCTTCATAACTTCGTTTCTTCGTTTTTCGCCCCGTGCTGTTGGGACTATGTCTGAAATTTTATTATTCTGACTATCACGAGCACTTAGTTTCCTTGTATAATGACCTCTTTCGCATTCATACCCTACTACAGTACCCATAGAGTCAGAAATCTCAGTTTTTTTATCACTAAGGTATAGTTATCTCGCCGTGAGAGATGCCAATTCGTGCATAAAATACCTTTCATTCATACCACCTTACTTTTGTACCTTCGTGGGAGATGCCAAAGAATCATCAGTATTTCAAAAACTCCAATTCTCCAACTCCAATTCAACAAAGTTCTTCTATCAAGTATGCTATCCTTTTACATGCTTTTCACCTTGCAGACCTGCGCTTCACAGTCTTCTTCTCTTCCGCCGCCTGCGCATATTAGTGCATTGACCGTAGCCGTTATGCGCACGGCACCATTCAATGATTCTTAACTACGCATAGCAACAATAGCACATTGACCTTAGCGGCTATGCGTTGCTCTTATAATTATGAGGGCATGTGTTGGCATTCTTGATTTGCAGTCGTTCGTATCACGACTACAAATTACCTATCCTAATACATATTGCTAGATTGCTTATGCTACTTTAAAAGTAAAATTTAACTGAAAAGATGACTTGAACTAATTATATTTGATTTGCGTAAATTATCATCGATAATAAACCAATTCCTTTTAATTGCATGGTGTCCCGGTTTGTTTACGTGGAATTTAACCATAAATTTTCGGTTGTGGTTTCCACTAAAAGCTAGTCTCGATAAATAGAAATAATTGGAATTAAAATCTTTTGTCTGATTTTACTGTCAGGTATCTTTTTATTGTTGGTTCTCAACAAACAGTTATTAACTCCTAACCTATTCAAGTCATTCCGAAAATAGACAATATTTTGAAAAGACTTACTTCCAGTCACTGAGGGAACAAATAATCTTTGAGAATAGGTTAAAAGCTAATAGCTTCTTAACGGCTACATATAGCACATAGGGTGTAATAGTCAAATTAATTTTTTTCCAAAAAGCCTATGTTAACGAATTATTGCAAACATTAGAGTTCAAATTACAAAAAAAAAGGTAAGAAAATCCGACATTTTTAGTTTAGACCACAATTTCTCCTGACATGAGAGGGTTACAGGGCTGATTAAGGCTATGAAGCTCTGCATACAATAAGCTCTGAGCTCTTAGCTGTGACCGTACGCCCTGTACTTTTTAAGATATAGGGTGTTTTGTGAAAAACTAGCTATTTTCTTAATCACCCTGTAATTCTGAAACGGTTGATATACCCCGCTCCAGGGGCGGATCCAGCTATCCCCCCCCCCCCTTTGAAGACCGCTAAAAAAAATTGCAGTAGATCTTCTGAATTGTTTCTAACAAAATGATTCACATCTTTTCCACTGCACCTTTTGTAAAAAACGTAACAATTTTTGTAAGCGTTCAATATGATACATTTAGAACGCAGGCCCTAGCTAGCACCTTGGTCTTCGGTCATAGTTGTTGAAGCCTATAGAGAAAACAGGAAGCGCGGATACCTGCACATGAGCGTCGCTTTGCTCGGGGTGTTTGAAGCAAGACAGAGCCTATTCATGTTATTGCGTTGGAAGGTTTGATTTAATTGAAAACAGCTGCCAGAGCGTCTTTGATAAGCCTTCCATGTAAAGACGGCTTCTTAGAACATTATCGGCGCGGCGTGGTAAAACAAATATTTAAAGAAATAATTATAACTCGTAATTGGAGAAATTCAGCGAAATTATGCAAAGGCGAACAAGTCATTATGCATAGTTGTAACATTTAAAGCAAGAGATTAATTTTTAAATATTGTTTTTTGTTATTTCGTAAAATGCAATGGTTTTTATAGAATACTTAGCCCAAACGGTAAATAAAAACAAAATAAATCTGCAGATTGGGAAAGTCTCAATCAGTATCCTAGAGAATTTGATTGGTCGGTCTGTTTTACTTCAAGCGATGTTGATAAATGCACAGTTGAATTTAGTACAATTTGAAGTCTTGGCATGAGTTAATACATTCGGTAGTTACACAGCAGAACTTAACAATAGCAAAATCGCTTTTCGTTTAACGATAAGTAGAACCAAGCAATAAAAGCGAAATAGTCTGCTTGTCGCACCTATCAATTGCATCCATGTCCAGAACCAAAAGACTATCCAAAGAGAAAAATTTGTTTTTGACCAGAACGTTAGAATATAGACGCAAAGGTAGCAAGGATTCTCGTCCCAGGTCAAAACTATCAGGAGCAACTTCAGCAGTTTCTCTATTCCTTCACTACTTTACAATGAAGTGATTGTTGCCTCCCTGAATAAAACTTATATTTAGACTATTAGATTCACTTCAAATTCTCCTTTTCCACCCACTTTACATCTCCCTTGTAGATGTGTGCAAGAGCCAATACCCATCCATACGAGAGATATGTTCAAGGTTATTAAGGAGATCAACGTCTCCATAGCTGCAGGTCCTGATAATTTCAAGCCCCCGTTAAATAAAACCTGTGCGTCATTCTTGGCTAAAGCTCTGCGAAAACTATTCTACTTGTCTTATTCAGCAGAAAAATTTCCAATTGCTTTGAAAATACCTCACGTTCAGTCTATTCCCAAGAAACAAAGGGGTAGTGATCTTTCAAATTATCGACTAATTACAATCACTTCGATTCTTTAAAAGGTTTTTGAATGTATCATTAACTCCAAATTAATGAAGTATCTAGAAACTAATCAAAGCCACAACGATCGGCAATATGGCTTTTCTTTCTGACTTTTCATATGGAACGTTGAAGCCTTAGTCTTCTCAATTTTGGTGAGTTTACAATTGTTACCCTAGATATTTCAAAAGTTCAAAAGCCCATAGTGTCTGGAGCTCAGCCCCTTTAGCCAAACTTAAAGCACTGGGCCACTCTCGTTGTCTTCTATTATGAAAGTAAAGTGTTTTATCTGATCGCTTAATACGGATTATATTAAATGGCGTTACATCTCAATGTCAGCCAATAAATGCCGGGGTGCCTCAGGGCTCTGCTATCTCTCCGTCTCTCTTCTCAATTTTCATTAATGATCTGCTTTCCTTTACTTTCAATCCAATCGATTGTTTTACCGATGACAGTACCCTTGGTTTCGCTTTCTCCCTTGACACCGTTGGGGACTACAGAGGAAACGTCACATCTGTCAAACTAGGTTGCATGATTAGATCCATGAATAATAATAATAATCCATGTTTTGTGCATGCTCCGTGCTTCCACGTGGAGAGCGAGCCACCTTTAAGTTTTGAGATGGGGATTAAACAGTCAAACACAAAACTTGCACTTTTTCCTAAAAATATTTTAGATTTCTTTTATTTATAATTTTCTTGTTTTAATATATTTGCAATTTTCAATCGGCACTTTTATCCAATGTGTTTACAATTTTCGTTTTAGCACCTTTTTTTTTTGTTTACAATTTTTCTTTTAAATTTCAATTTTCAATCGGCACTTTTATCCAATGTGTTTACAATTTCCGTTTTAGCACCCTTTTCTTTTATAAGTTTACAATTTTTCTTTTAAATTTCCTAATTCGAGAATCTTTTATTTATTGGGACTTCCGATCTTTCTCTCTCGACGCGACGGGTCGAAAACAAACTCCCCGAGGTTTGGGCAAATTGCACCCAGGTACCCATGATATTTTTAAAAGCTTTTTCCTTATCTTTTGCTTTCTCACGACGTTGAAAAATCGTACGTGAGAAAATGCACAAAAGTTTTGATGCAAGCTATATGCATCTATGCAAAACTGTAATCCGATATGCACTTGTGCGCCCGTCTTGAAATATTAATTTTAAGAGGGCGCGAATATTTATAATAATAGTATGTATGTATGTATGTACATACAATTAGATTGAATTAAGTAGGTAATGTACGTATGTACAGCGTACATACGGAAAAAAAGTAAGAAGACACTGTATGTAGGTAAGTGTGCATACCGTGTGAGTGGAATGTGTGTCTGATAACAAAATGCAATTTATGCTAAATTTCATTTCGTTATAATATGGGAATGCATTTCTAAATGCATTTAAAATGTTGAATGAGTTTTAAAATGATATAATTTTTCATTTTCAGGGTCATCTTGTAATACATCAATATACTGCATAGGGCAATATATTGATGTATTCACCTTATGGTTGTGATACGGCGCATTTGGTACCTGAGTCACAACATCCCTCCCCCTGGGGAAAAGAAAGTTTTATTCAACCTTAGAGGAAATATTTCTTTCCTAGTACGTGAAGTAGAATTTGTACATATATTTGAATATATAAAGGAAATGGTATATAACTAGTTAACTGTAAATAACATTTTTTTTGTGCCATAAATGCTAATACATGTATATATAGGTAGTATAATTTCTAATAGACAAGGTTTATTTATTGTTATTATTAAATATGCGTAATTATTACACTATAGGAATTTTGGTAAATTCTATTTATTGAATTATTTATTATAATCGTTTCGCTAGCAATAATGTAATGGACAATGATATACAGTTGAAACTCGATTATCCGGGATGCCTGGTTTCGAGACTTTCCCGGAAAATCGATAATCCCGGTTAATACATAGACCGAGCTCAGTAAAAAAAGGAAAACACGTTTTTTTTTTTATAACAAACTCAAATTATATTTTAATACAAAAAAAATGTACATAACACAAATAAAGTTTCCACTCGAATATACACATACATAAGTACCTACATAAGTAAAGTTGATATTTATTGTTTAGACAGATACATTACTATGTATTTACTTGCCAAAAAAATCATTTATAGTTGTTTGCCTTGAAGCTTGTTGCTTGTTTTTCAATAGACTCTCTTGGATCCTGTATAATTCCATCGTATCTTGCATAGTGATTCCCTGAAGATTTTGGTCTTCCAGGAAGTTAATGAGTGTAGTACATGCTGTTATGCCTTGTGAAATCGTAGTTTTATGAGGAGCTTTTTCACAACTAGTATCTAAACTATCACTGTCAACGTCATTTTGAGGATTCAGGATTGTATTTAGAATCTCATGTCAGATAATGAATATTGGAGCATTATGGTCGCTCTCAAACCAGTCTGAGATCTCTTCATAACTAAACTCAATAGTACTTTGTGGTATATCTGCAAAAAAACGTTCCATCTCATTATCTTGAGTTGGAGTTTCTGGTTCATCGCCCAGTGAAATATTACCCCAAGTGTTTTTCAGGACGTCAGTAGTAACATCATCATGCATTAAAGAGACACCAAATTGCAATTTTTAGCATTTAGCATTTGAGCAGGTCAAAACGGTGATACGCTCTATAATTTCTTTTAATCCTGCGGCTGAACGCTCGTCATTACAGACCAATGTTCTTTTTGGCAATAGCTTCCAAAAAAGTCCCGTCTCGTCAGCATTATAAATTTGTTCTGAACATAAGTCTTGTTTTTCAATAAAATAGGACAGTTCATCAATGAACATTGTTGCACTAATACATATAATCCCAAACAATTTTTCACCAGTCGCTGTAAGACTACGAATACCGAGACGGCTGTTAAATTTTCCAAGCCATCCTTGGGAGTATTGACAAGCTGATCGTATATTAAGTTTTTCGTGAAACTCTTTTGCTTTTTCAATTATTAAATCTCCAGATATAAGATTGCCTTGGAAACGTTCCTGTCGGAACCATTCATAAGTCGACTTGTCTACCTGTGCATTTTCAGAGGTTTTCAATACTTTGCGGTTTTCCAGGCCCTTAACTTTCTGCATAAAATTTTAGGATTTTGTCCTAATTTTTTTTAAAATCATAAAACGTTTGTTCTCCCACGCCGTATTTTTTTGCTAATTTCTTTACGGTATTACCAACTTTCAAAGAATGAATTATTTGCACCTTTTCCTTAATTGATAAAACTTTTCTCGCTCGTTTTGTCTCCGACATTGTAAATGTATGCAGAAATATCTACGTACAAATTTATTTTAGGAAAACAAGCTTAATAGTTTTATTAAATTAACTTGCTTCAAAACCCAGTTAAAAAGAGAGTACTGGAAACGCTAAGCACTTCAAGAAATTTGTGGAACAATTATACACACTTTTACTGAAATGCAACCTTTACAAAAATTAGTTTGTTTTTCACAAACGCGATTAACACAATAGATGTTTTCCTTTCCTACTATAGGACGATATGCACTTTAAAACTATAATATGACACAAGTTGCTTCTACCACAGGCAAATTTTTCTATGAAAAATAGAAGGAAAACCAATAAAACAGAACAAGCAAAAACAAACTTTCTACGAAAGAGAGAAAAACAAGCATTAAAACAGATTACCAGCATATTAAAAAAGACCTTAAATGGGCAAAAGTGTTCCTTCTGCATATGGGAATGACACTTCGAAATTACGTAGAAATACCAACAAACTTTTCTCATTTCTCGATATTACCGGATTGTTCATCCCGGATAAGAGAGTCTTTCCCGGATAATGGAGAGAACTCAAAATATTATCGGAAATATGATTCATCCCGCATAATAGAGTCTTTCCCGGATAATGGAGAGAAATAAAAATAGTAGGAAATATGATTCATGCCGGATAATAGATTTTCCGGTTAATCGAATCACGGATAATCGAGTTTCGACTGTACTTATAATATATTTATATTAGATAGTTAGGATAAAATTAGGAGGAGAAAAAAAATTATATCATTAAGTATTACTATTAATTTAAGTATATTTTTGGATTACTTTATGCCTTTTTTTTATATACTCATTTTTTCATATACTCATTTTTTTTTACATATATACTCATTTAAAAAGTAATTTATTCTTTGGCATTATTTGTTTTACTTTAATTGTTATAGTTTTTCCTTGTCTCTTTATAATACCGTTTTATTTGTTAATTTAAAGTTTCTAAGATAATATAAAAGAAAGCGAATAATATTTAGATCTAAACGTTTGGTAGTCTTACAGCTACTCATATTCATCCTATTTATTTATTTATTTTATTTACGCTTATAGATCTCTTTGTTTTTTTTCCATTAATAGTTAGTTATTTTTCTTAAAAAAAAAAACTACATATACAGGGTGTCCCGTAAGTCGACGTCAAGCCGGAACCGGGTGATAGAGCAAATCATAACAGTTACCAGAAAAATATAAAAAAAAATCTAAGTCATGTATTTTTCAAATTATAGGCATTTCTTTTGTTTTCGAGAAAATGTACACCTTGTGATGGTTTTATAGCTCCTGTTGCTACAAATCTTTACTTTTTTTTTAATTTTATTTTTCTTATGTAATCCCGAATAGTGCTTATGTAACCTGTTGCTTTAAATTTTAAGCCTACTGTTCCAGCTTGGAAGAAAATGTCACATTTTGCCGAACCAAGAATAGAAAATTAATATTTCACCCAATTTTAATTGACTGTACTGAAAAAAATATGTACTACGCCAGTCTGGCAAGTAACTTTAAAAGTTGACGCATTTAATAAGGATTCTAAAATGGTACAACACTTGCTACATTATTTCTTAGATTATGGAAAAAAAAATTTCTTCAAGAAACCCAGTTTCGAAAAATTTCTTTTCACCTACTAAAATTGATTCTAGTGTACCCAAAGCTTGCCCTAAGACCTGTATATGTATTTATCAAAAAAAAAAAAAACGTGAGACATTATTTTCCTTTTTAATTGTTTAGTAATATTTTGTTTAGATGGAGATGGGTATAGGTGGATAAGAATTGGGAAGCGAGAGGGTATCGTTTCCTTTTGTCATTGTCTGTAAGTTAAACGTTTTCTGTGGTTTTTCTTTGTGGTGCAGGAGTTAATTTGAATTTTGATTCTCTCGGTGCCGGAGTAGGCACATTCTCCTGTTTATGTTCAGGAAGTATTTCTTTCGATTCGCGTACTTTCGGTTTGTATTTAATATACAGATAAGCACACACTATAAAGATGATAGAAGCTACTGTTAAATATGACAGTGCGTAATGGTGGATATGGTGGTTATTTATGGGATTAAGAGGAATTTCTTCTTGATATTTTTGGAAACGAATGGATTCGAGAAGTTTCTCTAGATCCGTGTTTGTTGTAATATTTAAGGGATGTGTTTCTATAAACGTTTCAATGGGAGAAGACGTCATATTCCGTATTATATTGGAAATGCTTATCGTTGGGATAAAATGGGAATTGAATTTGGACATTTTTACGTTATGTCCGAGTAGGATGAATTCCTTGCTGCGAACAAAACAACCGGGATTGATGTGCATTATTCCTGTTCCTTGCAGGGTTCGTGAACTAACGGAATTTTCACAAATAATATCTGTATGGAGGGTATTTTTTAGGGAGAAAAGCCAAGCGTTCTGCTGCGTTAATTGCGTCCAATAATAATCTTGTTGCAATGGTAGGATTTTACATTTTGATGTAATTGGTTCCTTTTTTATGAGATTTACTTCGCATTGGTTTGTTTTGGTATTTGCATTAAGGATCAGTGATGAAATCCTGCAATAGAAATGCATATGATCCAACGATGCGCAATTATGGATGTCATGTAATGTAAGTTCAATATAGTGCTCACGATTGTAGTCTATTAGTATATATTCCTTTGATGGTTCAATATATATGAACGATCCGTTAAGGAGTGTTGGTAATGGCATTACTTGGAATATTTCGTATGGTTCATTTAAAGGAAGTGGAATTCGGAGTTCGATAATTATTTTATTATTAATAATATTTGCTGAAATTGTACTTAATTTGTAAATTTGCGATAAGATCTTCTCTTTAGAGTTTATGGGAAGCATCATTGAATTTGGCAGTTCCTGTCTGATGTTCAATAAGAGTTCTTCAATTTGTCTAGGGGAAATGAGTGTAGGATGAAATTGTCCATGCCTTGCATCTCTTAAGAGATCTATTAATTCTGACTGGTTATTTTGGTATCTGAATGCCATTAACGAAACCAGGGAAATAAGAGATTCAATTTCAATGGATATTTTGTTATCCAATGCTCTGTTTTCCATTAATGATGTAGCTGTCTGTATTGAAATTAACTTTTTATGCATAACCATGAATTCCTTTTCAATTGCGGCTTTAGTTATGTTGAAAATGTTTGCGGTTGCTTCGACTATCGCAGTTTGGCTTTTCATAAGTGATAGGAGGGAGTTTTGGTTAAGGGTGAGGTTACGGATTTGCTCGTCATAATTTTTGGCATCATCTTCGTCTAATGTGCCGAAAAGAGCTTTAGAGATTGAGCCTATTGCATTAAATAGTGCTCTTTGTTTCCTATTTTGAGTTACAAGTAACATATTCCTGTACTCTATACTTGCCATAATAAGACTGATTTGTAGTAACGTACCCTTACATGTGTGGGCCATCGCTGAATTGTTACCAAGCCTCTGACAAGTTACTGTTATTTTCTGCGCGATGAACTGGATATTCTGGAATTCGGACTTGAAATTTGTCATATCATAGTATGTCACTATCTTACTCGTTGGTGTAGAGGTTGGCTCTGCCAAATTCCTCAAAGTAAATGCCTGCAGTAGCATTTAGCTGCTTTACCTCTATTCCTGAGCCGTAGATTATGGGGATGAAAATTAGAATGAATGCTATATGCATCATTTTGGATACCTGGAAGATGACACTATGTTAATGATGATGAAGTTTTTACTCTGAGAAAAGTTTTAGGTCATTGTTATGGATTCTTTTGTTTTTATTATTGGGGGGAATTAATCTCCATTATCTCATACGGACCTGACCATAGTGGTGAGAACTTGTTATCTTGTACTCTGCTTTTGAGTAAGACTTTATCACCAGTATTAAATGATTTTTGGACGGAGTTTTTATCGTATTTTATTTTAGATTTTTCTTTATTTGCCATGGCTATGTCCTTAGCTATTTTGAAGCTATGCTGTAGACGAGCTTTTAACTCGTTTGCATAATTGTCGTAATTATACCAAACGGTTGGAGATGATTTCTAATTGTTTGGAATTTCGGCTGGGAGTCCGTAAAGGAGTTCACGAAGGGTTTAATTAGTACTCGAATGAGGGGTAGTATTGTATACAAACATGGCGTAAGGCATCCATGTATCCCAGTCTTGTGGATCTTTTGCTACATAAGATCGGAGATATTCTGCTAAGGTTCTGTGGCTTCTCTCCAATGCACCATTCGTTTGAGGGTGATATGGAGTAGTTTTGGGCCTTTTAATTCTCAGCAATTTAGATACCTCGGCGAACATGCCACTTATGGGGTTAGAACCTTGATCTGTGAGGATACTCTCTGGAATACCATGTCGACACACTATTGTTGTCGTGAAAGCTTCCACTGCTGTCTTAGACTCGGTGTCGACTATGAGAATAGCCTCAGAAAATTTTGAAAGCTCGTCTTGAAATGTAAGGATGTATTTGTTTCAAGAATGAGAAATTGGGATAGGTCCTACTATATCTAGGTACACTCTCTCGAAATGTATTTTCATTGGAATTTTAGGATTTCTGGATACTTTGTTCACCTGACAAAGTTTAGATTTCCTTATGTATCTGATAATATCGTCTGACATGCCAGGGCAGTAAAATTGCTTTGTAATTCTTTTAATTGTACGGGAAACGTCTTGATGGCCTCCCGTCGGTAATGAATGAAAATCCTTCAAAACTTGTTCGATGTCCTTAATGTCGGATAAATATTTAATAGAATCTTGATGGAGCTTTATGTTTATTTGTTCAGTAGCGAAGATCTGGATAAAAGCGTTTTTAATAATCATTAGATTCTATGGATCTAATATAGGGGAGGAGATATTTAATTGATTTAACTGATTTGCTACTGTATATGAGCAGATCTCAGTTAAAATCTTTTCGAGGTCTGATGTATCTCTTTGAGATCGACCAGGTAAATTAATTTTTGATATCATTATTGTGGAGTCTTTTTTCTTGAAGAAGTTCAGTTCAGTTTTTAAAAGTGGAGGTTTATCTGAAAGTTTTAGTTTCGAAGCCAACACTCTTTCAAGTTCTGTATCTTGCATTGGCATTGTAGAAGAGGAAAATTAGTCTCAGTTATTATGACTGAGTAATTGTTCGCTTGTGATGGAGATGAGTGTTGACTAATGACACTCGTGTTAGGAGTATTCAAATTCTCTTCTAGCTTGATTCCTTGTTACAACATTCACGCAGGTTGAAGGTTCTGCAAAATATTTGGAATATTCTGGGATAGCTCTACTGAGAGCGTCTGCATTTGTGTTGAGCTTACCTGATTTGTGAACTATTTTGTAGTCATATTCCTCAAGACGTATTCTCCATCTCATCAGTCTTGAGGAGTGGTCTTTCATATTCATGAGCCATACTAATGGTTTATGGTCAGTTATAATTGTAAACTGTCTACCATAATCGTATGGTCTGAATTGCTCAACTGCGAAAACGATAGCTAAGAGCTCCTTTCCTATTGTTGAGTAAAGAGTTTCCGCACCATTGAGAATTCGGCTCACATAGGCGATTGGATGATCTCCTTGATCATCAACATGAGAAAGAACTGCTCCGATGGCGTAGTCACTGACATCGGAGGTGACAAACAATTCTTTGTCGAAATTGAGATATGATAAAATTGGTGCTGAAATTAATTTATTTCGCAATTCGCAGAATGCTTCATCGCAAATTGCGTCGAACTTGAAGGGCGTATCTTTTTTCAAAAGATTTGTGAGTGGCTTCGCAATATTGGAAAAATTTGGAATAAAGCGGCGATAATAGCCGACGAAACCAAGGAATGCTTTTATATCTTTTTCCTTCTTCGGTCTGGGATAGGACTGAACTGACTTAATGTTCGCTGGGTCTGGTTTGACTCCATTTTCTGTAATAATGTGCCCTAAATACATGATTTCCTTTCTTAGGAAGTGGCACTTGTCCGGTTGAAGTTTGAGGTTGAAATCGCGGAGACGGCTAAATACTGCTGTGAGTCTTGTATTATGATCTTTGAGATTGTATCCATCGACTACAATATCGTCCATGTATACGAAGAAATAGATGCCTTGGAGTTCAGATAGAACATTTATCATGGCTCGTTGAAAAGTAACAGTGGCTCCTTTTAAACCAAATGACATACGATTGTATTCGTAGTGGCCATAGGGTGTGCTAAAGGCAGTTTTCTCCCTGTCCTTCGAGTCCATTTTTGTCTGATGAAATCCACTGGCTAAGTCGAGTGTGGTAAAATATTCGACTTCCCCAACTGGTCTAATATATCAGTAATATTAGGCAGTGGGTACGCATCGCCAATAGTAATGTCGTTAATACGACGAAAGTCTACCACTACTCGCCACTTTTTGTTTCCATTCTCATCTGGTTTTTTAGGAACCAGGAGAAGTGGAGAATTCCAGGGACTATGTGAAGGTGTGATGATGTCTGACTCAAGCATTTCTTGTATTTGCCTATTTATCTCAGTTAGGCTTGCTTCAGGAAGTCTATAAGGCTTGGTATAGATGGGCGGTTTATCTTGGAGTGTCTCGATTTTGTGGGTAATCGCATCTGTATATGAAAGGAAGTCCCCTTCTATGAAGAAGAGGTCGTTGAATTCCCTACAGATATTGCGAATACTCTCAGATTACTCCGAATTACAGTGCTCCAATTTGATAAGGTTTCGCAGTTTATTTATTCTGCCCTTAATTGGATCTCTGTCAGAGTCTGTGGAGATTACCACAAAGTCGTCCATGTCTTGGATCGGCGTCCTCCTGATTTGTGTTGAGGATTAGGACTTTTGCCGTACCGTTGACTGGTTCGACGATCGAGTTTCCGAGAAATAAGCCTGGCCTTATTTCCTTCTTGAAACAGACCGATTGATTTTGAATGGAAGGAGTTGGAATTTCAATGATGAATTCTGATCGAGCCGGAATTTTAATTTATTTTATTTAATTTATCCGACTCTTTCGGATTTTTAAAAGGAAGGAGATATGATTCCAACTGTTGTGAAATTTGGAAGGAGTTATACGATGATTCGGACTCGATAGAATTTGAAGGAGATAAAACTTTATTGAAATTCTTTGGCTTCTTTGATTTTATCTTGGAATTCACTTTTTGTGAATCTATTGATGATGGAGATATAATTTTACTAGATGCAGCCTTTTGTGCGGCTGTAGATGAAGATATATTTTTACGTTCTTGCTTCATATCTTGTGAAGCTTTGAATGGAGATAGAATTTTATTTAATTCAGCCTCTTGTGTGGCTATAGATGGAGATAGATTTTTATTAGTATTAATATCGGAGAATGTTATCTCCGTATATTATATGCTTTTTGTTTGAGACCTCTTTTCTGGGTCTTCGCTTTTCAAATAAACATATGGATAATTTGTGTAATATTCCTCGTAAGCATAAGATTCATTTGAGTCGTTTATTTCTAAAGAAATATATTTATTTTTGTAATTGATACTAGCATTGTATCGAGATAAAAAGTCATGACCAAGCAGGCCATCGTATGAGAGGATGGAGTTATTTCCCACTATTTGGAATGGGTGTTCTAGGATGTAGTTATTATGTTCAGAATTTAAGTTTACCTTAGCAAAAATGAGCCCTTCTGTAGAAGTGGACTCTGTAAATAATGTGTTTATATTGCAGACAGCATCTCTGTAGCAGATGCTATCTGGCTTCAAAGGATGGAGTTTAATTAAGCTGATCTTTGCTCCAGTATCAATTAAAAATTTAAGTTTTGGAGCAGAGCAGATGTCGACAGGCAAGGAAAGCGTTAGTGAATTTTTATTAATTTGGACGGGGATACGGATTAATTATTGTTGCCTGTGTCGATATTGTCTCGGGAATCCTGTGGACTTGTGTTGTAGTTTGTATGTGCGAGGATTGCCAAATGAGACCCACCGCTGCAAATGGAACACCCATTAAACACTAACCACAAAAAAAATGTAAAACTAGATTACTAATTGCCGACATTTAATCACTTTAATGCCAAATGAATACATTAATTTTAACTTCAAAAAAACTGTATCGCACAACTTACAACTTAAACCATCATAATCTCTTCTCGCTTTGCACAATCAGCACAAATTTCTAAGAAAAAATCAGAAATTTTCCAAAGTACGTCTCCAAGTAAAACATGAGTGCACAGCGGGGGGAAATCCTAATGGTTTCCGAGATAAACGAGACTTAAAGATATTTGGGTATATTTTTATAGATTACCCTGTTACTTAAATGTTACACCCACTGAATAAATAACTAATAACGAAACGGCATATCGGGTGAAAACCTAAGCCACTCGGCGAAATGTATTATTGTGCTGTGTTTGTATTTGTTTCGTCATGGCAGTAGTGAAAGCGTGAAATTTCGAATTAGGACATTTTTTATAATCCAAATTGCGATGTAAAATAAACAAATTTTTGGCGCCCCCTTATCTTCAGACAGTATTCCTTGGCGTTGCCTATGATAATTTAAGTGACTTGTCAAGCAGAATTTTGAAATAAGTGACCAGCCCTCTTTTTATTTCTCCCCCCGCTCAATGGGTTTGACCGTCATTGAATTGCCTACTCACGTACACTGTATTCGCACAAAACCCCGCTTCTTTATCAGTTATTTATTCAATGAATTGCCTACTCACGTACACTGTATTCGCACGAAATCCCGCTTTCTTACTAGTTTTTTATTCAATGGTTACACCTTATGATGATGACTTAAACTTTGATAGATAGATAATCGTTCGACTTTTCTAATGGTCCTCATTTTCTTTAACTACTATTTTTATCAAAAAACACGTTATCAATTTTGCTTTTTAATACTGGATTTAAGAAACCCGAAAGCTTAGCTTTAAAACGACCTATCGCACTCTGTAACTAACATGTAACGCTTGTTCTGTTTTTTGATCTTTTTCAATAAATGCCAGAAAATAGGAAATTATCTTTTGGAAATGAGCTTTTAAGCCATTTTTGCTGGACTTTAAAAAAAACGCAAAAAGCTTACATTTTTAGTACAGAGTCAATTTTAAAGGGAGTTTTTTGGGCTTCTTTACTCAATATGAAAAATTGGTGTAAATGCCGTATTTTTTAACATCTATCTATCAAATAGTGAATTCTTTTCTACGACTCGGTGTAACCACCGCCACCGAAACTGTCATTTCCCGGTTCTTTTCTTCCCACTACACCAGTAGAGAAGAAAAGAGCACGAGACTGTCATATTCGGTGGCAGGGTTAACACCCAGTCGTAGAAAATAATTCACTAAAAGTTTAAATCTTCATCATAGCGTGCATTCAGAAGTTAAAGGGTGATCTATAAAAACATACCCAAATATCTTCATGTCCCGTTATCTCGGAAACCGTCAGAATTTCTCCACAACACCCATACAAGTCTTTGCTTGGCTATGCATAGCCTATCCATAGCCTTCATGTTTAACACCACTTACGGGACAACCTGCATACCTCGCGCGATAACTTTCTTCACTCCCCCCGTTTTGCAGTTCCTTGCGAGAAAAATGCATGCTTCTTTTGGATGCTCTTGAACCAAAGTGTTGCAGAATTGAAATAATCGGACACATATTAGTGGATATAGCGATGTGTCCGTCTTAACTTTTTTCGCTTGTCGCGCCCTTACGAGATAGGGTTTGTCATTTTGAATCATATTTTGAATAAAATAGCATTTTTAAAGTTTTAAACATTTTATCCAGGACCGCCCTACCCCAAACCTCAAAATTTCAGCCTTAAACAAATTAAATGCGATCTTTAGCATTTTTCGAATTATTTGACTGAACTATATTTCCACCAGGGTTCATGAATATTGACGAATTCTTTAATAGTTCACCAGAAGACACCCTGTTTTGAAGAGGATCTAGGGTTGTTGATTTTCAAAGCTCCAAATTCCTTTCGCATCTTTTAAGTTTCGGAAGTATATTCGAACATCGAAGCTTTGACCTTCAAATAGACAAAATTCGAAACTTCGAAGCTACCATATGATCTGTACTCAACATTTGTAACACTCTGCCCTTTTTATCCAATTAGACTTATAGAGATTGCATGACAATATATTTTCGCAATTTTATATAATGTAAAATAAAGATGGTGACTATAAGATGATGGACGAATTTTGCCATTAATGATCCAATTCGATTCATGGTCAGTTTTTGGTCTTTCGTTGTTGCAAATTCACGAATTTTTGGTCAAAATTAAGAAACGCAAAATGGGGGATGAATTTTGGTATTTATGGTTCGATTCGACTTAAACCTATATGTTTGGATTTCCGGGGTAACAGATTACAAATTTTTGATCAAAATTTATAAACCCAATTTGGTAAATTTAGCTATTTCTATTCAAACTCTGTATCTCGCGGATTATCGTATTTTTGGATAAAATTTAGAAATTTTTATTATTAACTTCACTTGTCAGTTTCGGTCAAACTTTGTAATCCGATCGACTTGAAATGTGACACTTGTTACCTACCCACATTACAGTCCTTATGACAAGACAATATTTTTAAAATTACACATTTCAAAAAGTATACAAAGAACAAAATAATAAATAATAAAAAACTTTTCAAAACAAATTTTTAATCAAATTTACTGCGAACGAAGGTTCGAAGGCTCAAATTATCAATTCAAGTGCACGTTCAACAGAATTAATAAATATTAAAGAACTGTTTTAAAATTTAGGATGGTTTAACGGATAAAAATAATTAAATTTGAATATAAAAATACAATACTGTTTATTTGAAATTTCACAACTTAATTTAGAAATGTCATTACATCGTTAGCGTGATAAAATCTATAGTATGCATGTGTTTGATTCTAAGTTTGTTATGTTGAGAAAGAATTACATTCTGACTATTCCATCTTTCCATCAGTCCATTCCATCACAATCAATCTTTAGTCGAATCTGTCCAAAAACGACATAGTTCGTCTGCCATTTTGAATTTTTATCATATAAAATTTCATCCAAGAAGTATTAGGCCTAACACGCACTGGAGACTTTTTGGTCACTGTCGCTGATTTGTTGTTGCGACTAAGGTCGATAAACACTTTCATAGATATTTCTCCCCGCATTTTGATATTTAAATTGCTATCAGAGTATTCCTTACAATTTTTGGTGGTTCCATTTTTACTTCGTTTATTACTTATTTATAATTGCTTCTTACACTACCGTTGCAGCCATTTCTCAAAATAGATGCCTAAGTTTATTCCTAATTCTACGAATTCTCACAAAACTCTGGCAGTTAAGCGGAGCAAAAACGTAGCACGCACATGCATAAAAACGTGAAGGCATGGTGACAGCTTTGTCACACAAAAGCTGCTAGCCGGAGGAAGCAAAAAGTCATGTTGCTGCACATCATTTCGTGCCTATGGACTTGACGGTGGTGACAAAACAGTTACGTGAAAGTCTCCAGTACGCGATAGCCCTTAGTGTGCCACATTTTAGTTCAAGAGCCCACCGAGAAAATAGTGAATTTAGCGTTAAAAGTTTTGAACCACCAAACCAAAACTCCAGAAAACCGACCCTTTTTCAACAGTTTAAAAATTTCTAGTCACTTTATTATAATTCATTTTTAATTTTTGTTTTTGTGTGAAAAAAAGCCCGTAAAATGTATTGAGATAAGTTATTATTCTTTTCATGTTTTTTTTTGCTTCTAACTCAAATTTTCGAATTCTTACATTTAATTCTTTATTTCTGAATTCCAGCCAAGACTAGCGCCCCACTTCTTCAACCTCAAATTATCTTTTTTCTAATTCATGATTTTTTTTATATACAACAACTTCTATTCTATTTTAAGAGCTTTTCCTCCATTGCCGGCTTTTTTCCCAGAAGTTTGCCGCTGTCTTTTCCTGGGAGCCGTTATATTTGCGGGTTGAACTGCCTGATATCTCCTGTAACAACTATTCCTCAACCATTTACCCAGATGCAATGTTCTATAAATATTTTAATATATAAATAAAATCTGTTTTTCATTAGAAATAAAAGGTTTGAAAAAGTTATCATTACTTACATTTGCAGTATTAAACAGGTCTTCTAATTCATCGTTACAATGGACAACTGCTAGTACCATTAGCTGAAGCATTCTCTTTTAAAAATCCATTAGCTGCTTCATTTTTTGGGACCATTCGCTCTATTTCTATCAAAAGCAACTTTGAGAAGCGCATCCCTTTCCTTAACATGAATTCTAAAATATGAAAACAAAATGTATAATTACGAGTATACCGAAGTAATTTTAAAAATCTTTCTCACTTTTGACTGTGGCGAAACTTTCTCTACTTAGGTCCATCTTTAATGGTCCCACCCGCCTAAACTATTTAATTTGTCCATTTGACAATTTTTTAGCTCTTGTATGTGCTTCATCAATCGATTTGAATATGAAATAGAGAATTTGTAATTTAAAAAATTAAATTTGTATAAAATCATCAGAATGCTATTAATATACTTATTTTTATAAATTTTTACTATTTCGTCGTTGGAAAATTTAACATTAATTTCCATGAAATTAACCAAAAATTCTTGGTTGTCCCTAACATGGGCCCATAGGCATTGTCTTTTATTATATATATATATATTTTTATAATGTTGCCAAAGCTCAGGGAATACTCTATGATGCTGTAGCACAGCCTTGTCTGGAAAAAAAGAAGGGGTAGGGAATTGAGGACTATTGGGTTGAACTAAGAAAGTGACAGTGTGCCATATGCTTTAATGTTTGTGGCTCATACCTGGGGGAAAACAGAGGATGGCAAAATGTTCCACATTCATGTTGTTTTGCTTAAGAAGGATTCGCGGAATTTCACGGTACAGCTGAATTTGCCTTCGGCGGTGTGCGGGTGAGCCCGGGTTAAATCTCGTGTGTTGTGAATAGGAAGAATTCTATAAGTGATTAGGCTAGAAATTTGTTCACCATAGAAGTAGCAATAAAAGAGAGAGACGTCCGACATTACGCCGGTGCTCTATCGTAACGCCGGAACATACAAGCCATGAGGTAAGTAAAAAAGAGAGCAGCGTGCCGGTTAGCAGGTGACACCTTCTGCCTTGTTTTGCTGCAGGAAGCTTTCATATAAAAGTTGCTTGTATTTTGTTCAAACGCTATAATTTCCATAAATTTGTTCTACATGCTATTTTTTGTTTTTTTAACTATTAGAAACAAAACATATTTGGCTTCAATTTATTTTAACTCCATTTTTCTGTGGTAGCGACAGTTTTCGGATTTGGACCTGTTTAACATGAAATTTTAGTTTTTCCTGACGAGTATACACAAACAGTGAGATTGACCTCTTACTGCATTGCTGTAGCCAGCCCGTTAAAGCCTCGGCGACTTCATGGCTTATATTATATTACGGGGGATAGGGCTTTAGGGAATAGTTGCTACTGAAATGGCATCACTAGTAAGCCGGAAGGCCTTCTTTTGGACTTTGTCTAACGCGGACGATGCCGCTACCAAAATATGGGAATTACATTCTAATCTAGGCTTGACATGTGATTTGTAGATTTGCGCCAAGTCTGATAGAGTAAAATATTCTTTGAATTTGCACAAGAAGTCCAGGCATTTCATCATGCTCTTGGCAATACCAAAGTGGGAGCGGAGATATATAGACTTTTAAGAATATAGGGATCGGAAAATTCCTCAGCACGACGCCCGACAAAGCCAAGACGAGAATTCGCCTTGCTCACAATAAAATCAATGAATGCGATACCAGAAACTACTATAACACCAAGATCAGATGCGAAATCACATTAGAAAAACATCCAGTATAAGTTTGGCTGCTTCAAGATAATTACCAATCTTAATGAATATTTTAAAGACATCGGCAAACCCAAAGTAGTGGATATTAAAAACTTTATTGATAAAAATTATAAAAAGAATTGGACCCAAGTGACTACCCTGCGGCATCCCAGATTGTACACGAATGAAACAAGATATCACATAATTGATCACAATCATGAGGAATGAATGCCGAACGTAATCAGCTTTGCAAGCAGCGGGCGAATGTTAACCCTATCAAACGCTTTGCTGAAGTCTGTATAGAGGACATCTACCTGACCAGAGGACCCTATTACTCTTAGGGAAATGGTAGTAAAAGATATAAGATTAGTCTCTGTAGATCTACCTTTAATGAAACCATGTTGAAAGGAGAAATGTGCTTTTATTGGTTACATTTATCCCAAATAACTTAGGAACAACAGAGAGTTTACAGATTGGACGGTAGTTCATGATATCGGTTTTGCACCAGATTTATGGATAGGTTACATAGAGAGCTTCCATTGATCGAGAAATACTGCTGATGAAAGAAAACGATTGAAGATGTGATACAGAGGTTGAGATAATGGCTCACGACAGCAAAAGACAACGACAGCTAGAATACCATCAGGATCCGAAGAAAGCCATGTATTAAGCAAGTTAAGGGCATCAATAGTATCATCAACCGACATATCTAATAACCCCAAGTCAACAGATGAGGGTATGTTCGTCAATAGGTTATTATCAAATGGCTGATCCTTGACGTATACTGACCCAAAGTACTCTGCTATCATACTGTTATAATGGACGCATGAGGGGATACCGTAAGGGTTCTTATACCATTAAGAAAGGACCCGAATATTCTGGCATTATGGTTAATGTCAGTTTCAATCGAATTCAAATACTTCCTGTATAAAACCTTTCTCAGAATTTCTACTCCCTCAGAAGTTTTTTACCACATGTCACTCAATATTTCTTAGGGGCCGCGTTACGAAAATTTTTTTAATTTAGATAATCTATGATTTCTCCATCAATGGCCAGAATCGCCTCCTCTCAAAACTAAGGGCACATGAGCGGAAATAATGTTGTCCAAAATTGAAGCAAATTTAGAGTACGCCCGCATTAAATCGCTCTCAGAAAACAAACTCTGACGTGTCCCAGGCCATACGCTTTTGATACGTTCACTTAATAGCATCAAGGCTTCAATCGTTTCAAGCTGAAGAGACGTGATTCAGGCGATACGCTGGTGATACGTGAATATAATCAACAATCATTGCACAAAAGGTCCAATCCTCTCAACTAAGGAGGCGTGATCTAGGCGATTAGGTTATCATCACTGTGCTGAATCCAGAATAGAGTCAATTGCCGTCAGAATGGAGGAGTTGTCCGCTCAACAAGAGCAAACTGGAAAGCAAATCCAAGCAATCATCGAAAGTTACAGAAACGATCCTCCCAGTTTCAAGAATTCTGCGTCCTACCAGCAGAAGCTAGGGTTGCTGCAAGAAGATTACTACGAAGCCATAATAGTAATATTTGAAAGGTACTCGAATCAATTTAAGAAAAATTATCGGAACTTCATGAAGAAGCTACTACAATAGATAAATTAGTGGCAACCCAAGGCAGCGTAGGAAAGGCCATTCAGCAGCTTTTCGAAAATTTCGGCAAAGGAAAGATAGCTCGTAGAACATCTGAAGTCACAAACAAGTATAAGCGGAATCTTGACGAGCAATGGACCCAGTTTGTCAAGAACGACAATCAACTCAGCGAATTGCAAGCTGAGAACAAAGATAATCCCTGCTTCTCTACAAATTATTTTGAGTAGGTTCAAGTACAATATCTAAGGTTTTTAAGAAAAATAATGGAACGATTAGAGCAATGTCCAAAATCTGGTGGCAGTTCACAAACCACGTAGGTGCATAAAACGGGGGAAGAGAACAATGCTGAATCTCAACCATCTCAAAATAACATTAATCCAGCAGAAGATGTAGCCAAGGTGGTAAGGAAGCAGAAAGCAATAATCGAATCTCTGCGTCGACTTTTGACAAGGCTCAGCGAAGATCATCAACACATCTCGAAGCAGGCATGCGAAGAAAAAATATCAACTATTACGCGCTATTGGAATCAAATTGAGGCGTTCCATCAAAATATTTGCGAGTTCACTGATGATCCAACTAATCACGGCTTGTACAAGAAACTCTAATACAACTTTCAGAAAAGTTATCCATGTTGTCCTCAGCTACTTTGAATACCGCGACGTTATCTAGAATGCCAATTGGGACTAGAAAATCTTGGAATCAATACCACCAATTGAGATCCTTTACTGTTTTATCTGTTAACTAGAAAGTTGGATAAAACCACTCATGGATTATATGAACAGTCGTTCTCCCATCTTAAAGAGCTGCAGCCCATAAAGGAGTTTCTAGATTTTTTGGAAACACGTTTTCAATCACTAGAGGCTTTGGGAAGTAAAGCCAGGAGCCCCGAAAAGTATCAAGGGAGATTTACAGCTAAATCACTTACTTCAATCGCCAAGGTTACTCTACAATGTATGTTCTGCAAGGGGAATCATCCGCTGTTCACGTGTCAAGAATTTCTACGAATTCAGCCATACCGTCGACTGAGCTTCCTTAGAAAGACAGACTTGTGCACGAACTGCCTCAAGCCCGGACATTGTGCATCACAATGTACTTCACGAGGATGTTCCAAGTGCTCAAAAATGCATAACACTTTGGTGCACCTAGAGAAGGTGTCACCTCCAGTTCCTAAGAAGAGCCAACCATCATACACAAACGCACAATTGAAGGTCAAAGAAGCAGTCGTCAATACGCCTCATCAGACTGTTTCCAATTGAAAGAGAATGCAACCACACTGTCAATACACGGCACTCGCCAAAAGAGTGGTTACGTCATCTTGGGCACTGTACTTATCAAACTCGTAAATTATGAGGGCACAACTGTGGAGTGTAGAGCCATTCTGGACTCCGGATCGCAGCTAAATTTCGTGACAGAGAAATTGGTTAAAGAACTTGGATTAAACGAAACGCCTGAGCTCATGCAAATTCAAGGTGTTGGACAAAGCAAGCAACACACACAATCAATGTTCTATTACAGTCAAGAACAAATGGGTTTTCTAGCAGACTGGAAGCCTTTGTTTTACCCAGGATCACTTCTCATCAACCAACGCAAGTAGTAGACACCACAGATTGGCAGATTCCCTGCAATGTGACGTTAGCCGATCTGTAGTTCCACCGACCAAGTCGATTCGATTTTCTGATCGGAGCAGAAATATATTGTCAAATCATGTCAATTGGTCAAATAAGGTTGGCAGACAACTTTCCAACCTTACAGAATACAGTATTTGGATGGGTGGTATCTGGCAAGGTTGACGGAGAATCCCCAAATACATCAAAATGTGGCATTTGTAGCGAGGATGAAAGGACTGAACAACAAATAGAAGAATTCTGGAAAAATAGAAGAAGTTGATTCAGCATATGAAGAAAACAACATAACAATTTCAGAACAGCGATGCGTAAATCATTTTAATCAAAATATGAAGAGAACCCAAGAAGGAAGTTTCATAGTAAGGCTGCCCTTCTCACAGAATCCCAAGGCATTCGGGGAATCAAAAACGATTGCACTTAATAGATTCCTATCATTGGAACGGAAACCTGGTAGGCAACCTATCCTCAAGGCACAGCATGCTGACTTAATTCGGGAATATATCAGGCTAGGCTACATGGACCAAGTCGATCCTCTTGAAATAAGCAAGCCACACTATTTCTTGCCACATCACTGAGTCAAAAACCAGATAGCAGCACCACTCAGCTCCGAGTAGTATTCGACGCATCCGCGAAAACGTCATGAAACATTTCACTCAACGACAGCTTGTACAAGGGGCCTACTATGCAGGACGAATTGTTCTCCATTCTGTTACGATTCAGGCTACCGAGATTCGTTTTCACTGCCGATATAGAGCAAATGTATCGACAAGTTTGCTTAGATGATAAAGATCAAATGTATCAACTCATTTTATGGAAGGTAGATCCAAATAAACCCATAAATTACTACAAACTTCGAACTGCGACATACGGGACGACAACTGCTCCGCTCCTAGCAACAAAGTGCTTAGAATACCTAGCGGAAGCAGAAAAGGCAAGATTCTCACTAGGATCAGAAACTCTCAGAAGAGATTTTTATGTTGATGACGTGATGACTGGTTCCAATAGGTTATCTGAAGCAAAGGAAATTCAAAGGCAGCTAAAAGAACTTCTTCAATCAGGAGGTTTTAACCTCCGGAAGTGGTGCACGAACCACCCGCAATTACTGCAAGGAATTCCGGAAGAAGATATCGAGCTACAACTGGACTTCACTGAAGCAACTGAAGGTCATATAAAGACTCTCGGTTTAACCTGGCTTCCGAAATCTGATGTATTTTCCATAAACACAACATGGAGTGACGGTAAAAGGGGTTACAAAACGATCAGTATTATCGCACACTGCTCACATTTTTGATCCCCTCGGATTGGTAGATCCTGTTACAGTGACCGCAAAGTTGTTCATACAAAAGCTGTGGACACTTAAGCTGGACTGGGACGCAGCCTTACCACTAGAAATGCATACTAACTGGCTCATCTTTTATGAAGGATTCAAGGCGCTTAATGATATTAAAAAGTTCCGCGACATGTCTTTTCAAATCAACAGGTCGATATCTCAAGATGGTGTTGTAATTGTACGACTATTATGTGCAAGGTCCAAGGTAGCACCCATCAAAACTGTAGCACTGCCTCGGCTGGAATTATGTGCCGCAAAATTATCTGCTCAGTTAGTTCAACGGGTTACAAGAGACCTAAGACTGCACAACATACCAACATACTTCTAGACAGACTCAGAAATTGTGCTTGCTTGGATTTATTTTGAGTTCTCATCTTACAACACTTTTGTGGCTAACAGGGTTCCCAGCATTCAAAGGTTATCAGAGATAGAGCAATGGCGTCATGTTAAGTCCAGTGATAATCCTGCCGACATTGTGGCACGCGGAATGCTTGCAGAAAAATTAGCAAATTGCAGTATGTGATTCTATGGATCTCCGTTTCTGCATGGATCAGAGCGATATTGGCCCCCAAAATATTCGAAGGTGAGTGTTGACTTAGATAGAAAAAGGTCTAAAGTAGTACTCACTACAAGCAACATATCGTCATCACGCATTAAAACCATCAATCATGGTAATTCATTCAAAAGGCTCCAAAGGGTGATCGGATATACTCGGCGATTCGCTCATAATACAAGACAACGTGAGAGACAAACGAGACACACTGGCTCTTTAAGAACCGAAGAATTGGTCAAAGCACTCATCATCATTCTGAAGGCAATACAACATGGAGGGCTCACAGAAGTCAATTGAATGAAGCCCCTTAAGTAGCCTAGCCCCATTTCTTGACGACGAAACCGGACTCATCAGAGTAGTGGGCAGATTGGAACACTCCAGTTTGTCGTACGATGCAAAACATCCCATGCTGCTGCGGTATTCTCATCACTTAACGAAGTTAATAATGACTGACATCCACATCAACAATCTACATGCTGGTCCACAAACATTACTTGCAATCACCCGACAAAGGTACTGGCCTGTCAAGGAAAAGACAATTGCTAGATCAATTGTACATAATTGCATTCGCTGCAACAGAGTGAAACCTAAGCTACTGACCCAGCTCATGGGAAACCTTCCTTCAGCCCGAGTCCAACCCGCAAGACCGTTCATAAGATCTGGAGTAGATTTTTGTGGTCAAATTTGGACACATTATAAGTTAAGGGGAACACGTCCTCAAAAGACTTATTTGGCAGTGTTCTGCTGCTTTGCAACAAAGGCAACTCATCTTGAAAGTTGTCAGTGACTTAACCACGGATGGGTCTCTTGGCGCACTTAAACGTTTCATCGCCAGACGAGGTTATTGCAAGGATCTGTAATGTGATAACTCCACCAATTTTGTGGGAGCAGGGAACCGAATCGAGGAGCTCCAAGATATATTATATCCCAGTGAAGCTCAAGAAAATATTTCGTCATTATATCACAAAAAAGGAATAGAATTTCATTTTATTCCACCACGTGCCCCACATTTTGGTGGTCTGTGGGAAGCTGCAATAAAGTCAGCAAAGATACTGCTATAAATATCTCTTGCAGCAGCCTCTCTGACTTATGAGGAGTTGTCAACAGCAGCAACTGAAATCGAGGCAATTTTAAATTCGAGGCTAATTACTCCATTATCATCAGATCCTAACGACTTCACGGCATTAACACCAGGACAACATAAACGAAGACGATGGTTGAACTAATAGTCCAATGAGGGGGAGGATGTTTAAACTCATCATCAATAGCCATAGATACACTTTAAGATATAATAAAATTTTCATAATTAGCCAAACATAGGTATGTCACACAAGATAATAAAATTCTGCTGAAACTTTGTTTTTACATAGATCTAATTACGAGCACACAATTTTTACCTGCGAAAGTTTTTGTTATCGGATCGGTCTGATTCTGTGTGAGAAAATTTCTCCATTAAAAACAATAAATGCTTACGCAGGTGAAAATTTGCGCTCGTGTGTAAAAATGTGAATTAAAAATATGAAAATATTACATAATTTCCTGTTTTGTTCTCAACTCGATTTTGAGTGTGGGAATATAGTCATCATACCTGTGTGATGGCTTTATAATGTATATAAACAATAAATTGAACCCCGATGGGGGCATAATTGTAAAATAATTCAAAGTGAATATTGCGTTTTTACTTTTCCCTACATCGTTTTAGCTGGATGCATGGGTATTGTACCTAAGCATCAATTTCATCAGTGTCCCGGTATTGTACCCTGACAAATCAACACCCACAGCGGCTGATAAAAGAATTGGTCGCTTAATAAACAGTTACTTTAAATAATTATGTTGGTTAATTAATTTCACTTCACTTCTTAACTAAGGCTAGCAGAAACAGGGAACGAAAATAATTAGTATTTTGAAAATGTTAACCAAAAAAAGCTGGGATAAATTATGATCGTGGAATTTAGGGGAATATACCACAAGATGTCGCGTGAAACCCGTTTAAATTTTTGTAAAGCTTTTGAAACTAACTTTAAAAAAAAAAAAAACTAAGCTGGAAAGGCCTATTATTTTTTCTGGCCAAAATAAAAAGCCAGCTTGACTTTTTATTGTTTCGAGCTGGAAGTAACAGGTTTTCAATTCAATTCAATTCAAATTATTTAATTATTTCAGGTGTACACAAGAGTATTTTTACTTCTTATTACTAGTACACAAAAATAGTGGTAGCCAACATATGAAATAATATAATATAAAATAAGACAAATTAATTAATAACTAAAAGTAATCCTAAAAGATATAATATAAATAAAAAATAAATAATAAAATAGAAATTAAAGAATGAAAAGAAAATTATGAAAGAATATAAAAATAAGATACTTAATATAAAAATAAAAGTAAAAGATTAAAAAAAAATAAAATTAAAGAATTGTGAATTTTGAAACAAAATTGTAAAAATGTTCACTTGATTTACTGATTTACCCATGAAGACCCTGCCACGCTACCACCGAGCTACCGAACCAATCCCGGACATACTGCGGTTTACAAATTCCAATTTTTAATAATCTCCTTGAATTTAACAATCGAACTAGTGCGCTGAGCATTTGTCGGCAGACGGTTCCACAAACGCGAAGCTTGGACGAAGTAGAGTCGCTTTGAATAGAATAATGGAAGACAGGAATAAGTAGGGTAAAATGCCGTTCAGAATTGAAGAATCGCAGTTGATGGCTAAGGTACTCTGGCTAGCCTGTACAGATGATTTTATGGAGAGAGAATAATAGCCTTCTCTGACGGTGGTCATTGAGGGAACAACCCAGCAAGTTATTACTAACAAACGAGATGTGATCAAACCTTCTAAGTCCATACACAAATCTTACACAGTCATAAAAACTATATTCAACCTTCTTAAGAAAATGGAATCCAAATGTGGAAAAACTAAGCTATCATTCGTAAAGTAAGGTAGAAGAAATGATCTGACCAGCAATAATCTGGTGCCAGCTGGAAGAATACTGGCCGACAACCACAGCCGCCGAAGGCCACCATAGATTTTCCTATCATATTGCCGATATGGTCATAGCATTTCATATTCGTACCAATTAATACACCAAGATTTTTGACACGTCTAGAAAAAGGCATACTAAAATCATTTAAAGGGATAGGTGGGAAATCAGAGAGCATAATATCATTCCAATAAAAGGCAATACACTTGACTTGAGTGGATTCAGTTTTAAATTATTATTAGTAGCCCAACGAGAAACATTTTCCAGGTCGGAATTCATGCGATCTAAGCAATCTTCTAAGAAGCCGATAGGTCTGCTAATTTGACGCTGCTTATTGCAATTGTTAATAGAATTCGGCAAATCATTTATAAACATACTGAACAATAACGGACCCAGTATGGAATCTTGTGGTACACCGCAACTTAGAGGGCAAGAACTTGATACAAGATCACCGACTTTCACACGTTGAGATCTTCCTGCTAGAAAAGTACCGATGAAGTCGACAGACGGATTTGAGAAGTTAAAGTTAAGCATTAGTTTATACAGTAATTTTGGATAATTATCTGAGTCAAAAGCTTAAGAGAAGTCGAGTAAAGTTAAGACACACAGATGATTCATGTCAAGTGATTTTATTATGTTAGACATGACTTCAATCAGTGCCGTTTCGCAACTATGCAAACGACGAAAACCAGATTGGTAAGGACCGAGGAGGTTACGACAATCCAAATAATTATTTGAAGATACAATAGCTTCTGAAGTACTTTGGCTAAGAAACAGAGAATACTTATAGGGCGGTAATCAGCTGGTTCCTTAGCTTTTTTAATCTTAGGAACCGGTAAAACTATTGCAGTTTTCCATATAGATGGGAACTGAGAGGTGGTTAGACATGTGTTAAAAATCCGTAGCAATGGCTCGATAATCCATGGGAGAAGAATTTTTACAAATCTGGGGGAGATTCCGTCAGGTCCTGTGGCATTGGACCTAATAGCCAAAATAGCACTTATAACTTCAGATTCATCCACACATCTTCTAAAACTAAAATCATCGTCATTATCATTACCTGAATCCAAAGTACGTCGATGGCTTGAAGATGCGTTTTGTGTGGAAGAAGTTTACAAAGATGAGAAATGATTGTTGAATAATTCAGGATCAATATCGCTGACGGAAATATCTTTGCCGTATACACCTGCCTTATGTATGTTAGTCCATAGATTTCTGGTACACAGATTTGGTCAAAATTTTGCTCCGTAGTACTGCTTCTTGGCTGCACGAATTTTAGGATTGACTTTATTTCGCATAACCTTATAGTATAATCGACTTTTAATGGTTCTTAAAGGCCGAATTATGCGAAATAAAAAATCTCGTTCTGCAATAAGAGATCTAATTTCAGCTGTGAGCCATGGGCAACCAGCATCCATCCTGATACTTGTACAGGTACAAAGCGATCATGGAGATAATTTAATACTTCATAAAAAATTTGAGTCTGATCGTTGACAGAGACGTGAGCATTAATACGAGCGCAGGGCAATGATTGGCATTCTCCATCAAGTGCAGCCATATTTATATTCTTATAATTATGAAAGCTAACCATTTTGTAAAGAGGACAATTTCTTATATTAAAGTTGTAAGTAAGGAATAGAAAGTCGTGATCAAATATGGAAGGAGAAGCAATTTGGTAATGGTAAAAAACTGCTCTCGTATCTATAGTTAAAAACACATCCAGAAGCGAAGGGTTACTTGAGTTGAAATATGTTCGTAGATTATTAATAGCATTCAGGTGCAGATTTTGTAATAAAAGTAGAAATGATTGCGCCAAACTGTTTGAAAGTAAAGTATTTACATTAAAATCTGCTCCAATAACAATGTTAGAG
>OZ005744.1:136508470-136592350 GCA_963930735.1 Dioctria linearis | reverse complement strand
AAATGTTTCGCTGTCTCCGTATGTGGATGCTTTTTGAGCGAAGGCCATTCAAACATTCCACTCATCGGCAGGTTTTCGGCTCAGAACGAGAAAAGATCATTCTTACAACACCTTCGAGGTCACGGCAGACTAAAGTTGAATGAAATTAATTGTGGTTTTGCTTTTGACGGTACTATTTATATTACGGAGAGTCTTACGCCTACAAATAATGCAATCTTTCGGTCGACTTTCGAGTTGCGACGCTTAGGAAGGCTGTACGCGGTTTTTACAAGAAATGGTCTGATCTACCTTAATCCGACGCAGGAGGATGCAGCAATTAAAATATCCAGCCACAATCAATTGGACACCATAACATCAAATTCCACTGCATGTGCAATATCATGCGTAGATGTAGTGAAATTGCACAGGGTAATTTATAATTTGTTTTTATTATGAAATATTATCAGTTTTTCTTTTCTTTTTCTCTATTTCTTCTTTCTCTTGTAATCCATTATTTGGACTTACGTTTTTTTAAGTATTCTAATCAGTTAAGTAGGTTACCTCAGTCTTCTATTCTATATTGTAATCTTTTGCTTACATCTTTAAAATTTCACGCTTTATTGTCTAAATCGGTAAAATTTCTTTTTGGGATCGAGAAATCGAGCGTTGTGTATGTCATTGCGTCCAATATGTAGCTTGCTGTGGGCTGCGAGGTGAATGTTGTTTTGCCTGTCGGATACGCCAGTGTAATTCTTAACACATATCTCATCTCGGTTTAATCTGTCACCCTTGTTCAGGGTGAGATCGCTGCTCAATATCCTCGGTTCTCAAAATAGTGGGACTTAATATCTGCCATCTCAATGCAAGAAGCCTCAGAAATAAGGTAGAGATATTACAGGAAACCTCTGATGGATCCAAAGTCCACGCTGTCTTGGTCTCTGAGTCGTGCTTGAATGAGAATTCCAGCTCTCGTTCTATATCCTGGATATAATGTTTTTAGTTGTGACAGCGTAGGTCGGAGGTGTGGTGGTGTGTGGCCATCTACGTGAAAGAAACCAATGTTAGTCATCAGCTCTGATCCTGGAGACGAACTTGAGTTTCTGTGCGTAGAAATTTACTCAAATAGACCAAAAAGCATGTTGGCAGCTGTCTATTGTGCACCAAATTGCTTTGATGAAGATGTTGCTGCTAAATTTCAAAATACTATAGCAGATTATTGGCAAAATGCAACAATATTATTGTTGGCGGCGATTTTAATGTTGATGCCCCATGCGATCAAAGTTCCCCACGTAGTTTGAAATATATTCTGTAAACTCTGGATATGAAAATATTGAACTCGCTACCAACATATTTTAATATTCAAAATCCATCTCAACTAGACCTTTTCTTAACTGCCGACACCGAAGCCGACTGTCTTGTGAATCAAATTATCCCGCCCGATAATTTCAACCACTAGTTTATCTATATGACATCTGATTTTCAGGTGGAGTACATTCCTCAGTCAAACGAGTTTACATATCGCGATTACGATCACATGAACTATGATGGCCTTTGTAATGAATGCATGATCTTGCCTTGGGAGAATATATATAACTGTCCTACCATTGACGAAAAAGTGAATTGTCAAATCGAGTATCTTAAATATTTATATGATAAGTATATTCCCATCAGAGTCTGCAAAAACATAGCCGGGCGTGTCCCTGGCTTAATAGCGATATACGACGACTAATCGCGGAAAGGGATGTTATGTATCGTCGCAATAAAATTTCTAGGTTTACTGCTGATAAAAGCCGTTTTAAGGGCTTTCGGAATAGGGTAAATTCTACCATTCGTGCAGCATGGACCTTGCATTCGTCCTAGAAAATTGTGGAGTAACTTGCGAAAGCTGGGTGTATATGGCACTGACTCTCCAGGTTGTGCTTTCGATTCCAATGACTTAAACAGTTTTTTTACGTCGAATCAATGCCCTACAGACATCTCCAAATAGCTACATATTATTTCTGATGGTGGAGCTCGGAGAAACAGCGAGGAGAACTTTTCGTTTAGATGTGTTGATTGATCCGAAGTTTTTATTGCCATGAATGGTGTCAAATCGTCTGCTATTGGACCAGATAATATCCCGCCTAGAATTATTAAAACTATTGCGCCATTTACTACTCCAGTTTTCCTGCATGTATTTAAAGCATTTTTAACAATCAAGGACGTAAGCTGTCCACTATGCTGCCTGGTTTTAGTCCAAGACACAGCTGTGAATCAGCCTCTCTTAAAGTTGTATCCGACCTGACAGATGCAGTTGACAGTGATCGAATGTGCGTTCTGGTCCTCCTTGATTTCAGCAAAGCATTCGATTCGATCAACCATGACCGACTTTTCTCGGATACAGCCGTCACCCTTATTAAAAATTTCTGGCTGTGTCGTGCTCAATCTGTCAAGATCTGCGATAGACTTTCTACTCCCCTAACTCTGAGTCGTGGTATACCTCAGGGTTCTATACTTGGTCCGCTGCTCTTCCCTTTATATAGAAATGATTTACGAATGTCCGTGAAGGATTCGTCCATCCATCTCTATGCGGATAATGTCCAGATTCATTTGGATAGACCAATAGGTTTGATTGAGGATTGCATTGTTCGGATCAATTATGACTTGATTAGAATTAGCAACTGGGCCAAATATAACCATCTAATACTTAACCCAAAAAAGTCTACCTGTATGCCTATATATAGAGGGAGCTATGATCAGGAAGAGCTGCCGCCCGTCAAGATTAATAATACCGTCATTCCTTATGTTACTTCCTTTCCGAATCTGGGCGTTGTGCTGAATGGAAAGTTAACTTGTTGCAGTCATGTCTCCAATTCTATTGGGAAGATGTATGCCTGCCTGAGATAGCTGATATTATCCGCCAACTTGTTGTCTCGTCAAATACGCTTGAGACTAGTCAAATCACTAATATTACCACACTTTATCTATGGGAGCTTGATTTTGCCTAAACTTGATTCTCATTGTCAGCGGAAAACAACTGTCGCTTTCAATGACACAATCCGATTTGTCCATGGTTTGCCCAAATCTGCTCATGTTTCTCGATATATTCACTCTTTCCTTGGGTGCTCGTTAGAAATGTATCTCATGCATAGAAGGCCTACATTTTTATACAATCTATTCTACTCTAAAGAACCGACGTACCTCAATGACCGGGCTCATTCCCTCAGATCCGCTCGCCATCGAAACCTCTTACTACCTAATTACCAAAGTCAAATTGGAGAGCTATCTTACGTTGTGCAGGTTATCCGTATACGGAATAGTTTAGCAGTCTGTGCTCAAAGAGCTTGTAGAGTTGGAGCATTTAACAGGTTTCTGACTCTAACTCGCATACCTTAAAGCGTAACAACTTCCACTGTTTTGAATGAGTGTTGTGAGTGTGGTGACGCATCACCTTTCTTGGTTTTTCGATTCCTCGTTTTGTATTTAGTTTGTATTTCTTTTTTCGCTTTAATTTTTTTACTGAATTTTGCTCTTAACTTTTTTTTTTTTTTCTTTTCTCTTTTCAAGTTTCCTTTTATATTTTGTTCTTTTTCTTTTTAATATTATTTTTATCTTTACATAATACTAAATTTTGTTATTATTTAGTTATATTTCCACTCATACTTGTACCTTTATAAGATGATAAATCTTGTGTACCTGGCCAGCAAATAAACATATTATTATTATTATTTAGCTGAGTCACTTTCAGAGAATTGCTTAGAAGTATTTAGAGATATTTATGGAGAAGGTTACATAACTAGTAACATCCATAACCTTACGCATTTAGTGGCCGATGTTAGAAAATTTGGTGAGCAAATATCTTTTAGTTCGTATCCGTTTGAAAGCAAATTATATAAAATTATAAATTTACTCCGGAGTGAAGCTAATCCTCTAGCATAAGTGGCCAACAGAATAAGCGAGTTTGCAGGTATTGATGAGTTTTCTTCCCGAAATTGTAACAAACAATTTCCAATTTTACATTTTAAAAACGATGAAGAAGGTTTCCCAATACCTGGAGCAACTTTCTTTTCTAAAATGGAATTGAAAACGTTTTCGCTGAACACCCAAATACGCAATAAATGGTTTTTAACACAATAGCATGAAGTTGTTGTAGTCAAAAATTGTATGCTACATGACAACGTTCCGTCCATTTGGGGTTCAAGGTTAATGTCTACAGATCACTTTTTTGAAACCCTAATTAAGTCATCATACTTAAACATATTTTGCCCCAGTTGCGAGGAGAATGCATCAAAATCATATTGTTTAAGTGATGTTAAATGTAAATTAGTTCCTGTGGAATACACTAGTAAAACAACAGTTTATATTCCTTTGCTTCACACACTGTGAATATTTATTTATTCTTCAAATAAGAATGAAAATTTCTGTGTATAACAAAAAGGAAAAATTCATATAAAAAAATAGTGCAAAAGTAACAATATTCTGGAATGATAATAAACATAAAATGAAATACACTATATCATAACAAAATAAAATAAACAGCTTCTTTTTATGACAAAATAATGTGTTTTTTTTTTCTTAAATTTTGTACCACAATAAATTATATACTAGCATCACCTTCATCAACATCAGCCTCTGTACCTTTAACATCTTGAACGTCCTTTATAGAATCGCGAAATTCACTCTCATTTATAATTTTTTCCGGATTTGTGATAGTTCTAGTTTCGTTTTCATTACCACTAAATATAAATTATTTCTAATCACTTCTATCATATCAAATAACTAAAACATAACCGGTCTTGTTTTTAAGTAATTTGAAGAAGTTCGTGTGCCTGATGTGACACGAAAACAGAGGCCTGATGAGCTTTGCTTGTATTTTATTTTTAAGTATAATTTTTATTCCGCCACGGAACAGTCCTTATTACCCATCCCTAAGAAGGGAACTGTCTCCTGCTCACAGGCAAAAACAAAGCACGAAAATTGTTCATGCACAAAGAACAAATAAATAGCGAAGTTCACTCGGCTCATGCTCGGGAATGGAAGCCAATTGAAAAAAATGGCTCTTGTTATCGAGCATTTTCGGAACTGCGAGCCACATCATTAGTTGCACGTAAGTGAAGATTTTCGTACTCGGCGCTGGTTTAGAACAATCTATAATTACAAAGAGAACGCCAACTATAAAATGTCAGTTCTCTATCTCAATAATTTATCGCGCAGTGTCCAGTGAATTTTTAAGAGAACACCATGAAAGAGTTGTCCGATCTGATCCATCCATACCAACTTGGCTTTACCAAATTACTTTGTACTCAGCTAGATCAACGCATTCTCAAGTCATTGTATAGACAGAAAAGTAGCCACAAGGACGCACGGGCAAAAGGCAAATTATTTTTGTGTTCATCACAGTTGTAATTAATTAATTTTTTGTACCATCCTGTTGGGAAAAAGAGCGCTATAAGAAGCTTCTTGGAGCGCTTCCGTGGAAGCGAGCAGCGCTACTTTTCTCTACCCCAGTTCATTGCTTTTTTACAAAGGCAAGTCTGCAGAGGCAAACTAGGTAGTACGTTAAATTATTGGCGAAGAAGTTTTTGAAGATATCTTTTCAAAAGCTTTAATAAGCTTTTTGAATAATCATCACAGTACTTCTCCCTTAATCATAAAAGACGCCTTCAATACTGTTTCCTGATAACAGTAGTAAGGTGCTTGAGATTGCTTGTGATTATTTTTGGGATTACTTTTGAAGTTGATTAAATAAACCAATCTTCTCCATTTTATTCTCACTTTTATTAACCAAATCTTCAGATTACTTTGAAAATGAATTACTTAACGCAAAATAACTTAAAAATCCCAAGATTCGTGGATAATTCGAAGAAATCAGTCCTTGTTGCACTTCTGCTAGAGCTCAATAAATATTCTTCTATAGAGCTTCCAAGTGATGCGCCTTTGTTTATTTTCTGGATAAATCAGAGAATATTCTTCTCAAGAGCTGCGAAATGCCGTCTAGAGAAGGGCTTATATTGTGTTTTTTTTAGTAACATTGGTTTCGGGCCCTAAGATTTCTTCTATGCGTTAGATAGAAACATATCTAGGATTAAAAAAAGGCATAACGGAGCTGTACAATTTCTCGTCTATATAGACTGAAATTCACTGAAAAATAATTTCAATGCATTTCTCTAATGTATTGAAAATTCAGAAAAAGAAAAAAATCGAACTTTTCAATACAGCGATCAAAGAGTTCGCATCAGTATGGTCATCTCTGATCGCCTACCATAGAAGTTCGATAATAGGGTCACCTAATTGATCAAAATCAAGTGTGAATCGGAGGGTACCATACTAAAATTTCTCATTACAAATTTCAAATTGGGTGATTATTCCCGTTGTCGTCATAAGGCATTGGAAACTTCGCCATTTTTTATTTTTCTGCATTTTCAATTCGTTGTAGAAATTCATTGGTATTAGTTTTCAATGAATTTCAGTCTATAGAGACAAGAAATTGTCCATCTACAACTTTAACTTGATTTATCCAGTATTTGTAGGGGCAGTTGGGTGACCCTATTACTGTACCTTCCACCCTGCGTCTGTAAGTAAAAAAGTAAGCGATCTCTAGGCCATTTCATTAGGCTAAAAAAAAGGTTAAACTAGTGTAAATAGCACTACATTTATACTATTTTAAAAGTGCTTATTCCGCCAAACCTTAATAACATTTCTTTCTCATGGGAAAGACCAAGAATATTACAAATACTTTATAAAAATTGCTTACCTTACTCATATCGATAAGAATTAATCTTATCGATAAATGCGTTCATATTGACCTCTATGTAAACAAGCATAATATTGGTGAAGTGCTTGCATTGCAATTTTTTCTTATTGAAAGAGTGCTAAGTAAAATGAAATAAGAAGGACATACAGTCCTCAGTTGCGTCATTGCGTCATTTCTATTGTTCACTGAATAATACATAATATGCTTTATCACGGTACAACGGTGACCAGTGATGATCTAATTACTTTTCACAACTTTTACTTTGATATTTCATGAATAGATCGTAGAATGGCGCGTGGCTATTCTGACCATATTTCTTTTGTTACTATGATTGCTTTTGTTTTCTTTCTTTATTGTTATTTATTGTTGAGGTGTTCGTATATGCATTTATCGTTATGACATGTCGGTCATGTAGGTATGGTCTACACAAGACAAATTGGTTGGTAATCTAATTATCCCAAAATAGGTAAGTACACTTCAAGAAAATGATATATGTGTCATAATCACGGTCTCTCTATCTAAATGGTCGAATGGGGCGTATATCTCAAAGGCATTGTGCTCTATGTCAAATTAGCTGTTCAAGACTGTGTCGATTGTCTCATATTACATAGACCAGGCACGTAAACAGGGGGAGGGACACAGGTGTCATGCCCCCCAAAGCACCACCTCACCTTCGCGGTGAATTCAATGTGGCGCTGGACTGTAGATTGTGTTGTAAAAATTTCACAGGAAGATTTTCGTATGTTACGGTCACAATGTGTAGCTGACGGCGGCGATTAATGCTGGTTCTGTAACGTACTTTTCCAATTTGCGGCGACAGCTAGCGCTGAGTTGGGCGTTTGGTTGATTGTCTTTTTTTGAGTAGTAATAATGGAGTCTGGAGTGGATATAATAAGCATTCGTTCTTCGTAATTGAAACATTGTACGATTTTTTAGAATTTTCTTGTGATTTATATAGTGTCGAAAAGTCATCTATCATACCCATCATAGGATGGTAAATAATTTTGGAATACTACATATTTATTTTAGTGTTTGATTGTTTAGAAAAAACCACGCAATGCTTACCGGTCCGGTTATTACGATTCTTTTATATTTTCTTTTCGCCGATTACTTCAATAGATGAAAAAGCACACAATTTCGAGATTTGAAAGTGTAACACAACTTACGAATCGCGACCGAATTACTGAGGACATCAACTCTTCTCTATGCCCGCCGGAAATCTAGTCCTCGCCCGGCAGATGCTACATCAGCAAAGTATTTTTAATAATTTCTACCTTACTTACTGACGAACTACATCTTCTCAACCAAATGTCTACGAATTCCAGGTATTAGGGATTAAAGGAAAAAGGTAATAAACATGCACTTGGATATTTAGAATTCATGCAGCTACCTTAATTAATGTAGGTGATAGCTCATATCTGCACTTCGGGTCGTATGACTTTATTACCCATGGAGAAGAGAAGACCGTGCAGGCAACGCGTCCTTCACCGTTTCTAGCCAAGTATTTAATAACCTTGGTCTAGGCAGGTAAAGGAACATGTCTGCACCCTCTTTATTGTCTACATACTATATCTTGCCGCCAGCAGGGATTTCACCGGCACCTTTTCCTGTTCTTCACAATTTCTTTTACTTGGAAGTTGTTGATAACAACTCGGCCAACCTACATTGGCACTGTCCCCAGTGACGACAGGCATTTCTATTATACAGAGCATCATTTCTGTTCACAATGCGATCTACGAACCCAACGCCTTCCAAGAAGAGAAAATGCTACCAATCCCAACGAAATCCGACATAACCAATGCCAAAATATTCCAACGCATTCCGACACAAAGCCAATGCAATTAAATATCAACGCATTCCGACATAACCAATGCCAAAATATTCCAACGCATTCCGACACAAAGCTAATGCCAAAATATTCCAACGCATTCTGACACAAAGCCAATGCCAAAATATTCCAACGCATTCCGACACAAAGCCAATGCCAAAATATTCCAACGCATTCCGACACAAAGCCAATGCAAATAATATATCAACGCATTCCGATATAACCAATACCTAAATATTCCATCGCATTCCGACACAAAGCCAATGCCAATATATTCCAACGCATTCCGACACAAAGCCAATGCAAATAAAATATCAACGCATTCAGTAACAAGGTAATCAAATTACTTGAAGCTTTCTGAAGTTTATCTAGGTTTCTTTATTACTATACGATTCTATTTTTCCACCCTATTAACACCTATCCGGATAGGTTACAGATTTGAATATTCTGTTAACCAATTACTCCATTTCGACATCCAATTCCTCTTCTTCAAATTGAGAGTCATCTAGGTTCATCTCTTCTAAATTTTACCAAGGCTTGAGTCTATCCGCAGCATGAATAGACTCATATGGCTTTTGCGTTATTTGCGTTACTTCCGTGTCCACCACCACATAGCCATCATTTCAAAAATCAGATTTAATGACAAAAGGACCTTTATATCGCGGTGACACTTTCTTCCGTTGACCAATTAAAAAAGTTTCCTGTTTAACTAAAACTAAATCGCCCTCTTGGTAAATTCTGGGTGGTACACGGTTTTGGTTAAATTTTATCGCTTGCTCTTGTTGCTTGTCTTTCATTCGTTGCAGCACTCTTTCCCTTAGATAAGACAGTGGAATCTCTTCCTCTTCTTCTTCGCCGACATCATTCAATGTTAAAACTAATTTGTTTTTCAAAATATGTCTCGGCTTGTAGTCCATCAGAAGTTCATGTGGAGTTTTTTTCGTTGTGGCATGTTTTTGGCAATTTAAAGCCCACTGAAAGTCTGCGATATTTTTATCACAATCCTTTCCATCGCTTCGCTGAGTCATGATAGTTATTGAAGCCTTCACGGTGCGGAAGTATCTCTCAATTTGTCCATTTGCTCTTGGAGTCTTAACGGCAACTTGGACGTGTTTTATGTCGTTTTCTAAGCAGTACTTATTAAATTCTCTTGACGGGAACGCAGTCCCTCTATCAGTCACGATACGGGTGGCTACTCCAAAATATTGAGATATCTCATCCAGTAGTTTTAATACTCCCTTCGTTGCTGTGGATATTACTGCTCGGAGTAAAAGAAACTTCGTAAATGAGTCGATAACACCTATCAGATGTTCATTCCCTTTGCAGCTCTTCGGAAATGGACCCAAATGGTCAATATTTATAGTGTGTAATAGCACTGGTTGTCTCTCTGGTGAATGCAAATGATACCTTGACTCATCTGCACCTCTTTTATTATATAGGCAGTCAATACACGAATTTACGTATTTCTTTACTGTCGGTTTCATATTAGAGAACCAAAATATCTTCTGGATATTAGCTACTGTTCGGTCGAGGCCGCAATGGCCCATGTTGTCATGTGCACTCTTAATTATTCGCCACCTTATTCCATTTGGTACTACAAATGGTGCGCCCTGATCCGTGTTCTTGAACAGTCGCCCATCCTTAAGAATGTAGTCGCCTTTTATTCCATTTTTATCCTTGTGTTCTTGGATCCTTCCATCCAGGACCTTCTTGATTTCTAACAGCTTTGGATCCTGTTCTTGTAAGGTCGATACCCAGTCCTCTAGCGGTAAGCCTATAATTAACATTTTGTCAGCGGCTGTATCCGGTTCAACACCCTTATCATAAGGACAGCGACTAAGAGATCTACGTGAGACATTTGACTTTTCGGTCCAATTCCGCAATTTTAAGCCACCATCTTGCTATTCGCGGTATAAGATTTCGTTTTTCTTGAGTCATGCGAAGCGAGTTACAGTCGGTGACAATTTTAAAGTTCTCATGAAGAAGATAATGCCTGAACCGTTCGAGACTTTCAACTACAGCAAGAGCCTCTAGCTCATAGCTGTGATACTTTTCTTCAGAAGGAGTAGTGGCCCGATTAAAGAAAGACACATGCTTTAATGCGTCATTATTTATTGTTTTCTGCATTAAGATTCCCGCTAACCTGTAGCTGCTGGCGTCTGTGTGTAACTCATGTTGCCCCTCACTATCATATAATGCTAGCAGAGGTCTGCTGCTCAGAATCTTCTTAAGTTTAATGAAGGCTGCTTCCGTTTCGTCGGTCCACTTGAAGATTTGTTCCCTACGAAGCAGTATGTTAAGTGGTTTCGCCATAAAGGAGAATCCTGCCACAAATCTCCTGAAATATCCGGTTAATCCCAAGAATTGTCGAACTTCCTTAACGCTTTGTGGTCTAGGATAGTCTTTTACCACAACAATTTTTGCAGTTCCTGGTTTTATGCCTTTAGACGAGATTTTGCGTCCCAGGAAATGTATTTTGTCCATTAAGAAGGTGCAGTTATCTACATTGAGTGTGAGACCATAACGTCGTAGCTCGTTCAAAAATTCTTGGATGAAAACTAAATTGGTAGAAACATTCTCGGTGGCAATTAATATATCATCCAAATATACAGTTATATTCCCTGATCCCATAGCTTGCGTAATCTTCGACATTAGTCTCATAAATATTGCTGGAGAATTTCTCAGACCAAAGGGGACGTTCTTAAATTCGTAGTGTCCCTCAGGTGTGACGAATGCTGTTAAGTGTTGACTTTTCTCCTCAATGGGGATCTGATGGTATCCGCTCATCAAAACAAGACTGGTGAATACACATTTTCCCGCTAACGCGTTCAACGTTTCTTCAATATTTGGTACAGGAAAGCTCTCCCTTGCTGTTACTGAACTTAGCTTCCTGAAATCCACACACATTCTGTACTCACCACCCTTCTTCGGAACTAAGAGAACAGGGCTAGCATATTCAGAATTGGAGACTTTTATTATATTTAACTCAAGAAGCTCCTTGATTTTCTTTTGCAGAATAGATTTTAATCCGTATGTAACTTTATATGGCTGGTATATTATAATTTTACGCTCTTCCAATTTTATCTCCATTTGGACTAAATCCGTTTTTCCCATTTCGCTCAACTCCCTTCCGAAACAGTCTCTATATTCGTTTACCAATTTTACTAACGCTGTTTTATCCTCTATTCTGACTTCATTGTGAACTGTGAACTCTTCTAATTTAAATAGTTCTTTTTCCTTAAACTGAATATTTAGGGTCGGTGGAATTTTCGTAATTTCGTAAGTTCCTAATTGCTTAATCACTCGAATACCTTCACGATCAAGAAAGTTTTTACCAATTATCATTGGTACTGTTTGTACTCCATCAAAAACCACCATAATATGGATTTTAAGAGTTACTTCGCCAACTGTAACACTTTTATTAATTTTGTCATCAACCTTCACACTACTTCCATCAAACCCCCACAAAGTAACGTCACAAGGTTCCAAAGTCCATCCGCATCGGAAAACAATACTTCTTTTGACTGTTGTTCTTTCGCTGCCCAAATCAAGAAATGCTAAAAATGACTTATTTTCAACTTTCGCGATAACGTGATACTCGTCTGCAGGATTTACGGGTACAGCATCAACTATTCGACTTATATTTGTTGTATTTTTCTCATTGCAGTCTTTAGATATATGTCCTACTTGCTTACATATAAAACATTTACGAATAACTCTATTCGACGGACAAGCACTTGCAAAATGTCCGGGAAGATTACACCTAAAGCATTTTCCCGAAATCCTCGTATTGTCCGTTACTGTGTTATATATTTGTTTGTTTTGTTTGTCTTCACCTTTTTTATTTTGACTTTTATATGGATGAAACCTACTTGAATTTAGAGATGCCACTGAAACCAATTCCCATTCCCAGTCAACTTCCTGGATCAAATTCTGGAATCAAATTGTTCAGTTCTGGTAGCCCGACCCGGAAATGAGATGAAGATGCCCCCTACAAACTAGTAATAGACGTATTGGGTTTCTCTACGCTTCTACTTAGGAGAGCGTTTTCACGCCCGAGCAAACAAACTATTCTCCCACCGCAGTAACTCTAATTCGGTTAACAAATTTTCGCCGTTTTCCGTCATTCTAGTTTCGCTGCCCGTTTCGGACGCGATCGGCCCCAGCAATTCCAAATTCTGTTCTTCCATATTCATATATGTACTTACTAGTAGTAAATTTTGACTTACTTTAGTAATTCTCATCCACAACCTGATGTGACTTACGAGTTCGACTCAACAAAACACAGTATTGTTTATTTCATCATCCAGCACTTTTTTTTTTAATCGTATCCACTATCCAAGCCCAATTAATGCTTTTTTTTTATATTTCCCAAGTTGAGCTTAATTTGATTTTAATTCAATTTAATCACAACACAATATTGGATTCTATACCCCACACTTGTAATGTGTAACACAACTTACGAATCGCGACCGAATTACTGAGGACATCAACTCTTCTCCATGCCCGACGGAAATCTAGTCCTCGCCCGGCAGATTCTACATCAGCAAACTATTTTTAATAATTTCTACCTTAGTTACTGACGAACTACATCTTCTCAACCAAATGTCTACGCATTCCAGATAATAGGAATTAAATGAAAAAAGTAATAAACATGCACTTGGATATTTAGAATTCATGCAGCTACCTTAATTAATGTAGGCGATAGCTCACATCTGCACTTCGGGTCGTATGACTTTATTACCCACGGAGAAGAGAAGACCATGCAGGCAACGCGTCCTTCACCGATTCTAGCCAAATATTTAATTACATTGGTCTAGGCAGGTAAAGGAACATGACTGCACCCTCTTTATTGTCTACATACAATATCTTGCCGCCAGCAGGGATTTCATCGGCACCTTTTCCTGTTCTTCATAATTTCTTTTACTTGGAAGTTGTTGATAACAGAAAGTATTATCGTTTCTAAAAAGTTGGACAGCGATCATAAATTTTTTTTTACCTATCTGATTTTCCGACATAATATCGATAACAGGAGAACTTGCATTAAAAAGTTTTGATTTAGGGTTCCTCCGGTAGAACCCAAGTTCCATGCAATCATCAACGTATAGCCATTCCTTAATTTTTCATAGCGACACTGATACAAGCCTGAGTTGATCAAAATTTTTACGTTCGTAGAGAAAGATTACATTTTTCTTACAAATATATTTGCAAATTGATCTTAGAATTTTAATGAATAACTATTCACCGACAACGGTCCAAACGTATTAGTGAATTGATTCTGGTGGTTCACTCTTCGGACAAAGGCACAAGCATTCAATTTTCTTAGAAATATTTGAAATTTTTTCTTTAGATTTTTCATGCACTACTGTTGGTGACCTTGGCTGGTCTTGGTCGCTAAATTGGGCATAGCCAATCATACATTTTGTTCTTAGAAACTTACTTGGCAATTTTTCTTTCCAATTTTTATACACTATTGCTGGCTGAAAACCATCAGTTGGATTGATTCGAGTGGCGCTAAAATTGATTCAAAAATTTTTCTTCAGAAATTTTACGGCCGATTTATAAAAATAAAATCCATTCGCTTTGCTCTGTGGTAGATGGCGTTGCTTTGCTTGTACTTATTCGTATTAACTCAAGTAGTGTTGTTTAATTTAACTTCACGTTTACTTTAAATTTGTAGGAGAAGGATCAGCTTGCTATATTAGTTAGCGATGGAGGTAGAAATAGTAGCGAAAGTATTTATAAAGGCACTTTCACATCGAAAACCACAACCGAAAAAATGTAAACCGAAAAACTCAAATTATTCCACTTTAAAACAATATTTTTTCTCCAATGATTAATAAGATCATCCGGGAAATACGATAAACTAACAATTTTAATAATAAAATGGCATATTTATCTCAGATTTGTAAGAAAAATATATAGCCGAATTTTTGAGCCGAAAAAAGGTTGTGTTTTCTTAAAAATCTGAAATAAATATAACTAATTTCTCAGTAATATTCTTAGTTTATCCTATTTCCCTGGACTTTATTTACTATTGAAGCAAAAATCTTGTTTTAAATTGGAATAAATTAAGTTTTTGGGTTCTTGTTTTTTACGTGAAAGTGTATTAAAGCGGAAGACGATTGACAACTTTTTTCAGAAGAAAGCAAGATCAGTTAAGTTCCCATCATAAGAAATAGTCTGTAACATATTATCCACTCCTACTCCAATTCGTTTAAATGTGACACAAGCTGCAAGCTCACTCTCAGGCGTATATGGTTATTAGTCCTTAATGTCCACATATTAATGAGGATAATATTATCGATTCGTTTTCCAAGTCAAACCGGAAATGGGATTTTGTGTTATGACGTAAATATAATTTAAAAAAAAATTAAAAACGACTTCTTCCGACCTTTTCGTCCCCTCGAACATTTCAGTTCTGATCCTCCCTAGGCTGCAGGGCTGTATATGCGCCTGACACAAACTGCGGGAGTGTCTATAAACCGTCGAAACAATGCCGGCGAGAAATATGGTCAACCTCATCCAAGTAACCGAGATCTGAAGGCCATAGTGAAAATGAGACTTTCATTATTAACGACCTAGCTAAAAGATGTTGTTGATGTTGTTCTCATTGTTGGATTAGAACGAGTCTGAGCTACTGCCAAACTTCACTGGAATGTTCCAAGACCTGAGGGAAAGATTAAACATTCCTGTATTGTGCGCGATGGAACTACGGCAGGCATGACAAATGAATTGTTGTTGGCAACAGCAACGGATTCAACAGGCCTTGGAACTAAATTATAAATGGATATTCATAATAAATTGTAATCTTGTCAAGAAATGTGTAATGTTAGTAGAAAATTATGAACTGTGCTTGGTTTGAAAATTCTGACAAATATTCGATAAAATGTTAAAATCTGTTTCATTTAGACCAGCTCAATATATTCAAGAGAAATGTATATTTATTCTCGACTCAGCATAAAATTGGTAAGTATAGATTCTTATTTAATTTATGACACGAAAATGGGCTGGAATGTCTTTCAGTCAGCATCTTTCATCACCAACTACCTAATAACGTGAACTAAACCAAAATAAACCTCGACAAATTCATTGTTTTATGATTCATCAAATATATTCAAGATACGCACAATAGTTCAACTTATATTAAGTACATGACATGGACGGACTGGTACCAGTTTCCTCATTTAAAACGAACTTTAAGAGACAATGATCTTAAATCGTATACTTTACAACCTTCCTGCCCCATAAAACAATTTGACTAGTATCCTCCAAATACAACCAAATAAAAGCTTCTGCTATCCGCGCACACTTATTGAAATTTAATGGTGTAAACCTAGTATCACGTACCAAGAATAAAGCCACTCCGTCTTTGGATGGAGCACGTCACGTACATACTATTATCAAGAGCCAGACGAACAGCATCCTTGAATGAAAAATATTAAATGCGGGAATTCCTCTAGCATGCTCTTGTTGCCTTTAACAATGTGCGTAAGCGTGGCGGAGAACGTGTCCTATCTCCGTTTTCCCTTGCGTGTGGCACAATTATTTCTCTACAGTGTTAACCGTGGCATTCCATTATTTAAGCTTTTTGGCTAATTATTATTTTGCGTGCGTTAATGAGACAACAAGAGACTTTTGCCTGATGATTGAAATGTTACGGAGACGAAAATTTATTTTTGGACGTTGCACTATATGGTGAACAGAAAACAATGAAGTCATGCGAAGCTAAATGTTAAGACCGTCAATTTTTTTACTTTTATTTAAATACTTGAATGAACTACACATCCTACAGTGTGGACATAATTTCACATCGTGGTGACGGAAGAAGGGATGCGATCAGATTTGACTGCTATAATAATATTGGTGTTAAGTTAGGTTGCAAAACCTCGTTCCAGCTGGCACTTTAAAATCAAAACAAGCTACCGTAGAACAAAGTTTAATGTCAAGCTAACAACCAAGAAACTTTCGCCAGCAGGATTCTACGTCCCCGGGTACGTAGGTGGTACAAAATGTACAACCGTTTAGAGGCAATGACTTGGATTAGGAACGCAGCGGGTACTTAACGGGTACGTGCCCGGTTCCAAAATGGGGAATGATTTTCAGGTGGCGATTTATGAGTTTGCTTCGTGACTAGAACTAAAGTAGGAACGTTGCGATAACTTGCCCGATTCGTTTCAACATCGTCCCAAACACGCCACGAAGACATTTTTACCAAATAACAAATTGCATATGGATTGATTTTTTATTAAATGATAATATAAATACTTAGACATATAAATGGTGGTTGATTTAAGCTTTCAAGTAGAAAGTTTCATTTAGTTTTTAAATACAAGATATTAAAATATGTACATATGTACTACGATTAAAGAAAAATTAGTCGATATCTGTATCGAGAAAATTGATGCGGAAGCAAGTTGTGGTCCAACGTAAGGCCGATACCTCGAAAAAGTACAACGCCCCGCACATAAAATCAAATACGAAGCTTTTTATTTCAAAATTAATATTTAGCCATAAAACATGTTCAGTAAAATTCAGAAAAACCAATGACTAAAAAATCTAAAAAAATGCGAAATATATCTTTTTAAGTTTTCCGACAAAAGGGAGACATTTCACGTTAAAAAATGTCTTCCGTGAAAAAGCACCACCTTATTGTCCCATTCACTAAATATAGCCACTATATGGTCGTGGCACAAAAAGTTTTCGTAGCTAGAACTATGATTTGCTAGTTTGAGGAGACAGCTATTTCAAAGCTCCCAGAATGCCCTGCCACAAAAGTGTGACAACAAAACGGCCAAGTAAAGCTGTCAAAAGTCTATTACGAATATGGGCGTAGATGGAAGTTTGCAAGATGGATTTTTTTAAAGTGGTAGCAACAAAGGAAAAGAAAGGGGTTTATTTTACTGCGGTACCCAATAAGTGGGAATCGAGTTCAATTTTATATTGGCCAGAGAACCTTAATCATTCGCAAAGGGAATTGTTACGCTCAAATGCAAAGAGTTTTCCAGAAAGTGAATGGAGTCAATTCCCTTGCATTTTAAAATTCTCAAATCTTCCTGCTTTCGAATGAATGTGCCTATATTGTAACAGGATCGTAGCACTTATTGTGGTAACACGCCTCAAAGTTGTCTGCACTATACAGTCTCGTGTGAGAGTTTCTGCCACCAAGAAGATTTTTTCAACAAATTGGGAATCATAAAATACCACAGCACACGACACAAGCTACGTCGCCACTAAAATGGCCACTATATATTCTTCTACAATAAAGTAGCAGAGAATAGTTGTAAGAATGTTGCTACATCTTTGCAATCCTTTCTCCGCGAGGCAGGAGCCTTGAGGTAGACACATAAATGTCCCTGGGATGATTTGGGAACCTCTGGAGGAGCTTGTTCCACGCGGGACTGCAAAATGGCTTACTTAAGTGGTTCCCTAAACTACAGAATGTGTTTACAAGTAGGATATCTATACTGAAGTTAGTAATTTAGTCACTGTACATTGTTACATCTAATGCAGTTGGCCTTGATCGCATTCATACGTAATTTATTAAACTACTTCTCCCTTAAACACGTCATCAATACTATCTTATTAACCTCTTCATACCCCCGCATCAGGAAAAGGGCAAAAATATTTCCTGTCCTGAAAATCTTTTTACAAGCAGATATATGTATATTTGGAAAGCAAGAATTCCTTGAATTCTTATCAATCTGGCTTTAGGTTTGAATATCGTTGCACAACAGTTCTCTTGGAAGCGATTGATGACTGCGGCTGTGCCGGCCTTCGATAATAATAAAATAAGTTGTACAACAACTACAATTTTTTACTCACTGCGCGCAAGCTCGTTGCATCTTATCTCTGTAATAGAATGCAAATGGTTGAATGCTACAATATATCCTTTGACTTCTAGTCAACGAATTGTAGTGTACTACAAGGTTGTATTTTGGGACCGCTGCGTTTCTTTATTTGCATAAATGACCTGCCAAATTTGATAAGATATTCTAAATTTCCCCTCTATGCTGACGATTTGCAATTTTATATATCCATGCCTTCCGATTTCATTGTGGTGATGGTATGGGCAAACTAAGTTAGGACTTCTTGGCAGTTTTCAATTGGTGCAAGATTAGTCCTTAATCCCAATAAAACTAATTCGATTGTTTTATACAAACATGCAGGAAACACTTCTTGTTTTCATCAATAATACTCAAGGAATGCTCTATCATGTGCTGCGATAATGTTAGAAATCTCGATATTATACTAAACAAAACCTTGAGTTGGACTTTTATCGTTAACAGCATCACTGCTAAGATTTATAGAACTCTCCGTATGCGTTCTCTATTGTCGGCCTATATGCCTCTATTCACTAGAAGTATGCTTTGTCGTACGTTCAATATTCCTATCATAATGTTTGGCTGTGAAAATTTTGCTTGCAAGATGGACTCTATATCAGTGCGCAAGCTCAAGGCTGCCTTCACCACAGCTGTTCTTTAAATGTACGGACTTGAAAAATTTCACCATATCAGTGCAGATGTTATTTCAGTTCTTTGATGTTCCCTAATGCCCTATCTTCATCAAAGAATATTACTCTTTTTATACAATACACTTACATATAGAAACCGGGACTATCTGTATAATATTTTTGATTTTCTCGTTCTAACCGAACTTCTATTTTAATTAGTCTCCGATTTACTTGGGTGATATCAGAGCGTTAGATCCTTGTTAAGGCTACCAATATGTGGAAATGCATTCGGGAATCACGCAGCACATATAAATTTATTATGGACTTAGCTAGATATATGCCTATAGGACTTTAATTTACCTTTATTTTTTAGTAGTAGGTAACTAACTCGTTATATACTTCTTGTAGATTCATTGATTATCTCTTTATAATAACAAGCCTTTATGGAATGTTTGCTTTTATCGTACATATACCATTGTGTATAGAGGTATATCGTGAACGCAGAGGCAATGAATTCACAACTCAATAGATGTCTCTAGATGTACCGAAATGAATAAATTGCCTGTTTACATTAAATGTGATGATATAAATTTACTCTTTGGTTCTTGTTCATGCTGCAGTCCAGCAAGATTTGCGCATCGCGTCGATGTTTATTGCATATTCTTCTCGTTCGTCATTGCTTTCCCGTACCATTGGCGCTGTTTCGTGATTGTGTGGTGGGTGGCTTCAACCATCCCTTACTTTGCATAGAATACGATTGGTGGGCGAGACGAGCAGGCGACAATGAGTAATTAGCTATGCATTGATGTGGCCGGTTTTTGGGACTTTTTCGTACTAAGAAAAACAAAAGGGTGAATTTATGTTTTCTTAGAATTGAGTCCCCTAACATCTTTTTTCATGGCGTTTTTATAGATTTTAATTTCCTAGTGCTTTGAGGCTGGATGAAATTTTTGAGGCTGCATAATATATGAATGAAGACCAAATTAAGGGTTTCTTTTCTATTGAAGGAAGCACGACAAGAAAATATACATTTACGTAGATAACCTGGTGACTACACGGGGAAGTACCTCCCTTCCAACACATTTTTAAAACTGACACAAGAAGGCAGTTCGCTTGAGGTTTTATGCATGCGAGTTCATTTACAAAAATGGCATTGAGACAAAGTTTTATGTATGTTGCGTGGAGGGTCGTGTTTTGCAAACTTTGAAAATAGAAAAAATTTGGGTTTCTGGAAATTAGGAAAATAATTTTTGTGGATATTAGAATAAACACAAAAATAAACTGATTTTAAAAATCTTGAGCTAGGTAAAAATTATAAATTTTCTTCATACCAGATAGGACAAGATAATTTATTTTTATGACATTTTTTATACGAATATATTTTCATCAATAATAATGGGCTTTAACTTTTCTTCTAGTTCCTTTTTAAACTTTGATAGGTTTGCCCATTACCCTTTGTAACGTCCTTTTAAAATTCGAATTCTATCACGTTGCTTGTTTAATTTTGATGACAATATTCGATTCGGGTTTTTACGTAAAATCTTAAGATTAAGATTTTTATAAAAAAAAACATGTTTACTTCATGATGTTATGGGCATGACTTGGAAGTTGTGGATTTTTGTAAAATACCAACAACAGTCTTTAAAATATTTTCTATGAACTGACCTTCTGCAATAATTGAATCCAATCTTATAAGCTCACAACTATAATTGCTCTCTCTCAGGGGGAACATATCATGTAAAACTTGCATGTAGAGCATTCATTTTTTCCCACCAGGTTGTGGGCAACATATGGAGAAAAGTCTGCTAGTGCATTGCTTTCCAACGACGTCTTTTGAATATCCTGGAACTATACTACACAACCGCTTATACCAATATCCTTTCATGAGCTACATCAAAACCCTCGACAATACTTCACAAGCCATGAAACAGACTCCCACCCTACAACATGCGAGGCCCAACGTAGTCCTTACATTCTAAAATATTTGCAGTGTTCTTATGTAAAAGTGACAAAAGTTTGATTTGAATAGCTCCTCCGCCCTAAACTACTATTCATACAGAAAAATGGCGCTCCGATAATCTTAAGCTTGCTTTCTTATCTTCCGAACCGTAATGAAATTTGCATACCTTTCCTAACAAAATTATCTTAACCAAATGACTACGATTCCTCAAACAAAAATTCTCAGCTGAGTAATCATTGTAATATCGCTGTGGCGTCATGGCATGCCGTGGGCTGATAATATCAAATGTAGCTGCCTGCAGATTCGGACTACGGCTGCCCATTTACACATGCAATTATCACTCAGCTGAGAGGTATTGGGCGTAAAATGGTAAGGTTACTTTCTAATCAAAATTATTTTAATTATTTTGTTAAGTAACGTATACAGGAAGTGTAGCCTTTGGAAGGTAAGGAACCAAGCTTTAAATTAATACAAGACTATTTTCCTTTATGGATAGTAGCTTAGGCTCTATGGCATATATAAAGCCAATGTTTCGCACTTTTCCATAAGTAGCAATATAGAACATTTTAGAAAACGGACTAAGCACGCACACATATAGATTTCTGTTTCATGGCTTGGAAGTATTCTCGAGGGTTTTGGCAACATGAATTTCTTTTGTTAGAATATTGTTCAATAAATTATTTATATCCATTTCATCGGCATTAGTTGTAATGGTGTTGTGGTGATTGATTGAAAGGCGGTGTTAATTCAGTGAGAGTCATTATTGAACTGGCAACTAAACTACTTACAAGTGTAAGCAGAAGTTAGAATTAGTACTTAGGTATGTATATTCAATTCTAAACTAATATACAAGAGTATTGTTGTATGTATTATTATGTGAACGCAACCTATCACTACATCTCCCCTTAACAGTACAATCATTATTCATAATTGATAATATCAAATTACTTAATATCAAAGGTTAGTATATTCTTGGTATATATATATTTACAATCTGCTGATTATTGAGTCGAAACGGTTAATATTATGAGTAGTATTTTACCACAGCTGTTGTGTCAATTCCAATAATTGACACTACGAAAGAACTGCGATCGCAAAGTACAAATTAAATTAAATCTGTCAACTCGTATAATTGACTTTCGAATAAAATGCAATTTCGAACGATAATCCACGTATGCTGAAATAAAATATCCTGGCGGAGTGTAGCGGTTAAATAAAAAGAGGATAATTTGTCACTCAATTGTTCACTCAATTATTTATTGCAACAAAAATATTTATTGATTAAACAAATATTAAACTTATGAGAAAATTAATTACTTGAACAAATTCTTTCAATATGCAAAATTTACTTCCCTCAACTTACACGTACGCGCTTAGAAACTTCACTTGCAATTCAATGATTCACAATGTTTTTATATGTATTTAATAACTAAACGAAACTTAAAAGTGCAAAAGAACTACATTTTACTAGAATTTATCTTTTTCCTTTCAATAATGACAAATTAGAAAATTATGCTACGTTAAAATTTCATATATACAATGTAAAGAAAATTTCCCTTTCTGTGTATCTTAACTATAATATTTACTAATCGCTGAAAGTAAATAATAATTAGAACTCAAGGTAGATCTAGTTTCCAATTATTATGTTGTGTAAAACTGACCTAATGGCATATTTTTTACACGATAAATAATTGTTGGAAATTTTGATTTACTTGAGTGAAATAGTTAAATGGCTGAAAGAAATAAATTAATAATAAAATTCAATCGTGCTTGTTAAATTCATACATGTGTGTATGACCAACACCTGGCATGCAAACACAATGAAATTTAACCCAAATTGAAGATAATAAATAATTCACAAAATTACCTTTAATTTAATTTAAATTTGTCACTAATAAATTTTCACAAATAAGATGCTTGACAATTCGTTGTTGTTTGCAAATTGCCTGGGAAAAAATTGATGTTTTGCTGATGAAAAATGCCTTGAGTTTCGCTAAAATTCGATTTCCTTTATTGCTGATGACACTGGAGAAAGTTTGCAAATTGTTGGAGGAATGCTATCACATATGCTCGCACTTTGACAACTTTGCAAATAAGAAGACAGAATGAAGAATGAACCCCCTTTTTATAGAGAATTTTGTTCCGATTTCGTATCCATAAAATTGAATTTTGCAATTTTTAGGCTTAATTTGACTACAATTTGTGAATTTGTTGTAGTCATTTGATGTCAAATTACAAATTGCATTTTTTGACGTCTTTCCCATAGTAATTCTTTTTAATTTCACGTAATTATGATAAGTTTTCCGAATCTGTGCCATAACTTATCGATACGCCATCTTTTAGTTCAATTTACCAAATTCCTCTCAGAATTTATTTTGTTCATCTTCATCCTTGTCCCTTTCACACTTTTGTGTCTGTTTCGCACTCATTGGTGTAAAGGGAATATCGAAAATTCGCGATTATTTCGTAAACCGTGGAAAATATCGCGACGCGAACGCGCCCATTCGATTCTGCGTCTCTTTTTACCCCGGGGTGACATTTCAAACGTCGCGAAAATATGAAGTTCGCCGGTCCATTTATATTCGTAATGTCAGCCGCGCGCGAGTTGTAATATTGTTGAATTTTGTGGTAAATTATGTGTTTTTTGTAGTTAATTATTATTCAGCGAGGGAATTATGCATTTAACTGCAGGTGGGTGTATAAATTTCTTAGTTTTCTGTGTTGATTACCTATAATTTCTGCCTATTTTACAACTGGCATAGATACCTGTCAAGGTGAGTTTATTTTGCGAAGTCTCACCTAAGGTATCTGTGCATTCTTTGTAAAAGGTAATTTAATTAGGTATACGTCCTGTATACATTGTTGTTTGTTTAATTTTATGTTGTCTAACATAAAGTTCATTGAGTTTGTATAGTGTCTACATGGTGCTATATAAACACAATTGTTGGTGTTGTTATTGTTTATTTACGTTTATTTCTATATTTAATTCTGTAAATTCACTAGTTAATTCATTTTATTTATTTCAGGTCGTCGTGGGACTTTTGCATCTGTGATTTTCCAGATGCTGGTAAGATTTTTTTACTTTAACTTTTAGTCAATTTTTCTTTTATTTTTAGGTTGGTCGAACATTCTCACGTATCCCTCGTTTGTGGTACTTGAAAAGTCGCAGCTCGCCATCAGCACGTACTCGCAGGCGTACTTTATAACGATCTGGTAGGTTAATCGTCTTTTCTCTATTTCGGCGTTGTTGTATGTCATAGAAGTTAATTCTTTTTATGGTATCCCTTGACAGGAAGATGTCCACCCTTGCTCGAGTTGTAAACCGCTGGAACGGGTTCTCGATTCTCATCTCCACTTCCTTGATTTTTGTAGTGCAAATCGTTGACTTGGGCACCATTAATTATTGCACGGTCCTGCATGACTGGCTTCGTCTGTGGAGTATCTCCATCTACAGCCTTGTAAGTTTTCACTGTCCTGGACAAGTCCTGCTCGCCAGTCGTTGATGACGAAGCTGGTCTCTCGAGATTCTGCGTCCTTCTTTTGGATGAAGACGCTGTTGCTTGAACATCTGGCTCTGAATCTGCCGTAGCTTCCACGATATCGGACCACAGGCTATTGAACTCGCTTAAGTCGTAAGCAGGAGCGTTGAGGGGACTTCCCGGAAATGAAAAATTGAAATTAATGTCGTCATAAATATCCAAAATATCTTGGTCGACTGTAAATTCGGACATCTGTAAATAAATCTAATAAGTAATTTTTTTTTTTGTTTTAAGGGACAACACAACATTTAACAAATTTGTTAGTTTCACACATATTTGTTAATTAGTCTAACGGTAACTTACAAATTTTGTTGATTGGTCTGAGAAGTGTGCTTGTTTGTGTCCTGAGTTGGACGACACGAACTAGTCCATCCTGTCCTGGTAAACTTCTTCCACAACACCTAATGGCCAGATTGTGGGTGTAGCATTTTCTCCCTTTAAAAATACTACATCTCCTTTTCTGATATTCGGCTCTGGTTGAAACCATTTGGGTCTATTTTGGAGTTGGTTTCAATAATCCTTAGACCAATGGTTCCAGAATCTTTGTGTAATTTGTTGGACATTTTTCTAACGACTGGAATAAGTTGCATCGTCATTTGTCAAATTTGGCTCTGGAATGGCGTTTAGCGATTGACCTATTAAAAAAATGTCTAGGAGTTAGAATGAACTGCTCACTTGGATCATTGTTTATTCGGCATAAAGGTCTTGAGTTTAAACAGGCTTCTACCTGTGTGAGCACTGTTGCATAGTCCTCACATGTTAGGTTGGAGTTGCCAATCGATCGTCGCAGATAATATTTTATGGACTTAACGCCTGATTCCCACAGTCCTCCAAAATGAGGAGCTGCTAGGGGATTCATATGCCATGAAATTGACTTGTTGTCAAATATTTCTCAGCTCTTGGCCAAGCTTGAAATTAGTGCCACAATCTGAATAGATTTCTGTGCACAAACCTCTTCTACTAACGAACCTCTTCAGAGCTGCAATGAAATCCTCTGATGTCATGTTCAACACCACCTCAATATGTACAGCCTTCGTTGCCATACATATAAAAAAACAAAAATATGCCTTTTGCATTTTGGCATTTCTTAAATTTGCTGATTTGATCATTACACGTCCACCATAATCAATCCCAATCCTTGAGAATTGTCTGGTTATATTCAGATGTAATACATCTATGCAATCGATTTGTGATGCAACGTCTTCCATCCAAAATCCATACAGAATTGCGGGTTGTATTTAACACTAATGACGTATTGCCATGTAATGTTTCTAAGTGTACTTTATCAATGTATATCGACGTAACATGATGATCACGAGGTAGTATAACTGGATGTTTTCTATCATAGGAGATCAAGGCGTGCTCTAATCGTCCACTCTACTCGGATCAATCCATCTCTATCGAGCATGGGATTGAGTCTAATAAGCTTGCTCTGTTTTGATAGTGTTCGTTGTTGCACTAGGTCCTGATACTCCTTTGTGAATGCTGTCTGTTGCACCAACTTGAATATTGTCTTTTGTGCCTTAGTGCACTCACTGCTAGTTAGCACATTGACTCTTTTATTGTGAGGATTCCTACAATTGTGGATGAAGCGTTGTATGAGTGCTGTAATACGCACTAGACGTGTAAATGAAGAATACTTCAGAAGAATGTCGTCTTCTAAGTTTATCAAAAAACTAGTTACTTTTTGCTTTTTGTTTTGCTTTTTCTTCTAATGTTGTTGATTCTGTAACTTCATAATTATTTGACCACTTATCTCGTGGTTGTAGTAACCATGTGGGACCGTGCCACCATGATTCGTTATGAAGCAGTTGATTAGCTGAAATGCCTCGTGAAGCCAAATCAGCTGGGTTGTAGGTTCAAGTAATGTGTCGCCATTGTTTGAATTTCAAGGTTTCTTGTATTTCTGCAACCCGATTTGCGATATAAATCTTCCAATTGGATGGATGATCCTTTAGCCATTGTAATACGATTTGCGAGTCGGTCCGTGTTATTATAGGAATGTCTTGCACTTGCATTCCTTGAACTATAACTTTGATTAATCTTGTGAGTAGCAGCGCACCATTTAATTCTAAACGTGGAATTGTAGTTGGCTTGAGGGGTGCTACCTTTGTCTTGGCGGTAACCAGATGCGGAGTAATCTCGCCATTAATGTGCTCTACCCTTAGGTAGATTGCTGCTGCATATGCTTTGGAAGATGCATCACAAAATCCATGCAATTGCATACGTAGCCCTGTAGAATATTGAATCCACCTTGGAATTCGTAATTGTTCTAACACTTACAGGTTTTCTGTAAAATTTGTCCAGAATTTCTGTATATTTTCTGAGACTAGTTCATCCCATGATGAACCTGTAATCCAAAGACCTTGCATTAGGATCTTTGCTTCTATTACAATCGGAGCTAGTCAGCCTATAGGATCGTATAATGAGGCTATCGGCAACAATATGATCCGTTTTGTAAATGCTGAGGGTTTTGTGAATGGTTTGATTATAAAGGTGAAATAATCTTCCTTAGGAAACCATTTGATTCCTAGTGTTTTAATGGATTCTGTGTTCGAAAATATCAATGAGTTTTTAAACTCAATGTGATCTGCAGGCAGATCTTGTGGTAATTCGCAAACATTACTGGCCTATTTCCGCAGATTGAAATCAGCTGATGTCGTCATTTGGATCAATTGTTGCTGCAATTCCTTTGCCTTCGACAAGTCATCAGCGCCAGGTAAAAGATCGTCTATATAAAAATTAGTATAGAGTTCTTCTGCTGCTAAAGGCCAATTATCTTTTTCGTCTATAGCAAGTTGTTGCAGTGTCCTAATTGCCAGATAAGAGGCTGATGTTGTACCAAATGTCACAGTTTTCAGTTGGAAATCTTGTGTTACACCTGTTGTTGAATTCCGCCATACTATTCTTTGGAAAGTTCGATGGTCAGGATGCATTTCTATCATGCGATACATTTTCTCAATATCTGCATTCATGACAACCTTAAACTTTCCCCAGCTGAGTAGTGTGTTGTATAATGTTGGCTGCAGTGTTGGTCCATTTAACAGATGTTGGTTAAGAGACGTATCATTTGTTGTTTTAGGCGATGCATCAAACACAAAACGTAACTTCGTGATTGAGCTGTCTTTAAACACAGCATGATGTGGGATATAATAATGTTGCTCATCATTACAAGGCGGATTTACTGGTTCCATGTGACCTAACTCGATGTACTCAACTAAACACCTTTCATATTCCAGTTTGAATTCAGGTTTTCTTGAAAATTGCCTTTGCAAATGTTCAAAACGCTGAATTGCTTGATGTCTAGAATTACCTAATCTTGGCGTCATGTTATTTACGAAAGGTAATTTGACCTGATATCTTCCTGATTCAAGACGTGCGCATGTGTCTTGGAAGATGTCTTGACACAGTGTTTCTTCTTGTGATAGAATTGGCTTTGAAGAAACTTCTTCTATTTCCCAAAACTGTCGAAGTAATGTATCTATTTTATCTGTAGTAGCCATGAATGTCTGTACTGAACCTTCATTTACTACATCTTCAGTTGTTCCTATTAGTATCCAACCCAACATTGTATTGATTGCTGTTGGACCTATGTTTAGACCATGTACAATACCTTCTTGTACGATTCTAGCATAAACTTTGGCACCTAATAATGCATCTATTTTGCCAGGCTTCCAATAGGTGGGATCTGCTAGCTCAAGATTTTCTAAGTATTGATAATTTTCCGTTGTAATTAGATTAGTTGGCAAATTATCAGTAATTTTGTTGATGATTAGGAAATTTTCTTCTATTTCTGTCTGAACTGATCTACAAGATTGTAACTTAAGCTTTGTTTGATTATTCAAGTTACTCATTGGGCTTTTATTTAACGCTGTTACAACTACAGAGGTTGTCTTGCAATCGGCTTGTAACCTATGGCATGCAGATTGTGTTATGGATGAACACTCTGATCCAGAATCAATTAGACATCGCAATACGTGTGGTTTTCCGTTTGCTCCTCGAACCTTAACCAACGCTGTGGATAATAATGCAGATGATCGCTCCATATTCATGTAGGTCTGAGTTATCTGTGAGCCTCCAGTGCTCTGTCTGGTGCTTGACTTGACTTGTAAGCAATTATTATTATCGTTGTTCTGTTGTTGATGTCGATTAGACTTGACTTCGACCTCAACAGATTTAGAATGATGATTAATTGCATCTTCATCCTTAGTTTGTAACCTGTTGGCAGTAACATCTTCATGAATTGTCGTATGATGTCTTTGTTTACAATAAAGGCATCGATGACGACTTAAACATTCCTTGAGAGAATGCTCCTTTGACAAACAGTTGTAGCAGTGGCCGTTTGACCTAATGACCCACTTTCTACCTTTGATGTCCATTTTCTGATACTTCTTGCAATTTTGAAGAAGATGCTTGTCATTACACGCTGAACATTTCATGTTCACTACGTATAATGGCTTTGTTGATTCAACTACATGGAATATTTTGGTCGTAGTTGGTTTGGATACACTCTTGGCATGACTTGTTCTGGACGCCAGAGTATCCGTAAGTGCTTCTAATATTTTCAAACGATTGTCTAGGAACGAGCTGAACTGACTATATTTAGGATGCTCTTGTGATGCTCCTTGATGTTCTTCCCAAAGTCTCAGCGTTATGAAGGGCAGCTTCTGAACTATGAAATAAATAAGTAGCACATCCCATGTTGATATGTCTACTTGTAGGCTCTTTAAGCATTCCTCTGTAGTGTTGATTAAGGATTTTGAACCAGCTGTAGTCTATGTGTTTAATTTTGACTGACTTGTCAGTATCTTTAGTTGATGATTGACCAATATCTTTTTGTTTTCGTACCTTGCCTTTAATTTGTTCCAGGCATGTAGGTAGTCCTCAGTTGTTATAGGAGTATGCCGTAGTAGTTTTCCGGTATCTCCTATTAAAGAACCTTTCAAATAATACAGTTTTTGAACGTCTTTCAAACTTGTATTATAGTGTACTACAGGGAAGTAAAGATCATGAAAAGAGCGCCAGCCATAATAATCACCATTATAATTTGGTAATGTGTTCTTAGGAAGAATATTTTGTTGTTGTTCCACACGTGTTTGTTGTGTTAACAAAAGTGTGGAATCTGTCAGCTCTGTTGTCGGATTAATTGCATCATATAGTGTACCTATATAAATGCAATAAGTTGTCTCTAAAATACTAAATGTGTCATCAGAAATATATTTCAGCGTGCTTTCTGGTGGGGTTGCGAGGATAAATTCATTGATAAATTGGTCAATTTGCTCATACTCGAGCCATGTTCTCCTTATCTCTGAGAGCTTTGCTTCGTAGAAACTCTTTGATCGCGTCTCTGATATTGCTTGTTTGTCGTTATCGATCGATTTAATCAGGCGATGTCTTATTGCCCGTTCCTTATTTAATAACCCCTTTACGTCATTATTGATTGAAATCAAATTCGAATAAAGAAATGAAAATAAACATAAATCAATCTTAGTTTGCTATGCTATCTCTGTGTGAACCAATGAACTAATTAATTGATATTTCTTGCCTATAAACGTAGACTACCAAATTATGACGTTCTCGCGTATAAACGTAGCTCAATAATTAAGTAAGTAGAGCGACTCCTGGATGGAAACTTAGAATATAGAGAGTACAGGAAGTGTTATAAGTCAAACTTTGTGTAGTCAAATTCTGGTTGTGTTAGTATCTGTTGCCGCTGTAGTGAACGCTCAGTACAGCCGTGTAGTAGAATCAATATACGGCGCGGGGCAACAAGATGTATGGTTGAAAATATTACATTTGCTCCCATTGAAAAAGTTCTTATTCACTGTCACTACGCCATCATACTCAGGGAATTTCGCAGCTGTCACAAGCTGATATGTCAATTCCAATAATTGACAAATACGAATAGACTGCGTTCGCAAAGTACAGCTTAATGAAATCTGTCAATTCCTATAATTGATTTTCGAAAGAAAAGCGCAATTACAAACGAGACCCCACGTATGCTGAAATAAAATATTCTGGTGGAGTGTAGCGGTTAAATAAAAAGGGGATAATTAGTCACGCAATTGTTCACTCAATTATTTATTGCAACAAAAATATTAATTGACTAAACAAATATTAATCTTATGAGAAAATTAATTTCTTGAACAAATTTTTTCAATATGCAAAATTTAATTCTCTCAACTTACACATACGCGCTTAGAAACTTCACTTGCATTTCAATGATTCACAATGTTTTTATATGTATTTAATAACTAAACGAAACCCAAAAGTGCAAAAGAACTATATTTTACAAAATTTATCTTTTTCCTTTCAATAATGACAAATTAGAAAATTATGCTACGTTAAAATTTCATATATACAATGTAAAGAAAATTTCCCTTTCTGTGTATCTTAACTATAATATTTACTAATGGCTGAAAGTAAATATTAATTAGAACTCAAAGTAGATCTAGTTTCCAATTATTATGTTGTGTAAAACTGACCTAATGGCATATTTTTTACACGATAAATAATTGTTGGAAATTTTGATTTACTTGAGTGAATTAGTTAAATGGCTGAAATGAAGAAATTAAGAATAAAAAATTCAATCGTTCTTGTTAAATTCATACATGTGTGTATGACCAACACCTGGCATGCAAACACAATGAAATTTAACCCAAATTGAAGATAATAAATAATACGCAAAATTACCTTCAATTTAATTTAAATTTGTCTCTAATAAATTTTCACAAATAAGATGGTTGACAATTCCTTGTTGTTTGCAAATTGCCTTGGAAAAAATTGATGTTTTGCTGATGGAAAATGCCTTGAGTTTCGCTGAAATTCTATTTCCTTTATTGCTGATGACACTGGAGAAAATTTGCAAATTGTGGGAGGAATGCTATCACATACGCTCGCACTTTGACAACTTTGAAAATAAGGAGACAGAATGAAGCATTAACCCCCTTTTTATTTGACCCCCTTTTTATTTGACTACAATATGTGAATTTGTTGTTGTCATTTGATGTCAAATTACAAATTGCATTTTTTGACATCTTTCCCATAGGAATTCTTTTTAATTTCACGTAATTATGATAAGTTTTCCGAATCTGTGCCATAACTTATCGATACGCCATCTTTTAGTTCAATTTACCAAATTCCTCTCAAAATTCATTTTGTTCATCTTCATCCTTGTCCCTTTCACACCTTTGTGTCTCTTTCGCAGTCAATGGTGTAAAGGGAATTTCGAAAATTAGCGATTATTCCGTAAACCGTGGAAAATATCGCGACGCGAACGCGCCCATTCGATTCTGCGTCTCTTTTACCCCGGGGTGACATTTATATTCGTAATGTCAGCCGCGCGCGAGTTATAATATTGTTGAATTTTGTGGTAAATTATGTGTTTTTTGTAGTTAATTATTATTCAGCGAGGGAATTATGCATTTAACTACAGGTGAGTGTATAGAGTCGGAGGTCGATAAGATAATCCGTTGCTACCATATAGCAGGAAACATCCATACTATTGCCACGAGATCATCATGTAACATTAATCTTAATCGACAAACTAAACGTAGAAATGTTGCAACGCTAGTCGAAATTCAGTTTAGATTCTAGATTGAAGACGCTGCATTTCAACTTGATTACATAAGTGCGTCAAATGCTTCAGACAACGACAGGCAGCTATGCCACAGCTAATGGATAATCTGCCAGCAGCGAGAGTTAACATCGCTAGACCATTCTCCAAAGTTGGAATTGACTATGCGGGACCGATCACAGGGTTGTAAGTCTAAAGGGTCTAAGTGCCAATTTTATTATTTTAAAAGAAATATGAACTTGGATCCATTTGGGTATTTTTAGGCTTGGTACTAAGATCATATTTTTGTAAAAATCTTGACTTTGCCAATTTTATTATTTAGAGATATAACGAAAAAAAATAAGCGAAAGCTCATTGGCACCTAGGCCCCGCCAAAACTTTATCTGTCAGTGGGTAAGATTTTAAAAGAAAAATGCACTTGGATCCATTTGGATATTATTAGGCTTGGTACTAAGATCGTATTTTTGTAAAAATCTTGGGTTTTGATTTTATGGCACTTAGACCCTTAGACTTACAACCCTTCAATTAAGGCATCAAACTTAGGAAATGAAAAGTTACAAAAGGCATACTTTTGTCTGTTTGTTTGCATGGTAACAAAGGCAATACACTTGGAATTAGCGTCCAGTCTGACATCCGAAGGCTTCATTGCCGTATTAAAAAGATTCTTAAGTAGAAGAGGCTTATGCAATGACATCTATTCGGACTGCGGCACCAATTTTATTGGGTGCAAATCCATCCTAGAAAAGGGAATTCAATGGGCCAACAAGGAAGCATGGCCAAAAACAGCTGAATACCTAACATCAAAGCCAATCAATTGGCACACAAACCAACCTGCGGCCACTCATTTTGGAGGATTGTGGGAAGCTGGTGTTAAGTCCACCAAATACCATCTGCGTAGATCGATTGGAAACTCGACCCTTCCCTTTGAAGAATATGCTACGCTGTTAACACAAGTAGAAGCTTGCCTCAATTCAAGGCCATTATGTCAAATCAGTAATGATCCAAACAACCAATTAGTTTTAACTCCTGGACATTTGATCATTGGACAATCATTACACGCCATACCAGAACCAAACTACACAAATGAAAAAGCAAGTAATTCCAACAGATGCAAACATGTCCAACAAATGATTCAGCAATTCTGGAACTATTGGTCCAAGGATTATTTAAACCAGCTGCAAAATTGACCTAAATGGTGTAAAACAGAACCTAATCTTCAGAGAGGAGACGTAATATTGTTGATGGGCGAGAATACATCATTAACACTGTGGCCTTTATGAATTATCGAAGAAGTATATCCTGGTTCTGATGGTCTAGTACGAGTAGTTACAATAAAAACTCAAAGGAGCACATTCACTAGACCAGTTACAAAAATTTGTCGTTTACCAAGTGATTAAGTGTTAATTAAGAAACATGTGTTGTCCTAGCACATCTGTAAATTGTTGGGTTGTTCCATAAGAATAAAAGACATAGTACTAATTCATTTATTTTACAGATGTCAGATTACAACGACAGTACGGACATCCTAGACCTCTATAAGGACGTTAATTTTGATTGGCCACTGCAGGACAGTTTCCTCGATCCTAGCTGGTACGTGGAAGAAGGCTGCGATGTTTTAACTGGGCAACCCAAAAACAAGCCAGAAGATCCAAGTACTTCAATGACAGCCATCGATAACCAGGGGATCAGGACATTCTGGACATCTATGATGACTTAAATTTTAATTTTTCGCTGCCTGGTAGTCCTGTCAATCCCGGATCAAACCCACATGAGTTAGACAAACTACTCTGCGACATCATGGAAGCAACAGCAGAGTTTAAACAAGTTTTAGAGGCGAATCCTGCCCCGTCTACGTCAACAGCAGCAACAACTGTTCGACCAGCTGATCTACTGGAAGCAGCAGCTCCACACTGATGAGCGAACCTGCGATCATAAAGGGAGCTAAGGTAACTAATCTACAGAAACTTAAGGCCTCCTCCAACATTGACGAGGTAAAGATGAGGGCAGAAAATTCCTTCCAGAAAGTCGTCACCCGAGAAGGAATAGACATCTTGCTGCCAAAAAAAGTTATTCAAAAAGAACATTTTACACAAATACAACAAAGACGAAATAGACAAAAGGTAATTAATTTTCCTGATCGCTATCAAGGCACGTTGAGAGTTCTTGTGGACGGAACATTAAAATTCTTCAAATACCATCAACGCAATTAAACAACGGTTGAACATGGTTGTTCAACGGAGGGGGGGGGGGGGGGGTAATGTTCGACGAACCTGAAAGGGAAAAAAGAAAATTTACTACGTTCAAAATAAAAATAAAGTAAAGAATGTTACCTGCACCTGGAGTATGCCACAGGTGCAAAGATCGCTCGATGATCTAAAACAAGAAAAGGAAACGAAGTTAGATAAATGAAAACATAAAATTTGAATTACTAAGATAAACCAAGTAACAAATGAATTAATAAAACATATAAATTAAAAACTACATAGCATGTAATGTTTTTCAGTATATACTAACAACAGCAAAACAATAACATTGAATGCAGGGAAGTACGATTAGATTAATTACAATACAATCAATTCACCTGCCACAAGATAAAAAAACACGTAGAACTTATCAATCAGGTTACCAATAATATTTCTACTGAAGATTACTGGACATTTCAGTTGATAAAACACCCAAACAAGCTCACCTGTACAGGTGTCCACCAACCTTGAAAACCAACACAAAACATCACTAAATCCTCAAACTGGTAGTACACACCTGAAGATTATAACATCCCTTGATGAAAACAGGAGAAAACATTACACAAACACGAGTAAAATTAATAAAATTAACAAAAAACACTTCGCGCGCATTTGACATATCGAATTAAAAATTACACGACGAACTTCAATGTCCCATGACATGCGATATGTCAAGTTGGGGTAAAATCACAACGCGATTTTAACGGCCGCGCTCGTTTCGCGATGTTTTTCGCGAGATTCGCGTAATTCGCGATTTTTATAATTACTATTCACACTAACGAGTGCGAAAGAGAAGTACAGTGCGAGGAAGACAAAACAGCAAAAGTCATGAGAGTAAATATTTGGAATGAACTAAAAATGGCACGTCGATAAAGTAGACCAGAAATTCGTAAAAATTAATGTAAATCAAGAAAATTAAGATTAAATCCTTATTGTGAACATGCCAAAAAATGTAAAATTCATTTTGGTATATACCAATAATAATCAAAAATCTTAATCGATTTACAAAAGGGCAATATTTGATAATTTCAAATTATGGATAGTGAAATTGAAACAAATCTGTCTATAAAAGGTGTGTCATTCCTTCGATCTCTTTTTCTTTCGAGTTCTCATTGAGTTAAAATATGCCAACCTGGCCATAGTGTACTTTATATACGAGTTGTTTTTTGGTATCAATAGTTCTTCGGTTTTTTTTTTTGGACTTAGAGTTTTTTTCATAAAATTGTTCATCGGTTCTACTTAAGAAATTTAAGTGAAAATGGCTCTAAATTTCGTGACCATTTTAATTTGAGGGTTGTACGGATCGGCAAAGGGATTCTACAGATTGGTGTTTTACAAGGAATTTATTGTGTTAATAATCATCAAGAAGGTAATTATTTTATTCAATTTTCTGAACAATTTGACGTTAAGGAACAAAGCTAATCGCATGCCATAAAGGTATAATTACTGGTCATTAACCAAACAAATTGAAATTTAACACTAATAGAAATCATTCTTTCATTTCAGCATTTACTGGGTACATAAATATATTGAATTGTAATTTTTATTGTGGTAACATTATGCCAAAAATATGCTTATATGGTATCTTTGGCAAGACATGTTTAAACAATAAAGATTTAGCTGAAATAAATTATTTAGATTAATATTAATTAGTTTTAGTTAAGAGTAAAATTTCTTTTGAAATATTTAAATAGATAAGGAATGAATTAAAAAACGCAAGCGTGTGTCAGACATTAATAATATATTTGAGTAAATTTTTTGTTTTACATTTATTACAGAAATTGGAATTTGAATTATGCTAAATTTAATTTTAAGCGTAGAATTATTGAACTTTGTTAAATTAGTGAATTTGATGATTAAAGATGAATGATAACTAATGATATCACTTTTCATCGCTACACTACCCCACCACCATTTGGAATTTCAGAACACCACAAATGTTCATGTCGATTATTGGAATTGACAAAAATTGTGATTTATAAACGCAGGTTACTATATGTTAATTACAGGAATTGACATATCGTGCATTAAAGTTTTTCTTTTCATTAAATTCAAAACAGTGATTTTGATTTACGTTTTTAATGCTTTCTACTCGTTTTACTAACTTAAGCTCTACACAACTTGTTAAACCTAATATGGCTGTAGTGCTCAAATGCTTTTACCACGCTAGCATATTTCTTTTTATCTGCCTCTGATAAGCTCAACGAGTTATATACTTCATGCCATCGGGTCCAAGAGCGTTTAAAAAAATTGCGTTTTGTACTCTTCTTTTTTTGTTAATTCTATGGCTGCTGCAAAGATCTGATAATTTTGATAAAATATCCTCCAGTTTTCTGCAATATTTCCTTCCAATTTTAATTCATCGATTTTTTTTATGTAGTCCATTCTTTTATTGAAGTATATGAAGCGTGTTATTGGGGGTCTACCACGTGATTTTTTCTCGATCCCTAATAGATTTTTTGTACGACCCATTCACTAATCTCTTAATATCACTTTAATCATCGAGAATTGTTTCTTTTTTATTTATTTGTTTTTTCACTCTTGATTTTTTTCTCTTTTTGTTCCACAGTTTGTCACATTATATACGAGCCACTAAATCTTAAATATATCGCCTATTTCGACTGCGCCATGTAATGGTGCTGTGGTGGTTAATTGAAAGGCTCAATGAGAATCTTTATTGAACTGCCAAATAAACTACTTACAAGTGTAGGCGGAAGTTGGAATTAGTACCTAGGTATTTTTAGGTACATTCAATTCTAAATTTATATGCAGGTCAATCCAAGAGTATTGGTGAATGTATTATTATGTCAACGCAACCTATCACTACCTTAGTTACAATACCGTCGTCGTAAAAGCGATTCAGTATCGGCTATGATGTAACCAGTTTTGACGGAGGGTGCAATATTTTGGAAAGCCACTTTCCCATGTGCTGCCATCTAGAAATCCAGTTTTTCCATTCAAGAATATTTTGTAAGACCTTCCGATCAATTTTAGTGTCGGAAAAGGTGCATCTTTGTGGATTTGCAGAAATCCTTGCAATTCCACATTTTGCTATTAAAACTGTCGAAAAGGTCATTTAATTTTTTGAATGAAGGTGCCGTTATAACGAGCTATGTCTATCTCATCAGAACTGAATATTTTTAATTTGATTCCAAGATTGATGCCAGCAACTGCTTTATCGTTTTAATTATATTATTTTCTTCTTCTTTAAATAACTTTCTTATTATATTCCAGGACATTTAATTTTCACCAACTAATATGTCAGCCTTTAGCAAAGAATTTCTAAGGCTTCTAAATAATGACATCTAAGCACATACTTTGCAAGATTTAAGATCATCTGCATTTGTCTTTCAAACATAGTATGCGAAAGATTGCTATCAATTTAAGTACATCCCTCGTACCATTAAGAGCAAAGCTGACGATGCGATGGACTTACATCGTTTTCCATCGCCTAGTTCATTAAAGCCGGAAATAATATCTTCGTTAGAGTTATATTCTAACTCATTTTTTATTGCGATCTCATCAAAAAGAAGAATAGATTTTCACTCTAGCTCATTGAAATATTTAATTTTGTTCTTTAAAAAGACCTATAATTGTTGCGTTTGTTCCTGGCTTAAATTCAATTTGGCTTTGCCAGTGCATAATTGTAGCAGGGTGGGGCATAGAAAATCCCATTGCCTGCACGAAAGTAACCAGGTGATTTATAACAAATTTTCTTAAACACATTTCTTTGATCAGAGGACCATTTCTACCCCTGATTGTAAACAATCTGCTCATTGAGGAATGCTTTCACATCTTTCGGTTTACTGTTTAAAATTCTATTTATTTCAATATTTTCCTCAATTGGTATAGATTTTTTGTCAGTTCTCATGAATAAAATCGAAGAAGGCTTTTTATTTACCAGTAAGTCTTCGTTTATTTTACTTATTTTCTTAAGAGGCTCTGGAAATTGACTAGGAGGGAAGGGCGTTTTTTTGTTCAGAAATTTGGGGTATTGAATAATCCCGTATATATGATTTGACATTATCTTCTCTATTTAAAACCAAACGCGTAGAAATTGATACGAAGCTTCCACTCGAGTCAGCAATCATACTTTAATAATATACTTTTAAGTTCATCTGTTTAGATCAAGGGCAGACATTTCTCGGTTGGAAAGATATTACGGGCTTACACAAAGGATCGATAGCAAGGTCATCACATTGACAAAAGTTTTTCTCATAAGGCTCATCCGATGGCATTTTAAAAAACCCGTATTGACTACCAGGTGTATAAATATTATTACAATTATTGTAGTAACATGAATGACCCATTTCAAAATATACAAAATTGTAATTCCAATAAATTCGGAATTTACAAAATCGAGTAGAAAACCAAATCCAAAATCGAAGCCAAATCAACAACAAAAGCAATAAGAACCACAAATGCAATTTCGGATCACAATAAAAACCGAGCCAATAATTAAAATATTCTAAATTGATCAGAAAACAGAAACCAAATTCGCATCGAAGCCAACAATGATAGTCCAAATGACCGAAAATACAATAATATAATAAATTAATAAACGCTGAGTAGACCAAAATTGAAAACGAGTCAATAAAAATTATTTTTGCATATTTTTTTATTATAATAACCAATAATAAACCTCAATTCAAATATCTTTAATTCCAAATTGCGATTGTAGAATAAACCAGATGGGCCATATAAAACGAAATTCTGCTTGATTTATTCTGGTGTGATATATGCATTGTATGTATGCAACCACTTATATACTAACAACTACATGAGCCTATCCATATGCTCTGCTCAGTTTTCAGTTTTTCACGAAATATTGCTGTTTAGCTATATTTTACAAAAATGAATATCTGAGTAGGTATGTACGTACATATTAACAAAAAAAAAAAAACAATAAAAATAGGAAAGCAGAATGTGAGTACGAGCAAGAACAGAAGAAAAATTTGTATATTCATACATATATATATATATAAACAGGGATTCTCTTCTAACGAATATGCATCACATCATTATTGCTTGCCGGTCAAGTAAATTTAGTAGTAAGTTTGTTCCTCATCCTATGCATACTTATAAGACTATTTGTCTTAATTGCATAGAATTTACAATAAACAAATTTGAATTTGAAAGTCTTCAAGTTAAAATTAGATGTCTACAGTGCGGCAGATTTAGTTTGTTAATTTTACCTACGCAGTTGCAGTAAGTAAATGAATTTGAATTACATACGTATTACGGATTGTAATGGAACCGAAAAATACAAACCAGCCACATGACAAGAAAAAATAGGTATATCGTAACGAAAAAAGCTAGATTTTGTCTAAGATGTAATTTCGTATGGTCACCACTCTGTGCTAGTTTCATTATTAAAGTGGTTCTTTGCATCCATTTGTAAAACGGTTCGTCGGACAATAAAAATGATTATAACCAATTTTATAGGATTTTATATTCTTATGAACTTACAAGAAAAAGAATTTTCATAGTAGGTATACATACAAAATCTCAATTTAATATGCAACAACAAGAAGGGGTGCCCGATTTATTCCAAATTTTAATTGTATGTACTATTTTTATGAATACGCTCTCTACGTTGAGGGGCTCTCAGGTAGTGTGGAATATAGTAACATACTAAACTTTTTATGGCAACCTTACGAAAGAGTTAACTGTTTCGCCGCAAGTTGTAACTTAAATCTGCATCAATTTTTTCTAAAAAAAAATCCATATGGAAGCTGCTTAAGTAAATATGCTCTCGATTTGTCAAGAGCGGAACAGATGGACATGCAAAAAGTCAAAATAACTTTAAATATCTTGCTCTGCAAAAAGGAAAAAGTCAATCAAATAATTATGTATTCATCCTGGTCAATTATGGTTGCTTTCAAATTTATTTAACCTTTCAAAACACCTGCAGGCTTAACGCAATGCAGTGATATTTCTAACAACTCAGGTAAACTTCTAGACCTGGTATTCTGACTCGAGTACCACATTTGTTAGAGGATGTTCGACTCTTTCGATTCCCAAATCCTGTCATCATCTGACGTTTCATGTTTCTGTCGGTTTCGACCATGTGAATGTCGACTCTTCCAATTTAAGTTCTTATATTTTTAATTTCAATAAAGCTGATTTTTCAGGGCTTGACGACTGACTTCAGAATTGTGACTGATCGAGTGTTCTTAACGAGTGGACACTGACATTGATTTGTTGATGTTTTACAACACCATCTATATGTGTTTTATTCAATGTGTATTGATTATGCATCTAAGAACTCTCACGCATCTCAGCCATGGCTGAGCAGCTATTTACGGCATTTAAAAAATCTGAAAAGTAAATCGTAGAGGAGGTTTTGTGCCTCAAGAAGTGATGCATATTACTCGTTTTACTGCAATGTCTTGAATTAGTTTACTTCGCTGCTTCATATTTCATATAGTGACAATATTGTTTTGTAAAGCTGACGCTTCGTAATTAGTCTAAAGTGTTCTATAAGCTTAACAATTCTAAGCATAATTGTGATGTGTACACATCGTCTTTGAACTTTTGTGGTACCGCAATTAGGGACTCACCTATGGTTGCAAATATTTTCTCCGAATTGTTTAGTACCATTTTTTGTGATTGCAACTCTGATGTTAGTAATATTGTCTTTTCTCATTTCACAGGGCTCCCGAAGCAAACGATTTTGTGTTTGACGTCGTAGCTTTTACTGAACATATTTTAAATTTAACTGATAGTTCCCGCCTTCGTTCTGAAGAATGATGGTTCGTACCTGTTCCCTATTTAATTTATCCCTATGATGTGGGTCCTTTCCAAAGTATGAAAGTATTTACTCTGTGATTAATCCTGTACATAAAAAAGGCAATAAATCAGATGTTTTAAACTATAACTAACTTGTGCCATATTGCGAAGATTTTTGAAGCCTTCGTTAGTAATGTGCTCCACTTTAGCTGTAAATCAATTTGGGATCTTTGAAGATGGTCTCTTATAAGACAGATCTGGAAATCCGAACTTCTGGGCAAAAATATTCTTGGATTGCTGCCAAAACTTAATTCATCGTTGGCCATTGATTTTCTTTGCCATTGCTTGATGTTGGCTGGAGCTGGCGTGGCTTCAAATGGCCTAAACAGCTAAACTTCGTGGGGAGGAGGTCGTATGATGGGAGCCTTCGTGCTTCCAGTAGAATGTCTATTTTTCCTGGGGTGGAAAATGTGGGATCTGCCAATGTGAGGTGCTGTATGTGCTCCCACTTGGTTGTGTTAATACCTTCAGATGACCGATAAGTTTTTGATGTTTTTGATCGCTAGCATGTTTACTTCTCTGTGCTGGAATTAGTGTGTAGTGAATGTATGGTAACATTTGTTTACCTTTGGGCTTTGTTTGGCCGTATATTGCCTAAGCCAACTAAATTTTGCTTAGTTGGGAGAGCCTTTTAGATTGAGATATTTGTACGCTCTTTCGGTCATGATGGAGACCTGTGATCCAGGAGTCTATTAGTGCTCTGAATGTGTGTGTTTTTCCTGCTGATGACGAGATTTTGATTAGAGGTGTTGAGAGTAGAGCTCTTTGAACATTAGAGTGAAGAAACTTGGTACTTGTGCTTCTTCCCCTTGATGGGGAATTTGAATTGGGTAGTGCAGAATACCGCTGCTCCTGGACTTTGTTCGTAGAAGAGCAACGTGTTGTGATTTTTTCTGTAATGGTAACATTGTTTGTTACTCGTGCAGTTTAGTGTGGTGTGATTATGTGATAAGCAAATTTTGCATAAATTTTTGCTTTTGACGACGTCGTGTCACTGTTCTATAGTTAGTTCTCTGAACTTTGGGCATTGAAATAGAGAGTGGTAATCTCCGCAATGAATGCATGAATTGTATGAATTTCGTTTTTCGGTGTATAGCCCATATGTAGTCTTGGGTGAGAAATGCTTTCTCAGTGTCGTATGGACAACGTATTTTTGCTTGTGACCATTTCCAATGTTCTGAAGCGTGATTCTAGGAATTTTGTTAGTGTTTGTAGATTTGGTAAATTTGTTCTATTGTAGAGGCTTTGTTCCCATAATTGATGTGTAATTGGGTGCATATTTTGTACTGCAAGGTGGATGATTACTAGGTCCCAGTTACTAGTTTCTATTCCTAGATTTTGTAAAGCTAATAATGCTTCGGTAATATAATGTAGCATATGTATATATGTATAATTTTTTCAGCAGGACATTAACTAAGACTCGCTTATTCGAATAGCGCTCTTTCAAAATGTTTCATAGTGTCTGACAAATTTTCCAGCTTCACCTGTCATGCTGGTTTTTAGGAAGTAAAGTTTCTCTACGTCTTTCAAACTGTTGTTACTGTGTGTGAAGAGTTGAATAAATCATGGAAAGGGATCCATGTGGAATATTCTCCGATGACGGTAGGTAATTTTATTCGAGGTAGTCTTTCGTTGTGAGATGAGTTGGACCTAGCAGACGTTGGCAGGGGAGGATTGCTTATAGGTGTTGGTGTTAGTTGCTCTATATCCTCTTCCGTGCCTGCTGCCTTTTCTATGTAGAACTCTTGTACCTCGCTAAATATTTCCTGCGTGAAGTATTCCAATTTGAGATCTTCTTTTGTTGCTCGTTTCTATATTTGACTATGTCGAAGTCGTGCTCCACTTTAACTGTAAATCAATCTTGAGATCTTTTCAATATGGTCTCTAATAGGACAAATCAGCTACGACTAATCTATTAGAGTTGTTCACTGCTGTATACTGTTGTAAAACCAATCGCTCGTGCTTTCTGGTACGTCCAAAGAGAAGCGAATGGAAGAGTATTTAAGCCAACACACAATTTTACCAGTTTTTGTATATAATTCAACGATTTGTTAAAGATTTTAGTACCCCAGGTTTTTGACAAAAATGCACAGAATTTCTACAATTCTCACAATATTTATTCCAATTCGGCTATCTTACAAAATGTTGGTAATTACTCGATGAAAATTCTCTGTAATGGACTGTATTATACTGTGTATGACGGGGTGACGGTTTTGAAAAGATAACTCAGCTTTTAATTCAAAGTATAAAATTTTAATTATTAATCTGTGCTATTTCAAGTTTTCTTACAGTTATATCACAATTCATTCTTATTTCAGACTTAATACTAATTTAAAATTAATAAGTTCAGTAAAACTTAATACCTAATAAAAGCTTCAAATAAAAACAACAACTCAAAAAAATGGCAGTGTGGTTGCGGTCCGCGCTCCGTTTTGCCCTTTCCTTACAACTTTAATGAAGAAGAAGAGTATACGTTAATTTGTTGGCACGAGATGGATGTTTTTACTCTGTTCTCAAATATTAGTACATTTAACTCGAACTGCTACGTGAGGGCAGTTGAGTAGATTTTTGCTCGAACTGCCACGTAAGGGCAGTCGAGTTTTAATAATGGAGGGTATGTTTTTCACGAATATAGCAACTTGTATTGTTACTATAAGTGATGTTCAATTTTTTGTACTTAAAAAAACAACATAGCTGCGTATTTTTTTTATCTCCGTGATCTGATCCGATCAAAGGAGATTATCGATTGACGTCGGTGTCAAAAACGCTTATAAATTTACATGATTTTCAAATTCAAAATTAGAACCAAATTTTACTCAAGTTCTATTTTGACGTTTTGTGAAGATTGAAATCATGGCAATTTGATAATTTCCCTCATATGTAAATCATAGCTACCTACCTAAAACCAAATCAACTTGAAATTTCCAATGATCCGGATCAATATAAAAAAACGCAGCTAATGGATCATGCATTGTTGTTGTTTTACGTACATAAAATTAAACCGGATCAGACCAGAGAGATAGAAAAAACGCAGCTATTTATTTATTTATTTAAGAAATTCATGCGATAGCAAACTGATAAATCCACTTACTTACAAACAAATGCAAACTATAAGTAAAATATAAAAAGAAAGAAGAACTACAAAATTTTATACTAAAAACAAAATGAAAAAGAAGAAAAAATTCAAATTAAAAACGAAAAAGCAAAAATTCAAATCCATTAATTACTAAAAAAAACGAAAAATGAAACAAACAATATCAGATCAAAAATAGATAATAGCAACAAAAAACAAGAAATCAGATAACAAAAAAAGATAATAAGGATATCTTAAAAAGTATAATAATAAAAAAAAAAAGTAAAATAAGATAAAGTTCAAATACAAAATAAGAAATAAGCATGAAGGCAAGGAGGAAGAAAGCAGAAAAATAAAGATGAACTAGATCCAGCTAAGGTAAAATGGAAAAACTATCCAAATGTTTTATTACGACCAAGAGGTTGCGTTTAAAAACCGTAAAGCTATCACTAAGCATATCTGTATCGTTATATAAGACATTGTGGGCCTTTTGAATCCTAACCAAAGGGGATTTGAAGCGCAAGTTAGTGCGAGGAGCATCGATATGGAAAGTAAGTGGCTGGCGGGTGAGGCGACTAGGAAAGCTGATTTTTAAGAGAGATAGTAGATGAGATGAGTCAATAGAACCATGTAAAATTTTAAACAGGAACATTTCGTCAAGATTGGAACGACGTGCTTCTAAAGATAACATGGAGTATCTGACCAGTTTGTCATCATAATCCACATATGAGCCTGTAAGTTTCAATAGCAAGTACCTAGTAAATGTACGTTGAATATTCTCTATTTTGTTTCTGTACGTCGAATAGAAAGGGTTCTAGATTGGGGAAGTGTACTCCAGTATAGATCTAACCAAGGTATTATACATAAATGTGCGTAAAAAGCTGTTTAAATGGCCTAGCGCATTTTAAAAGCCTTGTTGGTAATATGATTAATAAGCGAGTCGAAGAGAAGTTTGCTATCAAATTGTACTCCTAAATCATTGATTTTCGATACGCGGATGATATAGACGGTGTCCAGCTTATAGTCCCAGTACAACGTGGTTTGTTTTCTTGAGAAGGACATGCATTTGCATTTATCCACATTTAAGGATAGTCGATTTTTATTACACGAGGAGAGCAGTTTCTGGATGTCATTTTGTAGGTATTGGCAATCGGATGGATCATTTATAACTCGATAAATTTTGGTGTGATCAGCATATATTAAGTAAGCAGAGGATAACTCATTAGGGAGATCATTAATATATAATAAGAACAGAAGTGGGCCAAGAATCGAGCCTTGAGGTACACCCGAGGTTTTCATGTATGAATTTGACGAAAATCCGTTACTTACAACCGTTCGATGATAGTTCGAGAGATATACTGTTAGAATCAAAGCCCAATCTCCTTATCTTATGATTACCTTGTGATTTATTCTATCAAATGCCTTAGATATATCCGCATAGCAAACATCAAGCTGTTTAGCTTCATCAAGAGCCAGAGCGACAGAGTCGGTGAATATCGGGAGATTAGTTACTGTAGATCGGCCTGGTTGGAAGCCATGTTGTTGAGGGCAGATGTAGGGTTTTAGTTGCTGTATTAGAGTATTATAAACGATTCTTTCAAGTATCAAGGCTAGAGCATTGGAAGTAAAAATGGGGCGGTAATTCTTCACCAGCCCTTTATCGCCTGTCTTGGAAACAGGATGAACAAAATGATCCTTCAGAACATCAGGAACAGTATGGCTGGACACAGATGAATTGATTAACATGGATATAGGATGTGATAGGACCAGAGAGCAGTTTTTATAAAATATGTTGAGAATACCGTCTGGACCCACATTTTTATTTTCGTCCAACGATGCAAGAATTATCTCAACATCACTATGACGTATCAGGGGAATATGTGCAGAGCTGTTATAATGGATTTCATCGGATGTAGGAGGGAAGGAATCTGCCTCATATAATTCACACCCACAATTTATTCTGAGTTTATATGAGAGGCGATCAATTTGATCAGTTTCAAGTGTCTGCAGCAGGTAGAAAACCAAGCTGCACTGATGAGTGTAGGGTTTTCTGCTAACACGAAACGCTTCTTCATCTTCTTTCTTATTTTTCTTTTTCAGCCCACTGCACGCGAATACAGGTTCGATTCGTTTCGAATGAATCTGGTTATTTAAATTTTTTTAATAAAAAAGTTTTTTTTTCTTTTTTTCTCAATATTTTTTCCTTTTTCATTTCTTTTCATTGTTCTATTTTTTCATTTGTTTTTCAAGTCACTCAATTTCGTTATTTGGGACCTGTTGATGAGTCAAACCAAGACTTGAAACTTGTCAGCCAAAATATAATGAGTTGTGTGATGAAATAACAAATTACATTTTTTAGCTTTTGCAATATACCGGAGAATGCAAAAAAAGTTCCTTCTTGAACAAATTTATTGAGTTTAATTGATTTTTTAATAATATTTTGTTCTTTTCAGCTTGTGACGTCATCGAGGGATCTTTGTGGATATTATAGGAACTTTGAGGAGTACTTCAGGATATTTAATTAGGTACGTTTTGAGAATTTTTTTATTTGATATTGATTCTTTGTGGATTTTTCTTGTTTATTTATAGGAAATCAACAATTGAATACGTCGAGGGAAGTATGGTGCAGTGGTGGACCGAACACTTAATTACATCATTACACATCGGATTTTAACTATTCGCACTATATCTGTTATTATTTTACTCTTCACGACGGGATTGAAAAGGCAACTCCGCCGAACTTCTTACGAGCCGTTTCAAAAACAGACTCCCCGAGGATGCGCGATATTGCACGGAGGAACGAATCATAAGTTTGAAAAGCTTTTTATTCTTTTTATTACTTTCCCACGACGTGAAAATCTTACGTGGGAAGTACAAGAAGCTTAGACGCAGTGCATATGCATGAAATCTGTTATGAACTTGTGTCTTTTCGAAATAATATTTTTAGGCGATGAGAATAATTGTGTGTATGTTTGTACATACTACTGCATGTAGGTAAGTATAGATGCCGTGTGAACGGAATATATGGCTGATAACAAAATGTAATTTATGATAAATTGCATTTTGTTGCAGTACGTAAATGCATTTTTAAATGCAAATGAAATTTGAATTAAATTGAATCTAAAATAAAAGATTTATGATTTTCACGGTCAATTTGCAGTACGCCGATATATTGCATAGGACAAGATATTGGCGTATTGGCGTATTGGCTTTATGGTTGTGATTCAGGGTATTGGCACCTGGGTCACAACAATACCAGCCAATGAGTTCGGTAAGTAGGTTGACTGCGTCTTCAGTAATTGTTGTAAGGCCTTTGATAAAATTAATAATCGAATTCTAATCCACAAGCGCTCCATTCGTGGGTTTCCTTCATCCCTGTTTATTGGTTATCTTCTTATCTGTCTGCCCGTACACAGCAAGTTCTATTTCACGGAGCACTTTCTGCTGGGATAGCAAATACCTCAGGTGTGCTCAAGGCAATATTCTTGGCCTATTAGTATTTTTCTGTACATCAATGATCCTTGCTTTTATAAAATTTTAGAATACTTTGTTATGGGGAATATGCCAAAATATTTCGTGTGGTTAGTTTTAAAGATAACTGTGCAAAAGCACACAGCTCAGCGATGACTTAGTCACTTTTCAAAAGTGTTGCTGCAATAATTGTCTTCTTCTAAATATTAGTAAATGCACAACTGTAACTTTCGCTCACAGAAGATCTTCAATTCACTTCAATTATGTTTTAGAAGGAAGTTCATTTGCTATGCTCGACAAAACTAAAGATTTGGGTGTGATTCTCTATTATCGCCTTTCTTTTGAGGATACTAACGATTACGTAATTAGTAGGGCTAATTTTGGGTTTTGTTAAGAGATGGTCTAAAGAATTTGACTACCCATAAATTGCAAAATTTCATTACTGTACCTTTGTTAGGTCGATGATGGAATATTGCAGCTCTGTCTGGCCTTCTTACTACCATGTTCAGATTAATCGCATCGAAGCTTTTCAACGCAGATTTCTCCGATTTGTACTCGATTACCTTCTTGGAGTAGGTAATCCTTTGCTTTTGCCTGCCTATTTGGACCATTTGAATTTGATATCCATGCAAACGTTGGAAACTGGACGTAATATCTCTATTGTATTAATTTTCGATATTTTAAAGTGAACAGTAAATTCCCCTCTTTTGCTAAGATCAATAGGTGTATCGCTCATTCCTCCGTCTTCCTTACCATCAAACCAACTATGGAGCGAAGGAGCCTTTAACTGCAACGTCCCATCATTTTAATGGGCATTTCGAGCACGGTATCAATGGTGAATTTTTCTAGACTGCAATTGAAAAATAAGCACTAATTTGATCTTCGTTAAGTTATCTGCTTCTTTGTTGTCACCTTTTTTTGCATGAAATATTTGTCCTTGTTTTTTATATTAGAAATACTTTTCTTTCGCGTCATTTGCGGTGTTGGGTCCCGAGGAGTTTCTGTAGCCCAAGATACCATATTTCTTGGCAAGCATTCCTGCATTGGGATATGTGGTCACAGAATTCACATATGCACGTTATCCACATCAGGCTCAGTTTTATGTACCGGTTGATTTATTTTCTTTTATAATAATAAATAAAGTTGAGTTTGTATTAAACATTACTGATATTATGCAAAATTCCTTTGGGCTAAACCAATTACTCTATGATTATTGTTCCAGTAAACAAATGAAATTCAAAGTAATAACGAACTCCATTAATTATAATAAAATTTCTTCATTAATTTACATGCGAATTACCTGATGTTGACCCCATTGGCTGTTATTATTTATTCCGTTAAATTATATAAAAATGAAAAAGCTTCCCACAGAATATAAATTGCTCCGTTTACCTTAGTATGAACTACAAAAGGTTTACACCTTTTTTTTTTAATGGCAATATCGCTGAATATCCACCACCTGCAATGAGCGAGAAAAATTAGATCAAACCTTTTATGTAGACTCATATTTCATGAATGATAATGACTTCCATGCTCATCGTCTCTAATCAGAATCTGTGTACTGTTCACAATTAAACATTTTATCAGCTTTCGAAAGACGCATATAAGCCAGGGTTAATAAGATCCCCATCATCCGGAATCCCAGGGAAGGCATGAATAGATTGGCATTTGTCAGACTAAAAATATCCAGAGCTTAATTACATCGCCCCTTCACGGCGCTGTCTGTAGTCTAAGGTCAGTACAACATCTTGGAAGGATTACTATACTACGAAAGAGCTTTGAAGATTTTGCTAAAGCTATAACAAAGACAACAAGCAACATACATAGCTCTCTCGAAACAAATGCTGTCATTTAATTGAGATTACAACTTTTGTTTTCGTCCTCGATTCTTGCTTTCTACTCATGCAACAAGTGGTCTGAAAATCTCATTGCTTTTTCACATACTTGTGTTTGAAATGTAAGAAAAATGTTGACCTGTTTCTGGAGAGATTTATAAATATTTCTTATGTGGAAGAAGACTTCAGAGATTGCATGAATTATAGATGACTTCCCGGTACTAGAATTTATGTAATCCCATGAAAAATTGCTCACTTTTCTCTACTTTTGCAATTTCGAAATGTTTCTTCTTGTTTCACTGTTTTCACCTGTGGTTTTGTACTCATTTTTCAGAGACGATATACTTCTGGCATGCTTTAAAACAGAGATGTTGACTGACCAAAGATGTTGTTGTTGTTGTTTTTTTTATTTTTTTTATTGAACACAAAAACTTTAGCTCTATTAATAGACAAGTATATGTGTACTGTGTGTATGCATAATACAAACCAATTGAGAAAATAAAATCGTTACGAAATTTAATCTTATATTAGTAGCCCACGTAAGCCCTCTGTGTGGCTGGCTTTTCTTAAGACTCCTGTGCTAATCCAAGCCCATTGAACTCCACTTTTAAATTAACTCAATTGTTTTTACGTAAATCAGAATTTTGTTCTATGAATTGAATTTACTCACCTCATTCAATGAATGGCAGCATGAAGAGTCTTTCTTTAAATATATATATCGGTGCTCTCTGCTGTGCCGTAAGGGTAACATCGGAGCAACAACAGAATTCAAAGTTCGCTTTTCTAAAGTATAAAAGAAGATGAAACAGGGGCATGAAGGATAAAATAGAGCTCAATTACCTTTCACTTATCGAATATCGAAAGTGGATCCACCATCTTTTGATTTCTATGACTTTGCTTTAAGAGTAGAGTACAGACCACCTAAAGCCATCTAGGAAGCAGGTATATTGAATGGATAAAAGAGGACTAATTGAAATATTGATTAAATTTTCAACCAGTTTTTTTGTTGTTGTTGTTGTTTTATATCCTTCGAAATAATTCAAGTATTATTTATTGATGTACAGAACGAATTTTAGGAGTCATGCATTTGGATGAAAACAAAATTATACGATTTCGGTATAAATTTAAAAGGATTAAATTATTAAATATTAAATTAATAAAATTAATAAATATTAATAAATGATTTAAGTGACCTTTCTGCACCATGTCATATAGTTGTTGAAAAGAACTCCAAAAATTTCATAGGTTATAATTTGGGATGAAAACTCGCGGAAGTATTCCCATTTTCAAGACAGCTTTCCAGGAAGGTTTTGTTAGGATTGTGCAAGCTTTATTAAATTATAGTTTTTTACCCATTCCGGTTAGTTTTACGATTTTTATTTTGAAAAGTGTGTAAGTTTGTAAATATATAACAAAAATACTAGCAATTTGTTGGCTTTCGCAATTTATATGGATTCTACGAATTTGCGATTTCGAAGACAACGAACGTTCTTCACCGTTTTGTGGTCGAAGAGAGAACGGCAAGATGGTAGTAAAGTGTATTATTGTAGGAAAGCATGTTGGTAAATGAATGCAGCAAAACTACAAAAAAACACTCTTTACGCGTTTCCAAGGAATTTCTGTTGACGACGGATACTGATGACTCCCTTTAATACCGAAGAACAGACGGAAAATTTAAGCACAGATTTCTTCTGATCAGTTTTATGTGAGAAGAACCATTAGCACATAATACCCTTTTTAGGGTTCCGTACCCAAAGGGTAACAACGGGAACCCTATTATTACTAAGCCTTCGCTGCCCGCCCGTCACCCGGTTGTATCTCATGAATCGTAATAGGTAGACAGTTGAAATTGGCACAGACTGTGTTTTTTATTGCCGCTATAACAAGAAATAGTAAAAATAAAATAAAATTAAAGGGGGACCCCATACAACAAACGTGATTTTTTCGACGTTTTTTTCTTACTTTTATTCTCATTCATTATTATTGTCATAAGTAGGCATTTTGTTTTTACAAATAATCCCAATAAGCAAAAATTGCAGATGTGGAATTTTCGCACGGAGTTCCAGCGGAAAAAGTGACGGCATTCTCACACATACAGCTGTTTTTACACGCTACAGGGAAAGCCATTTTCAGCTTTACAGATGTGTTGGAGGTATACGAGAAATTGTTAATGGCTTATATTAGCTGTGTTCTTTTGGTTACGTGTACTGTTCTGCAAAACACAGGCGATTACGAATTGAATAGGTTTGTAGAGTGCATAGCAGTAGAAAACATTTTGAAAGTACAGCGAAAATAATCAACGTGCCATGACTTTAATTCTTACAAAACGCTAGATCTGTCAAACTTTGCTCCGAATTTATCAAGCTCTATTTTAGCATTTTGCAAGGATTCAAGTCATGGCCGTTTGACTATATTCTCTATACTTTCGAAACTTTTTCTACTGCTTTGCATCTTACAAATTATTTATGTTCCACTGTTTAATTAAAAAAATTAGAAAAAGCTTTGAAATCCCTAGGAATTCCATATAGAAATGCCATGGAAATGTCTGAGAATTCCTTACGAAAAAAACAAGGAAATAACATGGAAATCCAATAGATTTCCATGTACAGTTCCATCTACAAATACAATCAAAGACATGGAATCTCGGTGCAGTTCCCTTGGGCCAATGAAGCGGAATTCAGTGCGCAAATAGTACGGATTTCCTGGTAAGCTCGGCAAACATGATAAGGAAAACGACCGGAATTCCGTTCGATTTGCGTATTGCGATAGCATTATTTTTCAAATGACAGAATTATTTTTTCATATGACGCCATTTGGAAAAATAAATAAAAAGTACGCAGTATTAAATTTTGTACGATGGTACGAAACCCTTCGTGCGCGCGTCCGACTTGCGCTTGGCCGGTTATTTTTTTAATTACTTTTCATTTTGTATACTTATAATTACTGAAACTAAATACAAATATTGCTAAAATATTTGAGTATTTGTTATTATTATTAATTAAAAATCTGGGGCTACTTATTTTATAATTTTATTTTGGAAACATTCCCTATAAAATATCAATATCAGGAATATCATCAAAATTCCAGAAAGTTCCGCAATACTTCCGGAACATTTCGGTTTTTTCAACTCTAGATTTTATTTACCTATTTCTTACCATTGATATAAAAATGTAAAAAATACTAGAAAAAGTTACAATTGGGCTTAGTTAAATAAAGTTTTAGTCTAGGATTAAATAAAGTGAAACCCCAAAGTTCTGTTCACCATAAAGGGGTAGCAAGATTTATTTCACTTTTTGAATTTTATTTACTCCATTTTTATGAAAACTTATGCTCACGACGCAAAAGTGTTCTCATGCAGTATCCAAATATTAGTGACAAATCAGAGTTTCATATGGCAACACCAAGAAACGGTTGCCCGACTTATACCATTTTTTAAATTATATTACGATTTCTATGAAAACATCGTCTACACAATATCAGCTCTCTACGTGGACACGTTCTCAGGCAGTGTCTACATATACAGTGAGAAACGAAATTTGTGTATGGCAACCCCACAAAGGAGTTACGTGCTTTGTCCCATTTGCGAACTAAAAATTAGCTGCTTTTTTTAGAAGGCCACGTGGAAAATGTTAGCTCTCTAGATGCACGCATTCTTGAGTTACCGTAAGACAAACAGACAGACGGATGGATGGACAGACAGACGGCCATGCAAAAATCAGAGTAACTTTTAATGTTACGCGAGTTATTTGTTTACTATTCTTTCTTAGGAAAAAACAAGGTAAACAAAGTAAAATAAAATTGCACACTAGAACTTCGGTTCGAACACAAATTTTATTAAAAAAACTGAATTTTTGGATTACACATAGAACTATAGTTTTAATACAAATTCATTAAAGAACTAATTTCACAATACACTTAGAACTTTAACTCTAATTCAAATACAATAGAAAAATACTTGTCCGAGATCCACTCTTTAGAGGGATCTATACTTCTCGATTCCGGTCTTAATACTGACTTTTCTTAACTTTGATATTTTCTTCAAGCTTTTTAAGAATTACATAAAATAAGAATGCTGATTCGACTGTTTTCACAGAACTTTGATATTTTCTTCAAGCGTTTTAAGAATTACATAAAATAAGAATGCTGATTCGACTGTTCTCACAGTTAATTTCTGCTACTTTTTATCTTTTCAGGTAAGTTACGTTAATTTCTGCTGCTTTGTGTCTTTTTAGGTAAGTCGCATATCGTATTACTTTTTCATTTGTGAGACCGGAACTCTGTCTAGACGAATCATGTTCGTATATTTATTTTATTCATGAATTCTGCGCTTTGCTTTCTGCATTCTAAATTATAATTGTTTGAATCAGCATTTTCATTTTTATTTTCTGAGTTACTTAGGTTTACTAACGTAACTCCTCCCCCGTTAGATTCAGGATTCTCCTGAATCCTGTTAACTAATTATATCTTTAAATTTCTCTGTTTCAAAATACAAAATATTACAATTATGATACCCATTACAAAACATATTGAAAATGATCCTATTCCTAGCCCTGTATTTAGATCTTTGTGGTATTTCAATTCTTTTACTTCTTTAATGTTCTTTTCCTGTTTCAGGACAATATCTTCAATGGTTAAATCTGTTTTGCTCAAATTGAAACTATCACCTATTGGTACAATAAATTTGCTTATTACTTTATCTACTTTATTACTGTATGTGTTATTATTATATTATATTATTATTTTGAAAATTTATAAAATAATTTCCATTTAAAACTATTTTCCTTTCGTCACAGGAACTATTTAGATTTCTATTTTTCATATTATTTAAAATCATAATGTCATCATCAATTTCAATAGACCCCTCCTCATAATTTGTTATAAATTTACAACTATTTTTAAAAATACAATTTTTACTAATCTTTAATTCTTTCAAAATTTTTTCACTCTCAAATGTATAAGCTTTATTATTTCTCTCGATTATGAATTCGGCTTCTTGGTCAATTTGTTTATTATTTAAATTAGTGATAGGAATTACGAGCTTTTTACCAAATTTTTTAAATTCTTTAGGGATTTTTATTGCGAAAATGATTGATTCATTATAATAATTAGCCACTCCAAATCTAATATGTGTCAGTTTTCTCGAGTCAATGTCGTATGTCTTAATCTCTTCGTCTGTCAGAATGCTCGGATGTAAGATTCCTAATCTAGCTGATGCAAAATTGTCCTGTATATTGTCGACTTGTCTTTTGATAAAATCAATCTTGATCATTTGTTCAAGGAATAAACCTTCTGCATAGATTTGTTTTTCGATTTCGTTTAATTTACTTGCTATTTTAAGTCGATCGGCTTTAACGGCGTTTTCAATGAGCGTAAATGTTTTATTGAAGTTATTGTTGATTCTAATTTGTTGGTTGACTGTCTCGATTGTTTCGTGGTTATATCTGTCGTTCGTGTTTAAATGTTCAATAATATCGTGTCTGTCGGTGTCGTCCATAGTCCCGAAAAGCCATTTCAAAATGGTTCCGCCAAAATTAACAAGTCCTCGCTTGTGTCTGCTAGGGATGAGTGTCTTAACTTGGTTTCTGATGCTTTGGATTTGATGTACTGCGATGTTTTTATTGGTACTGACATTTACTGTGTTTATGGTTTCTTCTAGTCTATCAACAATTTCCAATATTTCTTTTGGATTAATAATATGCAAAATTATGTCGATTTACTAACAATCTCTACTTCGCCTGTTTGAATTTTTGTGTAGCCTGATTCTGATTTAATTTGGTCAATTATTAGTGTTTGGTGACTGAATGGTATCATCAGCATTACGATTCCTATTATTAGTAGTGGCTGAAAATTTAAATGGTCTTTTAATATTGTTTTCGTGAACTCTATCTAGTTTGTGTTTTCTAAATTTGGGTTCTTCTTTATGTCTAACTGATTTATAGTTTCTTATAAAGCCCTCATCTCTTTCTTCCGTGTAATCTTCCCTACTTTTATTTCGTTTATTTATGGCATGAGCCTTTGTAATTTCTAACCTTTCGCGAATTGTGCTATGGTCTACTTTATGTTATTATACGTCGATTGGAGATGCTTTGATGGCTGAATGGAAAGTGTTATTATAGAATTTAACAGCTTTTAGTATTTGTATTTTAATCGGTAATTTCTCCTCTATGTTCAGGGTCCTAATTCGTTCCGTGATGGTGTTGTTAAAATGTTCTATGTCAGAGTTTCCTGTATGGCTATTTGGTTTAGTGACATGATACTCAATGCCTTCTTGTTCGCAAAATTCTTTAATGTTCCTGGTATTAAATTCATTATCGAAAACAAACTGCTTTATTTTACCTTTTATTGCTAAATATTGCCTAAGTTTCTCTATTAGCGTTAGACTATTACGATCTTCCAAATAAAAGCTAAAAACATGATTTGAAAATTTATCGATGTAGTTTATGAAACTGTTTGCTATTTGTATAAGTGTCAACATGAATGATTTCATTAGTCGTCGAAGGGGTTTCCGTTGAGTTATTTGATTGGGTTCCTGTCATATTTGCCTGCTGCACAAATGTCGCAATTGTTAATTATTCTGTGAACTGCGGTTTTTAAGATTGGGTTATAAATTCTTTTCTTTATTCCTTCGTATGTTGCTAGTATTTCTGAGTGCCCAAGCTCGTTTTTGTGAAAGAGTGATATTTCCCTATTAAGGCGTTCTTCGTCTTCGATGTCTACCGCAAGAAGACCGCATTGAACAAATTTTATATCACTGCTTTGTGGGAAAAGATTGATAATTATTTGCTGCAACTTATGATATTCGTGGTCGTTAAGTTTTGAATAAATGCCTACCTTCCCTTTTCCTATGTATCTTCGTAAAATATCGTCAACAGTTTTATTTTCGATATCTCGTAAATCGACAAAAATTCTTCTATTTTTAAAAATATTTTCAAATTCTTATTCATTCGTTTCCTGGAGTATAATTTGCGTTCTAAATCGATTAACTATAGTTTCTAAAATTGGTATGTGATCCTCACTGTTTTCTTCTTGGAAGTGAGTAGTTTGATTTTCTAAAGACTCGTTTAACACATTTATCTCGTTCTTGTTCGGGTTAACTTCTTTTCCAAGATATTATCCTTTTCACATAATTCACTTGTAATAGATTTTCTTTTTTGTTTGAATTCACTATTATTATTCCAGTCGAAAAATTCCTCTTTTAAATTGAAACTCAAATTTTCCGTTTCGAAAGTGTTAGTTCTTTTATTATCTCTTAGTTCTTTGCATAGTCTTTTATAAAGTTCCTATAGTACCCTGTCATTCCTAAGAATTTTTTGATCTGTTTTGCAGTAGTGGGAAGTTTTAGTTCTTGAATACATTTAATCTTGTTTGGGTTCGGTTTAGTTCCCTTGGGCGTTAGGATGTGCCCTAAAAATTCTGTTTCTCGCTTGAGGAAGTTACATTTATCTACTTTCATTTTTAATCCTGCTTCTTTTATTCTTTCAAAGACTTTTTTTAATATTTGTGATGTGTTCTTCTAGGGACGTACCGAATATTAATATATCGTCCAGGTACACAACGCAAACTCTGTTTATGAGTACTCTCAGCACTTGATTAATCATTCTTTGAAAAGTTGCAGGGGAATTCTTTAAGCCGAATGGCATTCTCAGATACTCATAGTGACCGTATGGGGTAGAAAAAGCAGTTTTCTTTCTATCCTCGGGTTTAACTAGTATCTGGAGAAAGCCCTTGTTGTAAAGTATTGAGCCCTTCCCAGTTTGTCGAGGGTACTCTCGATATTTGGTATCGGAAACTTGTCACTGACCGTAACTTCGTTGAGTTTACGATAATCGATTACTATTCGCCATTTGCGTTCCCCAGAATTGTTTAAATTCTTCGGGACAATCCAAAGCGGGCTGTTATATGGGGAATTACTAGGTTGTATAATATTCTGCTCTAACATTTCCCTAATCTGTTTCTCTATTTCCTCTTCGTGGATGCGGGGATAACGATAAATTTTAGCGAATATAGGATTATTTGTAGTCGTAATGATCTAATGTTGGATTTCGTGGGTCGCGATCAGTTTATCTCCTTCCTTGTAAAATAAGTTTTCATATTGTTTAAGAGTTCTTATAACATTTTGTTTCTCTTCAGAGTTTAAATGGTCGAGGTTTAATTTTTGAATATTACCTTCCTGAAAATTACAAACTTGGTTTATGATGAAATAATGATCATTCGTTTTAAAATAGATTATGTTATTATTCACTTCGATCAATTTTTGTCCCAAGTCTATTTTTGCTTTTAATGGAGACAAAAACTGTTGGCCTATAATTGCGTCGTATCTGCGGCTCGGTAAATTCATTAATTTCCAAGATAAGGTGCCTGATACATTGAATTCATTTGGGATGGGAGTGATTAATCTATGAGATACTTCAGATATACCGTTAATGGTTGAAAAGGAAAGAGGTTTTTCTAATTTTTGTTCGGGGTAATGTGAAAATATTCCAGGTTTCAGAATACTTGTTTCTGAACCGGTGTCAATAAGACATTTTAATTGTATTTTGTCAATGGTTAGAGTAACTATTGGTAATTTTCCTCACGAGGCTGGTTTTGAAAATTTACATCACTACATCGGATGTTATCGATTTCCATCGGGATGGGGTTATTAGAATTATGCATATTGTTTGTTAGCCTTTGTTGGTCGTGGTTTTGTCTATAGTTCCCTGATCTAATATTGTTGTAAGCATTGCCTTCTTATCCAAAATAGTTATTCTGTCTGTATTGTCCCTATCTGTTGTTGTTGTAAAGATTTCTATCTTGTGTAAAATAATTATTCTTTCTATATTGTTCCGAAAGGTTACGTGAATTATTGTACTGTGGCGTAAAGTTTCTATCATTGACACTATTCCGGGGATTAAGTATTTGTCGATCGTTTTTAATATTTTTTTAATATTCTTTCTATACATATAATGGATCACATCACTTTCTAAGCCTAAACCTTCAAAAATGTTAAAAGCTTCGTTTAATGACATTCCGTTCCGTATATTAGCACGATAACTACCTGTTAACATATCTTTTACAACATCTATTAAGTTCTTATCGTTATTTGCCGGACTATAATTTGTCGGTTTACTATCGTCAAACTCGTATAATTCATTTAATTGGAAATTTATTGCTCTAATTTTTGAAAATATTTCTCTTAAACTTCCTACCTTTATGTTGCGGCTATCATCAAGTAGTTTTTTGTAACTCCTCCTCGGCCTGAATTGTGCTTTGAGTTCTGATTTCGCTTCCTCCCAGGTTAAATTTTCTCCCAGTCGCTGAGTGCATTGCTTGGCCTCTCCTTGGAATTTCTCCTTAAACACCATCTGAAGGCCATGTTGTAAAAGCGTAATGTTCTTCCCACACAAAGCTCCAACATTCTCCACGGCACTGATGAATTCCTGTAACGAGTAGTCTCCTTTTCCATGAAAAGTTTTAATATTCTGGAACTTATTTAAAATTTGGTCCACTGATAGTTGGAACAATTGTCCTGCAGGTTGAGCAATAGGTTGAGCGAGTTGTTGCCTGAGGGCGGCAATTTCCCTTTGGTGCTGCTCCCTTAGTTCTTGAACGGCTTGTTGTAAATCCTGTATTTCCTCTTCTGCCATTACGTCTTGACGAATGTTTCTCCTTAAATCAAAAACTGCTTCTCTGCCTTCTCTCATAAACCACAAATCTCGTTTCTTCGCAGGAACTAATTTTAAAGTCACTACTATGTTTTCTGATTTGAGGTTCGATCACTGGATTCTTTTTCTTTTGAAAAGAACCCTACCGACTGCGCCAGTTATTTCTTTACTATTCTTTGTTAGGACAAAAACAAGGTAAACAAAGTAAAATAAAATTGCACACTAGAACTTCGGTTCGAACACAAATTTTATTAAAAAAACTGAATTTTTGGATTACACTTAGCACTTTAGTTTTTATACAAATTCATTAAAGAACTAATTTCACAATACACTTAGAACTTTAACTCTAATTCAAATACAATAGAAAAATACTTGTCCGAGATCCACTCTTTAGAGGGATCTATACTTCTCGATTCCGGTCTTAATACTGACTTTTCTTAACTTTGATATTTTCTTCAAGCTATTTAAGAATTACATAAAATAAGAATGCTGATTCGACTGTTTTCACAGAACTTTGATATTTTCTTCAAGCGTTTTAAGAATTACATAAAATAAGAATGCTGATTCGACTGTTCTCACAGTTAATTTCTGCTACTTTTTATCTTTTCAGGTAAGTTACGTTAATTTCTGCTGCTTTGTGTCTTTTTAGGTAAGTCGCATATCGTATTACTTTTTCATTTGTGAGACCGGAACTCTGTCTAGACGAATCATGTTCGTATATTTATTTTATTCATGAATTCTGCGCTTTGCTTTCTGCATTCTAAATTATAATTGTTTGAATCAGCATTTTCATTTTTATTTTCTGAGTTACTTAGGTTTACTAACGTAACTCGCGTGGGTGTCCAATCCATTTTGCTCTACCAACATTATTTCTAGGTGTTACAAATGGAGTGGTTAACTGAACTAATTTTAGTGATATCTTATGAATAACCGTCAATATAACGTAAAATTATTAAAGTGTTTTGCATATCTTTAAAGTGGTTTATTGTATGATAAAAAATGCACTGCAATTTTTATAGGTTTTACATTCTGCATTGCTTTTCAGTACAGGGTCATTCCATAACACATCGACCAAACATCACAGAAAGTGTGACATTACCATCACCAATTATGTTAAAATTTTACATACTTGTATGGTCTGTGAAAACAAAAATAATTACAAATTTTCCCCACACAATTCGTATTTCGCGAGTTATGCCAATTTTAAAATTTCGAAAAAATGCTGTCCTGGTCTTCTTTAAAAATTCATATACCTATGTATATATTTCTGTTCCTTCGAGGACAGTGAAATATGGCTCATTTGAAAGATAGGACTTAGACCTGTCTGGAAAAAAAATAGCATCTGAAAATTATAAGTTAAAAGGACACCGAGAAGAAGGAATTTATCCCTTTATCCTTGAATATCTCGGAAGACGTGCTTATACCCTATAGTTGTTGGTAAATCCTAACGCTTTCCGAGGTAACGGGACTTAAAAATATTTGGGTATGTTTTTGTATATCACCCTGTAACTTCTGAGCGTTACAGCCTATGATGACAACCTAAAAGTTCTTAGATTGATAATCGTTGCACCTCTACATCGGTCTACAAATATTGCTCCTTCTCTACTCAGCTTTGAAATTATGGCTCGTAAAAATTTAAAATTTCGGATTCTTAACTCGATTTTGTTTTAACTTCTATATTTATAAAAAAAAAACGTAATCAATACCAATTTTTCATATTGGTTTTGAGAAGCCCAAAAGCTTTAAAACCTTTAAAAAAATCTATCACACTCAAAATGTAACACGTTCTGCGAATTTTGGCCTTTTTCTTAAGCATATCCGCCGATTGGCTCTAAAAGCTCGTTCCTAAAAGACAATTGCCTACACTGCAAAATTGTTGATGCCACATAGCTTAGATATTTTTCGCTAAAATGTAGGGATTATTCCCTAGAATTTAGAGGAATATTCCATACACTAGAGGGAATGTTCCATACACTTTAGGGAATATTCCCTACATTTTATGAAAGAGTACCTAAGCTTTATGGCAACAATTGGGCAAATTTTTTACGGTATACACTCTAGTATTTATTGATCTTCTTCTATGGATATGTGTCGGAAAACGTGGAAACAACACAGAAGGGCTACGTTTTAGATAAGGAGTGTGATAGGTCCAACGATTGTCAATCGAAGAAAATTTAAATCATCATAGGCTGTAACGATCAGACGTTACAGGGTGATATATACAAACATACCCAAATATTTTTAAGTCCCGTTATCTTGGAAATCGTAAGCATTTACCCCCACCTATAAGGTATAAAATATAAAAATATATATAAAATCAAAAGTACGTCTTACAGGATATTCAACGAAAAGCGATGAAATCCTTATTCCTTTTTCGCATATCTTTTTCAGCTGCTTTTTTCGGAGATAGCTTGAATCCTATCTTTCAAATGAGCCATATTTCACTGCTGGAATAGAAATGTATATATATAAATTTTTAAAGAAAATGCCACAACTCGCGAAATGCACATTGTATAAGGAAAAATTTTAATTCAAATTTTTGTTCACACAAACCATACCAGAATGTAAAATTTTAACAAAATTTGTGATGGTATGTCACACATGTTGCCTATGTGGTATGGAATGACCATACATAAAACAATTGGAGCAAATTGTTTTGAAAGCATTACGTTTTTATATGAACGTGATATTGTCCCCAGGCAGTTTATTCCAGGTTTACCAACCATCGATCCATCTGCGTCTAAGACCAAGAAAAATTGAATCCTCTATATAATGGAATTTCAGTCACAAAATATTGATCATATAAAGTAAAGACGATGCGGGTGCAGCCAATATGTGGAAACAGTTAAATTAATTTATTTATTTGAAGAAAATGCAGACGATTGCAGAAAAATTAATCTTCTTATTTGGAATGGTTAACTTTGACTCAAAAAAACAAAAATTTTATGAAAATATAGCGGAAGCATTATGTGTTAGCGCGAATGATGTTATCGCTAAAATTCTTGAATTGAGATGTCAGTATAATGGTGAATTAAGGAAAGAAGGAACCACAAAAAAGAAATATATGTACTAAGTTGGAAATATTTCAACGCTCTGAATTTCCTACCTCGTGGAAGTAGCTAGTCTGACTATAACATATCTACGAAGAAAGTTTTAATATGCAGCGGGTTCTTCTCTTCTTAGTACCTCCATAAAAAAACCGTAATTTTCTCTTTTTTTGGATGCAGTTTCGACACGATTTCCTTAACAAATCATCAGCAGCTAATCAGTCATTTTTTTTAAATATTTTTTTTGCAAAACACCACCGAACATTAAAGTGTGAATGAATTCACCATTCTTCACATTTCAGGTGTGATATTATTATTCCTGATTTCTAACAAAGCTCTATCAAAGTTATGATAAAACGATGAAACTGGGAGAACGTGCTGAGTGGACAGTCTGTAGAGTCCTTGGTTGTGCTCTACTAAAAATATATTTGCGCACTTTGTTAGTAGAGAAATTTTTGCTAGAAACACAATGCCATATACACGTATTGTATGTTGAGCTCTACCAAGTGATTTTATATCTCGACCGTAGAGACGTTTCTTAAGTTCCGAACATTGATTTATGGACGAGAATCATCCTCAATCCTATTCATTTATACAATTGACAGCTCATTTGCAATAGTGCCCATTATCCCTCGATTATTGCTGAGAGCGCATTCAAGAGTGTTTTCTGCTTCACAATCATACTTACAACTCACTTAGTTCAGCTTTAAAACTATGTAAAGCTATTTCAATGGTTTCCACCAGAGCTCAAAAGGCGAGTAGTGTTGATCCATCTGACTCACCCTCAACACCTGACCCGCAATTCAAATCCATAAAAAAAAAAAAACGAAGAAAGCAGTTAAAAATAGTAAAGACTTACAAACATTTTCTAGTCCAAAAAGAAGCAAGACCTGTGGTAGCCCGTTTGACCCGATTCTCCCGACTCAGCCGACCGTGAATAATGACAATCAGTTATTGATCACAGTTAACAATAAAAGCACTGACAAGACTGTTCGTTGCTGTGTTTGTAATTTAGTAGATCCTGCTTCCCTAAACCTTAAGATTCCCATAATCAAGAATAAGATAAATCGCAAAGCCACTGCTATCAGCTGGATTTATTGTGCCGCCTGCGCAGGTTGTTTTCACATCGAGTGTGCTAAAGTTGAGGTCTCCGATTATCTGTCGCACTATCAAGGAACCTCTATAGATTAGGTTTGTAAAGGTTGCATCAGCTTTGCAAAAGAGCATCATCTTGTTGGCAGGAAGGTGGCTGGTTCAGCCGCTTCACTCAGCTTCGTAAGAAACGAGTTAAAAGATTTGTCTATTAAACTGGATTCAACTGCTAAGAATGTGGTTTCGATAATTGAGACCACATCAAAGGTAAAAAAGACCTACGCATCATCAAAGATAAAACCCTTGCTAATGTAAAAAAAAGGTCACTCATCATCACCAATCTACCAAAAGCATCTTTTACTCAAAAGCAACCTCTTCTTCCATCTCTTTTCAGCAGTGTGGGTCTGGATCCCTCTTTCTCCAGGCACATTGAACATACCGCTCCCTTCAATTTAAAATCTATTAATATTATTTCACCTAAGAGTAGACCCAAATCTTATTTCAAGTTTCTTAAAGAGGAACATTGTCAAACATTTTTAACGCCTACATCCGGCAACTCAAAACTGCGCCTCTGACTCTTAACTCCATTATTCCCGACTCCTTGTCCGTCAGGGTGTTTGTTAACGAAGACCTCGATACTGAAGAACTCGATTTGTTACATAAGGCTCTATTTCTCAAACGAAATAAATTGGTAATACAAGTGGCGGCCACCAGAAATCGTAAGATACACATATCCAGATTATCGGCAGACTGCTCACCTGATTCCCGGTGGGAACGCCTCACATCCGATCTATACCAGCTATTAATAAATTAATTACTAGTCCACTGCTCTGTTTAAGTACTTTTAATGCACCATATTCTTCCCCGCTCGTTCTACGCTTCCTAACTTCTTGCCCCCCACTAACTGCAACATCTTCTCGCTGAATGCACGATCTACTCTCAAGAACTTACCGGATATCAGACAGGTCGCTTCCCTTGGAAATGCCAGTGCTCTTTTAATCTGTGAAACATGGACAAAATCATTTCATTCCTCAAAGATGTTAGAAATTGCTGGTTATAGAGTGCATAGATTAGATCGAACTGATAATAGGGGTGGTGGGGTGGCTATTTACATATCCAATTCGTTCAATTCTAATGTTATTTTTCAACTTTCAGACAATAGTTGGGAAGTGCTCGCAGTAAAAATGTGGAATAATATCTCGCATTTAGACCCGATTGCTCTTATAGTGGTCTATAGAAGGGAGTCGACGTTCTCTGACTATCAGCTCTACTCTCTGAATCATGTATTTGACTCGGTCATTGAACAATTCTCCCGAATTGTCATTGAGGGAGATTTCAATATTGACATGGGTGGTAATTCCTCTCTCAAGACAAATTTGGAAGGGTTACTGGTTGAGCGTGGGCTACAACTAATTGATTGCGAACCTACTTGACACGGGTCCTCTTCTGCTACTACGCTGGATCTCCTTATCACCTCACCACACTTCCCTCCTCAGTCCTCTGGGCAATGCCCGGGTGTTTCTGATCATGAGATGATCTTTGCCTCCTTTGATCTTCCATGCCATCCTCCTAGTTCTTGGATCACCTTCCGCAATTTCTCTGCTCTACAACCTGAGGCTCTTTTAACTGATATCCCATAGAATGGACTGGTCGGCTCTGCATTCTCTACCAGTCCCGGAGGATGCGGTTCTGCATTTCTCAAATATAGTCAGATCCCTTTTCCAGAGACATGTTCCTCTCAAAACTGTTCAGATTAAAGACATTAGCTCTAGAGTTCTTAGCAGACCTGATGTTTCTCTCCTTTGTGAACTTCGTGACATTGCATATATACAATGGAAAAGATCTAAATCCCAAATAGCCGCTCTGAATTTCGGCGAATGCGTCGAAAAGCTGACTATCTCATACGTTCCAAAACCAGTGAACTCATTCAAAGCAATTTCGAAGGCGATCTTAACTGGAATAAAATTCGAAACCTTGGAATCGCTTCTAGATCTAAGATCCACGCTGATATAAATCCTGACGACTTTGCGGACTTTCTCTGTTCTTCCTCTTCTCCCCTTCTCTCACGGGATCCTACCTCCGGTAGCGACTTTCTGCCTCTTAGGCCATCTATGACCTCTTCGGCTGATCCTCAAACCATTTCATCCAGCTTCTCTTTCAGAAACTGTTATGATATAGAAGTCATTGATGCACTTCATCACGTCAAATCTAATGCAATTGGAGTCGACGGGGTTCCAGTCAGATTTCTGAAAATTATTATTCCTGACATTCTCCCCGAAATCATTCATTTATTCAATAGACTACTCACTGAATCTCACTTTCCGCTATATTGGAGGTCCGGGTTGATAACTCCTATCCCCAAACTCTCTTCACCGTTATCACTTTCAGATTGGAGACCCATTTCCATATTGCCTGCTATTTCCAAGCTCTTTGAGGTAATAATCAGGGATCAAATACAGTCACACATTGACACCGAGGGCATGCTTTTAAGTCAGCAGTCGGGTTTCAGACGCAAGCACTCTACCACTACGGCACTTGTTAAAGTGGTTAATGATATTCGTGGGTTTTGCGACAATGGAAAGAAGGTAATACATGTCCTGTTGGACCTTAAAAAGGCCTTTGACTCTGTTCCGCATGACCTTACTAATCTATAAGCTCAGATCCTTTTTTGGATTTTCCACCTCTGCGTGTGCGCTTGTTGCTAGTTATCTGGCTGACAGGACTCTGATTGTTTGAAGTGACGGCCGCAGATCTGGTGTCAAACCTGTATTGAGTGGTGTCCCTCGGGGTTCTTTATTAGCTCCTCTTTTATTCTCATTGTTTATTAATGATATTTCTTCCCCCTTGAAAAATGCAAAGTTTCATATATATGCGGACGATCTGCAGATCTATGCTGCTGCACCTACTCTGGATCTACCGAGACTAATCATAGAACTCAATGCTAATTTGGCCAGAATCAGCGAGTGGGGCTCCAGAAATGGGCTTGCGCTTAATCCCAGCAAATCTCAAGCCATGATTTACTTCCCCCCGGGTCAGCAATCACCGCAAGACTCCCTTCCCCCCATTCTACTCCTTGAACATACCATTCCTATTAATGGCTCCCATGTAAAAAACCTCGGTTTACTTATGGACAAACACCTCAACTGGCATGCCCATGTCAACCTGATATGTTCCAGGATTTACTTTGGTCTTCGGTCTCTCTATGCAGTGTCCCAACATCTCCTTCCTCATGTCCGGAACCGTCTTGCCACAGCTCTCGTGCTGCCTTTATTTTTCTACGCCGATACTGCATTGTTTCCTCTGCAAAGCTCTGCTCTTATCAAATTACAGCATGCTTTCAAAGCCTGTTTACGTTACGTGTTTGGTATGAGGCGTCATTCTCATGTTACATCGCTGACCCAGTTCCTTCTTCCAGGACCGCTCCAGACAATATATGAACTGAATACTCTTTGCTTCATTAACAGAGCCAGACACAACATGCTCCCGCGATATATTAATAATGGGTTTTCCTGGAGCCGTCTGGATTCTTATAGAGTTGTTCTCCCTAGACTTAGAGCTCAGTTCGGTAGTAGAAGCGAGTATTTGGTGGGAGCTGTTCATTGGAACTCCTTACCTAGCCTAGTAAGACAATCTGACTCCCTCATTAAATTTAAGAAGCTTGCCCTGGAGCATCTCACTAAGGTTTAATAGGCCTCCAATCAATAAAAAAAAAAAAAAAAAAAACTATGATTGATGGTTGACCTTAATTAACTTGATCACTAGGATTAGTTTAATTTTGGTTTGTAGTTTGGGACTACCCACATGAAGTGTAATGTAAAAAAAAAAAAAAAAAAAAAAAAAAAAAAAAAAAAAACTGTAATTTAACTGAAGTACGTGAGACTGAACTACATGTGTTTTGTAATTAATAACCTTAATAACCTTGATACTACAATACATTAAATTTAACTCATTGTGAAGCTTGTGTACCTGATACTTCATACTCATACTACTTATATGTTTATTAATTATTATATTATTTTATGTATACCTACTCTTAATCTTAATTTTCGCCAGGATTTGCTTTTACTTTAATTATCTTAACTCTCAAACTATGTACTCTAGCTCTATCCTTATAATACTCGTATATAATTCTTATTCTTTTTTTTATACACTTTTGTCCTGCTAATTTTATATACTCAATCGCTAACCCATATGTTAGTATTAAGCTTATTCCTGTAACTTTTCGTTTCCGCCCACCGTTGTCTGACGTGGCTGTGGCCGGGGCTTTTAATAAATTTATCTATGACTATGACTATGACTATGACTATGACTATGACTATCTTTCCTTTCAATATTACTAATAATTCAGGTTACCCTGGGGAGTTGTAGATATCAGCATAATGTCGCCTTGGATTTGCTGTTTTCTTACTTGAATATTTCTTAATGAGGAATTTCTAGATATCAAAAGTTCCGGATGACTTTCTATAGGCGTTCTGGGGCAGTGGGGTTCTGGGCATCAAATATTAAATGTTTACTAAACATTAGGCATGCTTCCCCTGTTTATGATGTAATTTGATATCACCGCTCTAAACAAATTCGCATTTAAGCTGAATGGTTCATACACACCTGTGTAAACTTCCTGTTTAAAAAAATCGCATTTTAGCTGAATGAGTCATGCACACCTGTGTAAAAAAATTTAAGCAGTATCTGCACATTTATTATTTTCACGTAATTTGATACCACACTTACTGTAGGCAGCCAAAAATTTTATTTTATTGTTCCAAGAATTTTACCCATCGAACGTTTCATTAGAATTAACATAAAGTAAACAAATGTTCACATTTTTTTTTTATCTTGAAATGCATTCATGTAAACAATGTCATTCGTATTTGCAAATTCAACCAACAGAATAAAGTAATCAAATTAATTTGGATGATTTATGTTTTTTTGTGTTTTATTGTTTATTCGATATAATACACTTCCGGACGAAGGTCAAGGATCAGACTCCCTTCCGGTTTCAAAGGTGATGCCAGGGGTCAAGCTCGAGCCCACGTCTAAATGTTTTTTTCTCAAGCCTTCCTAACATTCTGGGTAAAACGCTCAACCGCCCGATTAGGAGCTCGCTGTAGTGGGCAAATATTATTCGGGAGCTCTGGACTTAGTAGGGAAATTGAATAAAAAGAATACCATATATAAAATATCATTATTGATTTATTATAAATTGAAAAAATATTAACATTTAATTCTTAAGGTATCATTCTAGAATAACATTTAATTCTTAAGGTGTCATTCTATATTAGGCTTCCTTAAATCGGTTACCCTATAATTACAATATTTTACTTTATTTTACAATAGTGTATATCATCTTAGACTATAATACAATTAAAACAAACTATTTCATTAAATGGTATTTTAGCTATAATACAATTTTTATTTACTATTGAGTTTAGATATCTATACTTTCTGTGCTTGTTCCTTGTTGATCTGGAACTGAACTTTCTGTGCATGTTCCTTGTTGCTCTGGTGGAATTGAGTAATGTCCCCATGGTAGAGTATCCGTTGTACCACTCAAAATATATCGCTTGTTATCATGTGGACATAAAGCTATCTCTTTTGGTTGATGGTGGAGACATTGTGGTTATGCGATCGTATGCTGCTCTGATTTGCAGTTAAAAGCTGCTTGTTGTTCAGGCATTCAACGTAGTCTTGGAACTTTATATGCCTCTGAACAACATTTCTCTTTATTCCCTTGGCTTTTTTTACAGTTTTACCATCACTTATGCAGCTATACATTTTCGAGCGGGGGCTTGCAAATTCACACTTGATTTTCCCGTTCAGCTCATCCTTCATAAGAGCAGTAATCTTTTTATTCATAAGCGGTATATTGAACTGGTTATTTACAGGGTAATCACTTGTATCGAATTTATCAATATTTTCAGCCATAAAGTCATATATGTTTCTCTCTTCAATTTCATATATTAGGGAGTCCGTATCGGTATACATGACTTTACATTTATCATCAAACTCGCGCTGCATAAAACTGTAATGGAAGTCGTAGAGGCATGTTTTTGAAATTTCTAAGACTGCCATGCCGATATAGAGTGGCTTATTGAATAAGATTTTGAGTCGCCTTAATTCCACAGCAACTAAATTCTCATCAAATATCGTTGCACTGTGAAAGTTGGGTGCCGCAATCCGGGCTTTTGCATCATAGCGACCTTCCCACTTTATGCCAAACTTTATATCGCTATACTTGCGAACATTTTCCATGGTCTTACCAAAAGCTGCATTATTCATCTTCTTATAGCTGTCCTTCTCATGATCGCTGGTAGCCTGATTCCGTTTGGCGGTATTTAAGTCAATATATGGTTTAAGCCAAGCTGATTGGTTGAATTGAAGAATTCGGTGCACTTTTTTCAGGATGAGGCCATGTGATAAGCATTGCTTCAAATTTCGGTAGTGTATAACATATTTAGTTTTAGGATGTAAAGTTGTCAAAAGCTTTTCTAGTTTTGCTCCAGGTGGTGCTGCATGCTCAGAGCAAAACGGTAAATCCTTATGTGTATCATGTAGATGTTGAGGATAGTCCAAGTCGACTTCGAATATGTATCCAATTGGTGAATCATCAGGAATCTCGCAAACGTTGATATTGGGAGCATCAACCCATTTGAATCCTCCGGTTGGTAAATGCTGTGACATGGCCCATCCATAAAGGTTATTTACATCATAATACATCAGGTATTTCTCTTTCTCGTCAGGCTTAAAATCATCCATATATTTATTATGTGCTTTACTATATCTGTTCGAGCATTGACTTATACCACCTCTAATACCTCTCTCTATGAATAGCAGTATATCTACGTCGGTTATCAGCTCTAGTTTCACTTTGGTATATTTTAACATTGCATCCCATGTTAGACCTGGCATGGTGTAATAATGTGTAGGATCTAAATTGTACGTCTTCATACAGACATCTCGAAAGATCTCAAACACGTCAGCCAATAGAAGGATATCAGTTTTCAGGTATAGATCGGAATATTCTCCAAGTGTCTGTATTTCAAATGTCCTCCACACCTTTTCTGCGCGGCTGTAGTCCTCAGCAGATATATCACTGTCAGTCATTTTATTATAGAATTGCTCCTGTGCTGGCAAGTGTTGGAAATCCAATTTTTCCCAATCGTCAACGAAGTCGTATGGGAAGACACCTTTGCGCGTAAGTAGTTTAAAGTCATCATCATCCAATTCCTGCCACACAGCTCTTGTAATGTTTAATTCATCCATTGGTAGCAATGATGATAGCTTATCTAATGATTCTGCCATAAAACGGAAGGAATCGATGAATCTGAATTTGATATGACTGCCTTCAAAGTGCTTGGTGAACGAGATATATCTTTCTTTATTTATTGGTAGGAGATCCACTTTCCCAGGAATAGATGTAGCTATATCCTTAATAATGAAGTGGGCATCATATCCAGATAAGTTGTGAAAAATGACTGGAACTATGGAGCAATCTTGATACATCAGATTGCATGTATTGTGCGCTGGCCCTCGGTATTTTCCTGTTAAAAGAATTTATGAAAAAATTAATTGAATTATGATTCTCAGTATTTACCTGTTAAGTGGCAATGGTCTCGGACTCGTTCCTAATCGGCTGCAAACTCTTTTTCACATATATGGCAGCAAGTATTTTCTATATGTGAACGCCGTTCCTCTTTAGTCGGGGGTTGCATTGGCCTGATGTTCAGCTTCTCCTGTACAGCTATGGAGACAATTTTTTGCAACTCTAATGCAAACCATTGTTGACAGTCCTTGCCTCGATATGCTCTGTAATATGAGAGCTTAGCATCATGTTTGCAGTGGAAATAGAATCCGATGCTGTGAACATCATGTTCCTGGATTCGCTGTGTATTTTGTTCGTTTCCCTGAAACGGCTTCAATATTGATTCAAGATCAGCATACACACAAAACGGGACTGGATTCTTATGGTTATAATTCTTATATTCCAACCATTTCTTGTCCTCTGAGGGAAACATAATTCTGCAATCATTTTGTTTCTCGCATTCGGGAGTGTGCGATGCTAATTTTTCTTCAGAGAAAAAGTAGAGCAAACATCTGTCACATATATGCCTGTTACGAGTATTTTTTGAAGTTTGCTTCGATATGAGTCGGGAAAGATCTTTGATCCAGCAGAAATGATATCTGCCGTCATCATCATCATCATCGTCATCCATATGATCTTCATCCTTTGTATTATCATAGTCATCTTGTATCATAAGGAGATTTACATGCCGCTCCATCCTGTGTTTTGTAAGCCTAACTGGAACTGTTGTGAGGAAACGCTCTTTCTCCAGGATGAACACGTTTATTGATAAATCGTTCTGGTCTTCAAATTGTGTAATTTGCTTAAGCATCATGGGAAATGTTATCCCAGTTAAATTAAGTACAGTTGAATAATGTGGATATGATGAGATCCTTTCAGAATGAGCATTTGTAGGATATAGCGCTGATGTTACGGCCCATCCGAAGCATGCTTCATAATTATTTTGTACATTGATGCAAGCTTTCTTTGATGCAACTTCCTTTGGTAAGGATACATACGAAGATCCTCGGTGCTGTTCAAACTTGTTTCCTGGAATTCTTCGAGCTGAGTGTTTATTGGATCCAAAATATTTGATTTAAACCACTCCTCTAAATTACCATCTGAACTAATTGCAGCAGTTCTCGCTTGGAAATATTTAATGTCTTTTATAATTTCATTGTCACCAGTTTCCTTAACAAATTCACCGCAAAACGTTGTAGAAACTTTAGTATTAAAATAATGTTTTAAGGTATTTTAAACACGACGCGTAAATAATTTCGCAGCGTCTTGCATAAATAGCTTCGGATCGATATGCTTTAAATTTGCAATAACACCTTGTCGAATTCTGTCTGCGAACGCTGTCTTTATTTCCTCCCACTTTACAAAATCACTTCTTCTTACGCGAGTAATTCCTCCACCTCGACGGGGAGTTCTCAATAGTGCTCTCGATGCTTTAGTTTGCTCGAGACAGCTCTCGAAATGTCGTTTCCTAGCACTCTTATTGCACTTCCGAAATGCAACTTGAAACTTATGCATGTTTCTATTGCACTTTTGAACAATATAGTCTTTATTCACTGAATTTTTTAAACACTCCATCACATCTTTTCGCAAATTTTCAATTATTGAAAAACTTTTATTTACTAACACCGAAGACATTTTTATTTTTTTATATGTTTTTAAACTATCACTGAGACTCACTAAAACTGCCTGATGCTCCCCAAGAGTTTGCTTGGGCTTTTATAGCAAGAGTTTGTAAACATGAATGATCCTGCTGCTGCAATAATCATTGCACAGGATGAATTCCAACGAATTTGCTTACAGGCTGAGATGATATCGAATAAACAATAAAACACAAAAAAACATAAATCATCCAAATTAATTTGATTACTTTATTCTGTTGGTTGAATTTGCAAATTCGAATGAGAATGTTTACATGAATGCATTTCAAGATAAAAAAAAAATGTGAACATTTGTTTACTTTATGTTAATTCTAATGAAACGTTCGATGGGTAAAATTCTTGGAACAATAAAATAAAAATTTTGGCTGCCTACAGTAAGTGTGGTATCAAATTACGTGAAAATAATAAATGTGCAGATATTGCTTAAATTTGTTTACACAGGTGTGCATGACTCATTCAGCTAAAATGCGAATTTTTTAAACAGGAAGTTTACACAGGTGTGTATGAACCATTCAACTTAAATGCGAATTTGTTTACAGCGGTGATATCAAATTACATCATAAACAGGGGAAGCATGCCTAATGTTTAGTAAACATTTAATATTTGATGCCCAGAACCCCACTGCCCCAGAACGCCTATACAAAGTCATCCGGAACTTTTGATATCTACAAATTCCTCATTAAGAAATATTCAAGTAAGAAAACAGCAAATCCAAGGCGACATTATGCTGATATCTACAACTCCCCAGTGTAACCTGAATTATTAGTAATATTGAAAGGAAAGATCGGTAATATCTCGAAAACCACAGTCCGTAGAGGATTTCTAATGAAAATGTTGTCCCCCAACAGTACCAATACCCTATCCACTGGCACCTCCTATAATCTATTGGTATGAAAAAGAATAGCATAGGGTTAACTTGAATTATTACTAATATTAACTATATCTAAAAAGGTAAAATAGCTAATATCTCGAGAACCATAGCCCGTAGCGGATTTCTGATGAAAATTTTGTCCCCCAACAGTACCAATACCCTATCCACTGGCACCTCCTAGAATCTCTTGGTATGAAAAAGAATAGGATAGCGTTAACTTTAACAGCAAAATCATAATAAAAAAGCCTACATTTAGGCGCAGCACACCATGCGCAAAAAAATAAAACTTGAATTATTACTAAAAAAGTTAATGTCATCTCCTGGTCAGCCAGACGGTAGGAAAGGAATTCTCCAGGCAGGCCTTGTGACGTAGACCACTAGACGGAATCCCCCTCAGTGGCCCAGAATCCGATCCAGAAACCACCAAACTAGTTGGAATTTTCCGTGCACTTTTTGTATGGAAAAAGTGGGCCAGAACGTACATAGCGTAACTACTACTATCAGCTGCAAGATTTCCGAATTTGGCATGTGACAGTTCTCGTGAAAGTTCATGTAATTTAAATATTATTTAAAAAATTAAAAGAAGATTTTATGTATTATTTAAATAGAGAAGTTTTTATGTATTATTAAAAATATTTTATAATATATGTACAATTCGATTTAATTAAAAATAGCCCATATTAAGCAATTGCTTCTTCAAACTTTTAACTGCACTATTAAAAATATGACATTTGACTGCATGACATTTCAATCAGCTGATATCGAAATTAAATTTATTTAAGAGAGGGTAAGGCCTCACTTAAAATTAAATTAAAATTCAATTTTCATTAAATCGACTCGGTAAGTGTGGTTGGTGAATTGCGTTAATTGAATTTTTTTTTTTTTTGCTTGGTGAATATGGCCCTAAATGTTACAACTTGTGTCTTCAAAGTAATTATTATTATTTTATAAAGTGTAAGGTTTAAAATAGCTGTCTAGAAAGATAACTAATAAAAATGTACTATGATCCCGATCCCTACAGGAAAGTATTTTAAATCTGACAGTGGATATTCTGATATATGTTGAGCTTTCGTCATAACTGCTGAATTTTAAACTACTTTTCTAGAGCCTTCTAGCCACATACATCCATGGTGGGCAAGTGTAATGTTCATCCCATGTCAATTTGAGTGTATCAGAAAAATGTTGGCGGGTTGCAAGACTCTTGGAGTTTTTATAGTTTTATTAACATTATATTAATAGTCCGTTCATAAGCTCATTGTAAAAGCTTTCTATATTTCTTCGAAATTTTCCCAGAATCGGTCACTAATTCTTCATAGTACGTTATTGTGATAACCAGAACAGGACCACAGTCGATTAATTTTGCGTACAGTGCAGACTATTTTGATGTGACTTAATTTTTTTTTAAGTATGTGCAAGGTTAATCTATTTTGCTAAGTATCTTTATAAGCTAAAGCTTTTCATCGTATTTGCATCAAGCTGCACGATAATATTAACCGCGTAAAAGTTGCTGAATCTGAAACATTCAATTGAGTTAATTAATATTCTTCCTCCCATATACCTTAAGTGGAGGAGAGAAGCCAAAAGCCTGGGAGTACGTATAAATAGTAAGCTGAGTTGCTGTGACCATGTTAAACAGTCTCTTAGCAAGATTTTTAGTGGCCTTAGGCAACTATGGTTATCCGCTAAACTACTCTCTATTAATCTAAAGCTGAGACTTGTAAAATCTCTGTTGATGCCACATTTCATTTATTGTAGTACTGTCTACCCTGTTTTGGATTCTGAATGTTACCACAAGATTAATACTGCTTTTAATGACTGTGTACGGTTATATATGGCCTAAAACGTTATGATCATATTACCAAGTTCAAAGATACTGTCTTGGGTTGTTCATTGGGCACTTATTGGTGTTTTACATAAAATAGTTAATGAAAGATCTCCTTCTTATTTGATAGAACTTTTTAAATTTTTGCACTTATATAGACATAAAACCTTCCTTATACCTAAAACTTCATACATTATGGGGTGGCACTCTGTTTTTGTTGCAATAGTTCGATTATGGAATACCCTTCCCAATCATGTCAGGAGACTTGGCGGGACGCATGAATTTAGACTTGCATTGTGGAGGCATTTTTCTGTTGTGAAGTAATGTGATGAAGAGCACCGTTTTCATCAAACACTTATTTATTTACACATATACATATCTACATATATACTCTGTTGGTTCTCTTTTTCTTTCAAATAGTTTCTTACTTCAAATTCTTTACTTTTACTTAAATTTTTTTTTTTTCATAATTTTGTTTTCATTTATTTTAATTTTTCTTGTGAATTTATTTTGATTTGCCGTAGTTCTTTATTTAGTATGCAGTTATAAAAGCAAATAATCTTGTGTATACAGACCAGAAATAAAGTATTATTATTATTATTAGTGATAATTTTGAAAAGCAACTGTAAGTTGTTGTTAAATTCAAATAACGTAAAAATGGTTGTTACAGGTAGTAGGTATTGCTCTTTTCATCGTTAAATTAACGAGCGAAAGTTTCAGTCTATTATTAAAGAAGATAGATGGTTTAAGTCTTATTACAAGTTACTTAAGTTACCTTTAAAACCGATTTGTGTTTCTTTTTATCTCCTATTAGCTTCTTCACCATTCATTTCTGTTTTCAATTTTGTATTTCCATATATTTTAGTCTATTTACAGTGAAACTTGGCAAAAAATAAATCTGAAAATCCTATCTACGAGGAAAAAGTATAAAAGTTTCTGTCCAAGTAGTACCTTGTATCATAATCTGTACCCGAACCATAATGTGCTAGAACTACGACTGTAACCATGGGTAACTTCTTGAAAAAGCCTGTAACGGAAAAATAATGTTGCCAAAATATCGGAAATATTTAGGTATGCCTATATAAGAAGATTTTCTTCTATATTCTTCCTGGCATTTGATGTTCAAAACGTTGAGGAGGAAGAAGAAGAAGTGTTCCAGCCATTTCTTCATCTGCTGCGCCTTACTTCTAAGTAACCTTCCATTCTCATACAAAACTTTGCAACTTCCACCTTTTTTTCTAATAAACCGATCAACACAAACCTATTTATCTTCAAAAAATGAAAAACATACAAGAAAGAAGCACTAATCCATCGCACAATATTACTTCCGTCTTGCATTTATTAGCTCATTAACATAAATCTGACAAAATATCGTATTATCTCATCGATTCCAATCTTTATTTTCTTCCGAACAAGGTACATTAGCTATTCAATACGAGGATGGAGGTGATTGCGCCTATCCCCGTTCGTGCAAATATATTTATGTCCTCCTCTATTTGTTGTTGATGCAGAGATACCTGTTCAAAGTTCTTCCGTTCTACGAAAATCTCATTTTATACTTTCGCGTATTTTACACCCCCAGTATATGTCGTTCCTGTTTTCCATCGTTATAACGGATGCAGTTATACATGTATGTGTGTATAAGACAAGCAACACACGACAACATAGAATACCCTTCGGTAGCATTTGTGAAATCTTGACACTCCCAATTTATCAGTATTTTCTAAAGAACGCTTACAACGAAGTCTACAGGAATTATCCTTTCGATTTATATGTGAAGGAAGGCCAGGTTAATTTACTTTTGCGAATATTGTTGTTTTTTTTTGTTTTTCACCTGAGTCTTGAAAGGATGTTCATGCATACCTAAATTTACTTTTGGTGTGCCGGATCCAGAGGGGGGGGGGTCATGTCCACCCTAAATTTGGAGAAAACAATATTTAATTAATTGAGTTATTTGAAAAAATATATTTATTATTTTATATAATTCAACTTTAAAAAAATTGTCTATTCCAAAACTTAAAAAAATAAAGTTTATTTCAATGAATATTATTGTATGCATATCATGTATGTGTATAGGTTTTTCTCAGAATTTGAATTTGGGACCCCAAATTTGGGTGATCCAAAACCCTCGAGAAACACTTCCTAGGCCACAAAACGGACTCCCTAACTATCACATCGTAGTCCTAACTCAGTCCTAACTCCTAACATTCTAAAATATTTCCAGCGTTTTTATGTAAAAACACTGACATATATAATATGGACTGACTACGTCCATAGAAATATACTGCAGAAAGTGAGCTCACTTCTATATAGCGTTCTCGTTCGGTCTAAGCACCAAGTACCAACTGAGAAAGAACTGTAAACAACAAATAAATAAGTGCTTTCGTCGAAAGAAGTGTTTTTAAATTAATTATTTTGGCTAATTAGTGATAAGAAGTGTTTTACCAAAGGCAATATATTCATAGATACTCAACATAAATTCGAAAGGTTTTATTATATCGATTTTCAAATTCCCGCCAATGGTTTTTTCAATGTTGGCGCCGACATAAGTTCTATTTTGACACAAAGCATGATACCCGCATGAAATAGCATATCGATCAGTCCATATTATAGATATATGCCACTGTATAAAACTGAGAAAAGTTTGGTTTGAATGACTCCTGCAGTTTGCACCCTAAACTACTATTCTATTAAAAAAAACTTTTGTAAAAAAGTATACTAAAAAATGACACCTCATCCACACCGCTGAATGCGGAAACCATCCTAGTACTGTAGTACTGTGGTGGCTAAAGCGACTTACGGCGCTGGATGTTTTTTTTTCTCAATTATTTGAATTAAGCGACTTACGGGGCGCTTGATGTGTTTTTTTTTTTTTTGCTCAATTTAATTTGTAAACGCTGAACTACAATGGACGTATACGCAAGTACATTTACTTACGTAAAGCGAACGCGTCTTTTAATTTAACAGGCGGTGCACAACGTAACTTTAGCTCGTGTGAGGGGAACCTTTGTTAAGTTTAAAAGTTAGATTGCTGTCAGTAAATGTGCGGTAAGAATCGCTCAGTTCATAAGAACGCGATGTGCCAAACAATTCAATTATTTAATTCTAAATGACTAAAAGTACGATGTACAAATTAAAATGGAATAAAAGGTATTGCGAATTAATAGAAAGCACAAATATTCAAGTAAATCAACTTTCATTTGTTAATTTTTTTCACTTTTACACATTTTAAAATTTAACACATTAAATATCAGGATAATAACTCTTACGGAATGTGAAATATATTTAGGATTAAACTATCATTTTTCGTAACTAAGCTTAGTCCCGTTCAATTTCCTCTATTGTAGTTCAGCCTTAAGATGCCCCCCCCCCCCCCCCTCCTTCCGTATAATGTCAGGGCTAGATCCACCACTGACGCTCGATAGGTGTTTTCTGCTCTACGAACCCCCCGTAAGATGTATTATGATTTGACTATTGCAATTAAATTTATTAAGAGAAATAAGAGAAACTGTAGGCTAGATAATAAAGAAGATGCATGCATATTCTTCAAAAATTTTCGTTTAATTCTGAGCAAGTTTAGTAGGTATCTGCTTTGTTTAAGGAACTTTGTAGTGGTTGCCGGGAATCATCTTATTAGAAGAAAATGTACAAATTAAATATAAAAATTTCTGCATAACTTTAAATCTTTCTACATAGTTTTCCCAGTTTCTACTACATTAGGCATATAATGCTCTTTTTTGGATACAGAAGTTGAAGGGTGGCCGCACCTCTACGGTACAGTATTAAATATATATGACAGGTGGATAGCTGTAATGTAGCCCTATGGCATTATAGCGGAAGGTAAATTATTACCGAACTTTTTCACCCAACGATCAGAGAGGTCTCATCAGTATGGCTATATCTGTTCGCCTTCAATAGAAGTTCGATAATAAATAGTCCTAATCGCTGGGTCGAAAATTTCGATTTTTTTCTGCATTCATTATAGAAATTTATTGAAATCATTTTGAGTGAATTTCAGACTATAGAGATGAGAAATTATCGACCTGTAATTATTACGTCCGCCGAATGTCCCCATGAGATTAGCAAGTTACGTGAATTAATAGTTTATTCGTCGGTCAGCAAAATCACCGTCCTAGTCAAAATATTACAAACGATTTTAAAAACTGGTGCTCAGTTTGTGGCAAGTTAAATACCAGTTCCAGGTAAACGTTTGAGTTGTATGCGTTTTTAACCAGAGTAAATAAATCAAAGGTTAAGGCTAATTATACATATCAGCATATAGGTCCTAAATCGTCTTTCCATTTGTAGTGCATGAAAATGATGATAGTCCTGCAAAGTTGATTTATATTAAAATATTTTACCACTTTTGCAAGTTCTAACATACACCTATTTGTCTGCTTAACCGTATGGTAGGTACCACGAGATCTCATTGATGTAAGTGACAGAAATATTGTTAACGGTTTGATTTGGTCAGCGATGCAAAGACTGAAAAAGAAAAAAGAGGAAGAACTAAGAATGATTCTACCTAATCTTAAAACTTTATCTTATGGCTGAATAAATTTGTAAGCATTCTGTTCCCCCGATTTATTTTCCACAATTTTTATGATTTTGATTTGAAACCTTCAGCAAAATATTAGATACTCTTAAGTTCAAATGATACTGGGATTAGATTTTTGAAAAAGATTTTGAGTTTTTTTTTTAAATCAAAAACCTATAAAAACAGTATTATTCCCCCCCCCCCCCTCCCCTCCCAATTACTTTTTCATGTATACACCAATTTTTATTATTTTTCGTACATAGGTTTTCCAAACATATTTGTAAATCTGGAGGAGGTGTTTTTTGCAAATTTGTTAATATTTTTCATGTTATAATTACTTTCATAACATTTAGATTGAGACTCTTGTAACTTGAATAAAATTTGTTGCTACGCGATTATTTTAACACGATAATCAAGACTGAGGTGATTCTATTCTGCGGCCCAAAACTGGATTAATCCCAAAAGTAGTTTATTTTATAAAAATCATTTTGTAAACCTCTATCGTGACAAAAATTTAATGATAAAATTGGTTTTTATTCATTTTAATTCTCAAAAGCTATAGGCTACAGTTAAAATGGCCAAAAAATTTATCTTATGTGTCTCTAAAAATGAGTATCTATCCTATATGTACATTATGTATATTTGCGGCGCGTCATGGCGCAAGAGCAGCCCGTCTACTGCTAGCTGTGTGTAACTTTGTTGTTGTAGTGGATTAGGATTGCAATGAGAGAAAAGGGAGAATATTTGTTAATATTTTTTGTTTATGGTTTAGTTAAAATGAGACGAAAGATATTTATTTAGAATATAAGCCAAGGGAAAATTATTTCGAATTTTTTTTCTCTTTTCACTTTTTTATTTGATTGAGATTGGGAATTTGTTTTGTAATCCATGCAAATACTCGGTTTTTGTCGCTCTTGATGCATTCGGCAAATAATGGAAGTTATTAATTGAGTACATTCTATATCTATACATATGGATATATGTATGTGCATCATTTTGAATAGTTATAAAGTGATTTCGAAGGAGTTGCCCGATTCGGCCCATTTGCGAACTCCAATACAACTTGTTTGAACCATTATGTCTATACATCACATACATAGAAGACAAGGGATGTTATATGAAGATTTTATATAAAGATCCCAAAGGCTGCATGGAAAGCAATAATAAAATTACAAAAACAGTTCAATTAAATTCCGAACAACAACAAAACAATACGCTTCGCTTTGAATATGGCAGACATGTTTCCTAGAAAAGCTAAAGGAGAAAAAATGTTTGCCATGTCAATACAGCATTGATTATGTACTGCTGCTAGGTCAAGATACTTATCTACAGCGAGTACTGCTTCTGCGTGTGGCACTAAATCGAAAGCGTTGTACGAAAACTCATGCTACTACTTCATAGTTAAATAGAAGCTCGGAATCGAGAGCTTTATTTTCTGCCCTTCAGCCTTAAACCAGAAGTTCCAGCAGACATCCCTTGAAACCCATCGTTGACTATTAGCTCCAACGCTACATCCATGAAATAGATAATATAAGAAATGAGTTACCAAAAGACATATAATGAAATATATATATTTTGTAGTAGAATCTTGATGTAACTCAGCACTTCGCGAAGAGTCTAGCTACTTCAGGAAATGTAGGCAGATAGTGTATCAGTTTGGTTAAGCGCAAACTGTTACACTATCTGCCTACATTTCCTGAAGTGGCTAGACTCTTCGTGAAGTGCTGAGTTACATCAAGATTCTACTACAAAATATATATATTTCACTTTTTACACGACGTGTCTGCAAATTTTAACCACTTCATGGAATTCTACAAGCCTTTACACCAATAGTATAAAACCAACCGATATAACCGAATGCTTGAAGAGGGCGATGAGTAGTGAAGGTCGAGGTTGCGCCCAGTCCGGCGAAACAACCATACACACACGCCACTCTAACACACAGTCACACTTACGCTTACACGCATGTGTAACATTGAGTTATCGGAAATCTGCAGTTAGTTAGTCTCATAATTACTGAAAAAGAAAAAAAACAAATTATTTTTGGTTTAACTTACAGTTCAACTCTTACTAATAAGACCAACACTTATAAAATTACTCTTCCGCTCAAATGTTTGCATATTATTCATTTTTCATTAAATATAAGTAGGTATGTACTTGAATTCCATCGATCAACTGTTCGTTGATAAATTTCTGGTTGGTACTGAACCCTAATTGCGCGAGCCCGACTCGTTCTCAACCTTTTTTTTTTGTATCATAAATTAAAAATCCTTCACATTTACTTAACTGCCTGTCATTGTCCTAAAACGAGTTGCCCTAAGAACGAGGTTAGTAGCTAGATCTGATTTAGATACATGAATTTTGATAATTCTAAGCTTTTCTTTGTTCTTTCTATACCATAAATAATTAAATGATAGAGTACAGAGTGTAGCATGCATACATTATTCACTAGTAAATACAGATATACTTTTTCACATCAGATATCCTTTTTTCTACTGAAAGAAAAAAAGAATGCAGTTATCCTTTTTTACATCAGATATGCTTTTTTACTGAAAAGAAAAAAAGAAGAGCTTTTGAAAAAAAAGAAGGTCAGACGTCTCTGATCAGCCAGTCGTACAACTAATAAAAAATATGTGTCTTAAATATTTATGTATTAGTAAAGTAAAATAAAATTAATGTTTATTCTTGTCCATTATTTGAAAAGAACAATACCCCACGGAACAATTTGTGACCCCGAACGCAAACAAATATTAATTACGCTGTTATTGTACACACGCTTATTTGATAATTTTTCATTTCAATATTGTAAATATTTGTATGAAAATCATCAAAATGGCTACAGAATCTACGTCCATCAACACTCAACAAATAGCAGAAGACGCTCAAGAAGAAATTCAAGCAACGGCAGCAAGCAGAATTAAAATACAATCATTCTACGAAAGTGATCCTGAATTATGGTTCATTATTCTAGAAGCACAATTTTCTTCAAGACGCGTCTCAACGGACAAAACAAAATATACGACCACAGTCGGTATGCTCCCACACAATGTAGCAGAGCGGGTAAAGGATCTACTAAAAGCAGTCTACGTCGAAGGTAACTATGTGGTGTTGAAAAGTAAGTTAATGAAAGAATTCGCAAAAACTTCAACTGCGAAAGTACGAAAACTTTTATCTAAACTGGAATTGGGCGATCGAAAGCCGTCACAGTTACTCGCAGATATGCGTACATACGCTAACAGCAATGTAACATATGATTTTCTCCGCACGTTATGGCTGGAACGGTTGCCGAAAATAGCACGACAAATTCTATCAGCATCTAAAGATGATTTAGAAACTCTGGCGGAAATGGCTGATAAAGTCTGGGAATCCACGGACGAATCGGTAATAGCAGCAACCTCGGTTAACCACCTCCAACCACCTTCAGTTATGGAAGAACTAGTTGACCAACTAAAAATACTCACATCGAGAATTGATTGTTTGGAAAGACCATCTAGACAACCGTACCGCGACACAACACCATCACGCAAAGAGAAATCAAATACAAGTTGTAATCGAAATCGTTAAAAGTCACGACGCAATTTTGAAAATTGTTGGTACCATCATTCATTCGGAGATAAGGCCGAAAAGTGTATCCAACCATGTAAGTTCAATCAAAAAAACTAGTAAGTCGAGTTTCAATTCAGGCGACGGAGCTCAGTGTAAAATCAAAACGCCTATTCATGTACGACGAATCATCTTGCCGAAGCTATCTAATAGATACTGGAGCAGATACTTCGGTCATACCAGCATCAAAATCTCGGAAAAATACAACAAACTCAACCAGTAAATTATATGCAGCTAATGGAACAGAAATACCAACGTACGACGAAAAAATAATTACAGTTTCACTGAATCTCCGTCGGCAGTTTAAGTGGAAATTTGTGCAAGCAAAAGTGACAACAGCAATAATTGGTGCAGATTTTCTGCAGCACTTTGGTCTGGCAGTCGATCTTCGACGGAAGCGGTTGGTAGACACAACAACTGAGTTAAGCTCAATTGGCCAAATTGTCGCATCAAATACACCACAGGTAACAATTATCAATAAAAATAATCCATTTGCTTCTCTTTTTCGGGAATTTCGTTCGCTACTGGACGATCAGCCATCAACG
>OZ005744.1:136353201-136508270 GCA_963930735.1 Dioctria linearis | reverse complement strand
AAAAATGAAAATAACTGTTAATATTATGCGTGGATGTCCAATCTATTTTACTCTACAATCATCATTTCTAGGTGTTGCAAATGGAACGGCAAACTTAGTATAACCTTTGATAAAATTGACTAAACCGTTTAACACCTTCTTGGCGTTTGTCGTACGACAATTGAGGGTTTTTACGTATACTAACAAAACGAACAGTCCTAGGAATTTTTATTGCATTGAAAATTTCTTCAGAATATAATATCCTATTAAATTTGTCATAATTATATTTACTGTCCAACGAAGCATTCTAGAAATATTCTATAAACCACTTAAATAATCAAACTTGCACAGAAGGGTGACCATACGGACATTCATCTAGGGTATCATAAGAATTCCGCTTAGACCAATTCTAGATTTTTTAACTCTTATATTTTATATAGCTTTAAAAATACGTACTTAAGATGATATGCATGTATTAATAGACGTGTTTTAGATATTCATGATAATAGTTCAGTGACGGTCAAGTGATATCAATAGCTTAAACTGCAGTCCATCAATATACCCCTCACAATTCCGAAGCGAGTCTTGTGCAATCTTTTAGTGGTGATTTTATCGAGTGAATGAGGAGAGTGGGCTGTTAGACATCATATTGGTTTATAACGCATTAAGGGACCTACTTGCCATCCTCTCAAGAAACCTTGAAGTGCCAATTCCAAAGTCCCTAGAACCTTAAGGAGAACTCCAAAAGATATTGTTGGAACGCCATTAGGAAATGGTGAATATTTCCATTATGGATTGATAGATGGCCCTCACGGATTTTATGATCAAAAATCCATATGCAAGAAATATTTCTAATTTAGACTTTATTATAGATGGGGTTATCTCTATCTAAAAGCTCGCGCAAACAAGTATGGCCCATACTCTGCAATGTTGTAGTGACTGATTACGTTTTCGTAATAGGACTGTACGGGGGCAATAGTAAACCATTTGATTCGGATGAATTCCTTACTGAGTTAGTTTTCGAATTAAGCGTCATTGTCATTGAGGGAATAACTTTCAGTAATAAAATGTATTCTGTAAAAATAAGAGCTTTTATATTTGATGCACCTGCAAGATCTTTTGTATTTAAAACTAAAGGTCACAAGGTACTTTTGTAGGTAATAAGGTTACGTTTCCGTTCGAAACATGTGAATTACAAACAAAAGAATCCTATTCAATCTAGAGCTCAGGCCGAACACTACCATCAAGTTGAACCCACAGCCTTAGAATGTCTATATATTGATTGCTCGAGACAGGACTTATTTGATTATATGCACGTTTGTTTGCTTAGGGATAGTAAAAAACCCTGTTGTAGGCATGGATATAAAATCTAGGGGAAATTGCTTCTCTTTACCTTCTTGGAAAATTGCTAGTTTTGATCAGAAACTTCAACAAATTAAAAAACAATTTCCGTACGAATTCAACGGAACACCCTGAGATCTCCGTGATGTAGATGTTCCTCGGTTGTACAATGAGCAATTCTTGACTTTTAATTTTCATTGCTTAACTCATTTAGCATCAGATTGTCGTTAATATGGATCGTCAGAAAACTTCAGTGCATTCAAGTACGAAAATTTTGTCCACATTTTGAAAAAAGACGTCAAAAAGGGTAACTTCATCTGCTCTCAAATTTACAATCGCCTGGTGGAAAGAAGTCTAAATAGATTTGGCCCTCAGTCTTAACCAAAAAAAAAATATCCAATATTTGGAAAATGCAGCAAAATGGGTTTTTGAACATGTTTTCACACCAGAATTTAGATTTTCTATATATCCCCCTAACAACTTTTATATGACTTTAGAAAAGAAAGTATGCAAAATTGTAAGTGTTACAAGAGGACTGTGGTAAACTAGTTTTAGAAGGATCACAAGTGGAAAATCTATCTTCGTTTTTTTGAAACACCTGTAAACTCAATTTTATTAGATATATATTATTCGGATTTAGCAGAATTAAAATTTGATCCACATAAACATCGTCATGAAATAGATGATGTAGAAAGGAAAATGGTCGTTTTTGAAAATTATCGATAAAAAAACTTTTACTAGTTTTCTACCACTTATTCACGGTCAGGGATAACGCATTCCCTTCCAATTCCAAGACACATCCCAAACTATTCAATACGTTTGGACGTTGCAATGTCCGACAATACAACCTGTGGTGAAACAAACACCAGACGAAAATCTTGGCTTTGCTTATGAGCAAATTTTTAAAAGGAAAGCAGTCTGGTAATTCTTTAATATGATATTTTAGATATGATTCAAATTACTTAAAGCTTCTTTTGGTTCCTGAAGTTGCAACATCAAACATTAAAAAACTCAAGTCAAATAAAACGGAGAAGAATTTGCCTACCGTCGCAGATATCAGTAACACAGAGCTTCCACCATCCCCAATAACATATATAAATTCTTGACGGCATTCCACCATATTCATTATAAGAGTGTTCACAAGTGCTTAGTATTGTACCTTCACAAGTAGGGAAATTCTACCACTGAAATTAGCTCCAGGGCCTTGTCCAACGATAACGTATTAGAAGCAGTATTAAATATGAAAAAAGATATGAAACAACTTTTCAAGGAGTTGACAGGGACACATCATTCAGTTGCAGCGTTGCCAAACTGAGCCGAAAATCGGCTAATTTGGCCGATTTTCAACTTCATTAGCCGAAAAAAATTTTAGCTTAGCCGACAGCCGATTTTTAGCCGATTTCGATATTTTTTTTAGCCGATTTTGCCGATTTTCGGATTAACGCAAACTTCACTTGCTTTTCGTCCACCCACGTGACCGCCGCTGGCCCCAATCAGAGCCAGCGGCTTATATTTTATTGGTTTAACCAATAAGAATGCTTCTTTCTTATAAGATTATAAGAAAGGAAAGAATGCTTATGCTTATGAACCAATAAGAAATGCTTCTTTCTTATAAGAGAATGCTTTGCTTATGCTTGTTGGTGTTGCTTGCTTATGCGATTTCGTCATTTCGATAGATTTAGATTTTAGATACGTCTGCGGCAAAGGGACGATAAAGTGGAGGAGTTTAATCCAGATTTTGTTAATTAATACGCCCTTAAAAGACATTTAAAGTGGCATAAAAAACTAATTCAGTGTTTTAAGGAGTACTAAAAAAGCAGTGTTAAATGGTAAATAGTAAATTGCCTACCGAAGTGTTGTAATGTAAAAACGAGACGGAAAAAAGGAACACAAAGTGCTTTACTAATTATTGGAAGGAGATTTTATGACCGGCTTTCAGCAGACCCGAAAAAGTGGCGATTCTAAAATTTTCCGCACTCTTTAAACCTGTCTCTGTTCGAAATAATCCAGATGACAATTTAATTAATATTGGTTGGAAGAGCTGAATTAACAGGCAAATTAGATAAAACAGCTGCTAAAGGTCCTGAATAAATTTACTCATAAAAAAGGAAATTAAGGCATTATGCCAAGAGAATCGACTTGATAGTAAACTTTGCCATAAAAATGTTAAACGCAATCATAACAGCCAGAGCGGGATTGAAAGCGTTTGGAAAAATGTTGTCATAATATTGATATAAGTCCTTCTATGGTTGCAGCTATTGGATCCTTAAAAATTTCTACAGATGAAAAAGTAATCAACGATGAATGTGAGGCATTCGAAATCGTTAGCAGTGATATGTTTGATTGAAAACATTTTTTAGGAAAAATGATTGTTGTTTTTATCAAAGTAATTTTATACTTAAATGTGAATTAAAAGAAAAATTCTTAATTTTTGTAAATTTCAGAAAGAAAAGGATCATGTAAACATTGTTGTATTGCTATAAAGCGAGGAAGGAAGAATTGGACTGCTTCCCGAAAATAAAAGATTTGCTTTCCAAAATATAGTCACCAGTAGAACTATATTATGTTTTTTTACCGCACTTATGGATGAGTCGAAAATGATGTTGTTGCACATTTATCTCATTTGGGTTTGCGTTACTTCAGCCTGGTATTGTCAGGCAAAGCAATTTATACTTAAATTTAAATTTGGTCTATGACTTAAATCGAAATTTGAGGCAATTTTAGTTTAACAGTCTTAAACGTAAACTTATTTATCAAACTTTGAATATGCACACAGACTCCATATTGTGTGAAAATTTCTTTAAAAAAAATCTTATCATTTCTTTAAAAAAATCATCGATAAATGCATCGTTAACAAAAATGCACAAATACGAGATTCCGGAACGAGGTTAATACTGAACTTTGCAACGCTTACTACAATCAAGATGTACGAAGAGAAGAAAATATAGCAATTATGGATACCTATTTAATTGGATCGGAGAATGATATAGAAGAAACACATTCGAATGGGATATCTAAGTGCAATTGGGGCTCTTCCAAAATTCATACTTAAATTAAAACTTAACGAAATCATTAATATTCTAATAAAGCACGCTCTCCTGCCTCTTGGTGCCGTTCAAGCGTTAATTAGTGGTGATCAAACTGCTGCTAAAACGTAATAAAAATCCTATTACTTATATTTGGTCAGAAGCTAGACGTGATAGTATAAGAGCTTTAACAAATGTAGTCCAAGTCATTGGTTTTGATGTTAGTGATCCAGGTGAGATAGATAACAAAATTAATTAATATTCGACGGTAAATTTTTTCTTCTATATTCTTTGCAGAATCAATTTCCAACCCTCAGTACTTGATGAAAATTTCTGATTGCTATCTGAAGGCTTTAGAAGAATATACACTTGATAATCGTGGCGATATCGGAGCATAGGTTAGGGAAGCAGCAATGTGTAGTATTATACACCATGTGTATTGTATTAAAGGAATCGAAAATCGTATTTTCCAGCATTATTTAATCTACTAACAAACTGTCCTTATGCACTACTACAACCGGAATTCGTTCATCAGGTAATGGTTGGCTTGGCACAACAAGCACTCGAAACAATTGAGCGTATTCGAGGTTTAGCTGGAAAAAATATTTTGTAATTTGGTTCATACAAAACCAAGAAAAACTTCTTAACATTTTCCGGAGGATAGAGTTCTTCTGTATTATGGTTATTTGCCGATCATACATTTCCACTGTTCTGTTCTTTACTTGAATTCCCAGAGTATTCAGAAAGAGTTCTGTTGGGATTGAGTGCTAGTATAGGGCAATTAACTGAATCCCTGGTAAGTTAACTTGTGAAATACACAACACAATTGATAATATAATTTCACTTTTCACATAGATAAAATACTCCTCATCGTGTTTATTTCAATTCTTAAGATCACATCCTAATGAGATTCTTCGAATATGTTCAGAAATTGTTTCAGTATTTCAACAAAATGTATCAAATGAGAGAGTCACATATCCAACGCTAAACTTTTTGGATATTATATTGAGCTCAGGTTAATATTATAGAAGATCTCACACAACTTAATTTACATTGTTCAAAATAAAATTCCTTTCCAGGAACGATAAATTCAGTTTTAATGGATGAAAATTCGACATTCGCTGACGAAATATTTCGTTTAGTTAACATACAAATATGGGACATAAAAAACTATACAAATTGGTCGAGTATAAATGTTTTCTGTCAACTAATACAGGTGCCACGATTGTGTTCGAAAATGCTCTCGAAAATGTCTGTGTTTTTGGGTCTGACTCATGTTCATATAAGAAAAACGACTGCAACAAAATTATATGAAGCTTTAGCACTGCATGGAGACACCTGTGGAATATCAGAAGAAAATCTCGATGAAATTTTAACAATTCTATCTGAAATTGATTGGGATATGCCGTTAACAGAGGTTCGCTCTGTAAGAAATAAGCTCTGTGATTTAATGAGTATAAAAGCACCGTCCGGTTAGTGCCACCGTAACACCAGTGAAGTAGAAAGTTTGTTTGTAGTGTAAGGGTAGCACACTCGCATACATACATACAGACAGCAAACAGTACATTTTGTTCCATATATATTACATAAGAATTGAATTCTGATTTTTGATACTGCTTAATTTATTTCCTAACTCATAGCATTTATGTAAATTAAATAAAACACAATTTTGGATTAAAAATGGCTTTCTAGTTTTTACCAACTTTGTTTATACGTTTCAACTACTTAACTAATAATCAGAAATGTGTATTATTTTAGCGGCAGAAGGTGACCACAACAAACTGGGCAGTAGGTGCACATTATCATCGGTAAAAAAATTATTTTGCTCGTGGCAGGGACATGAATGAAAATGCATTTATTTTAATCACATTGCATTTATAGTACCTATTCAGTTTCATGATGAGTAATATTACCACTTTCTGCTAACTAACCGAAAACAGGAAGAATATGAAAATTGTTCGCATTCAGATGAACTCCGAGTTCTTTGGTGAGGACACGAGGAATATTTTCAATTAATCCACCTCCAGTAATATGTGCCATTGCTTTATACACTTCTTTTCCAGCAGAGGTTTTATTGCGCTTACGTAAATTTTTGTTGGCATCAGGAACTCTTCACCTAAGTTTAAAGTAGAAAAAAATATTTCAATAACAAAATTGTGACAGTTCAAATATGACAAATGTCAAGCATTTTCAGTTGAGTTTTACCAACTTCTACAACTAGAAAATTGTAGAATAGCGCCCCTAAATTTTCATAGAAGATTTAAATGAAGCGAACAGGCCAGCACAAATAGTTCGCTTCAATCCACAGAGCAAATAGTTCTCTCCAATGTATGGGAGTTCTAGAACAAGGTACACAAAAGAACACAGCTATTACATATCTAAACCAAATTTACAGACAGTTGACAGTTGACTTTGACTTTCTGTTTGTATTTGACATTTGCCGATTTTTAGCCGATTTTTAAAATCTGTTTGGCCGATTTTAGCCGATTTTCAAAATACAATTAGCCGATTTTAGAAAAATTAATTGGCAACACTGTTCAGTTGAGAATAGAGGTGCGCTCAGTAAAAATAGAACGAAAGGATCTATTTGACAAAGATATACTTTTACCGTTTCCAACAGCTGAGAAGTTGTTAGGCTTTGAGAAAGAAATCCAAAACGACCAATCAAAATTTGAGCAGTTGGTATGCATATCCAATAATGTAAAAGAATTATTAAAATAAATATTTCTTTTATAATTACAGCAAGCCGCATTTGTACAAAGGGATCTACAGAATCACATAAATTTATTAAAGATTGCCTGAGAATGATTTTTCGCTATGAGATAGCCAAAGAATTTTGCTGGCTTGGAACAAAAAAGAAAAGATCAGCTAGAGAACTTCGTATCATTAAAGTATTGAAAAGTATGAACTCCTTATAATAAAATGAATTAGTGTTATGGTTAGCAATATTATTTCAGATGCATTTCGTGAAAAATTTTCCAATAGTCCTGAGGAAGTATTTGATAGGGCTGCGATGCGCCATTTTCATTATGCGAATGATCGATTAAAAAAGAGGGAGAAATATCAAGAAAACTAGAAGAGCTGCGCATTTCGATACGCAAAATGTAATGTGAAACTGGATAATCTGAATTTTTGTTACCATAAATATTACTAACTAATATTATTTCTAAAACCTTATGAATAGGTATATTATTTTGTTATTAAATACAAACAATGAACTCCGAATAGACGACGAAATTTCACCTACTAAAATAATTTTTTGTTTAAGTTCGATGTTATTTGAAGAACATTATTCGTTTTGTTTGCCTTTATCTTTTATTTTTTTTAATACTTTGTTTTTTTTATGTATGCAGGTTGTGATAAAAGTGTGAATTTATGTCAACTTTAAATAAAAATATAAAATATGAAATCAGCATTTTTTTTTTTGTCTCATGGAAACTTACCATGAACAGTAATATAGATCTTCAAGAAGATGTGAATACGTTACATATGTACAAAATTAAAATCAGCCCTATTTTCCGATTAGAATACGACTCGTTTTCTAGAAGAAAAAATCGAGTACATAAAGCTGATATATTACTACACAAACACACCTAAATCATTCGAAATATTTCCGAAAATATAAGTCGATATCGAGTCGCTATTATGATTTGATATAGCGTTCCTTATTTTTCGTTATCGGATCGAAACCAATCCGTATTCGACTTCGATATCGAAACATAACTTCACTTAGCTGAATCGATTTCGCATCGATCTCAATTCGCAATGTTTGCTGGGCATGTTTTTGTTCCATGATTATAGTTATTATCATAGTGTGCAAATATTTGACAAAAACTCCCAGCAAACAATTTCTCGAAGTTTTGATTTTGCGAAGAATTCTCGAAGAAGTAAAGAGTAAAAAAGAAATAATTCTCGGAAGTAAATAAAATCCATCATTTGAGAATACTTCGCTTTGCCAAGATGAACTCGAACTCAAACTCGAATTCGACTTAAAAAAATTTGCCTGATCTACTTTTTCGATAATTTTTCGTTTTAACTAAATATGCTCGAAGTTTTACCTACTAAGAGTCAAGTAGAACTGTAAGTTCTGAGAATTTATTCCGTTGCGATATTCATGCATAATTCAGAAAATTCTTGCATTTCTGGCTGACTCTCGTCGAAAGTGGTGCTTGTTGTCAGAGGGTATTATATAAGTGCAGTTAAGTGATAATTTAAAATAATAAAAGTTGAAGTAGTTATTCTTGGTAAGTCAAAATTTAATATATCATTTTAATAATAATTTAATTATACGTATAGGGTGGGGTGCACTCGTTGCCGAACAAGGTACCTACCAGTACCCGGGTATTCCATATTAATCTAAATAAATTATTTTTTAAACTTTGGAGAGTAGAGATCGACGTCATCTCAGAAATTCAAAACAAAAAATTTTGTATAAAACTAATATAGAATAGATTTCTGAGATGTTCGGGATAGTGGTACCTGTCCGAAAACTAGTGCACTTACCTAGCAAATTAAGGATAAAATTTGATATATCTAAATTTATCATTTTTATTCTGATTCAAGCATCACAAGTGCAGCTTAGAAATTTATTTCAGTAGAGCTGGATAGATCTAAAAGAATTCGTAGAGAAGCTGAAGATACAGTAAAATCAGTAATTGATAACAGTGCAATATGTGAAGTTCCTTCATCCAGTCACTCATTATCCCCAAACACCCCACCTCATGATAGTTATTCAGTCTGCAGTAATTATTTTTCTTCATCCTCTAATAATTCATTTTCTCAGAATTCTCATGTTTGCTCTCCTCCATCTAGTTCCGATATTACTTCTAAGTTGAGAAATTGGGCGATTAAGAATCGAGTAGGGTATAATGGTTTAAAAGAGCTACTGGAAATTCTTTATGAAAAAATCAGTGAGCTGCCCAAAGATCCAAGAAGCTTAAAACAAACCCCAAAAGAGACCGTATCAATTCCGCTCGATAATGGCGAATATTTCCATTACGGAATAAAGGATGCACTAACAGATTTTTTTAATTTCAAAAAGTTATGACAAGGATAATATCATCCTAGATTTCAATGTAAATGGCCTTCCAATTGCAAAAAGCTCACGTTCGCAGGTGTGGCCTATACTCTCGAATATCGTTGGAACTGAATATGTCTTTTTAGTAGGATGCTATGGTGGCAATAGTAAACCACATAATTCCGATGAATTTTTAGCTCCTTTTGTGTCATAATTAATTAATATCAGCGCAAATTATTTTATTCATAATAATAAAGAATACTCAGTAGTTATAGGAAGATTCATTTTTGACGCACCAGCTAGATCATTTGTTTTGAAGAGCAAAGGTCACACGGGCTATTATCCGTGTATTAAATGTACGCAAAAAGGCGCTCTTTCCATATGAGGAAAGTGACCTAAGAACCAATGAATCTTATCGTTCGAGATCTCAATCAGAACACCATCATCAAATGGAGCCAGTGACATTAGAATCTTTAAATTTCGATTGCGTTAAGCAAGTGACTTTTGATTATATGCATGTTGTCTGTTTGGGAGTTACAAAAACTTTGTTGCAAGCTTGGACTAAATCTACCGGAAACAATTTTTCCCTTCCATCATGGAAAAAGGCACAATTTAATAACTTACTACGTGATCTAAAATCTCATATTCCTTTTGAGTTCTGCAGACATCCGAGGGATTTATGTGGTTTAGATCGTTGGAAGGCTACAGAACTCCGCCAGTTTCTGCTTTACACGGGTCCATTTATTTTAAAATTTATCTTAGATCGTGACAGATATAAACATTTCTTACACTTAAGTATAGCAATTCGAATACTTCTCAGTAAAGAAGACTGCCTTATAAATAATGCATGTGCTCACAATCTATTGGTAAGATTTCAAAGGATATTCCACACTTGTACGGCCCACAATTTCTCACTTTTAATTTCCACTGCCTATCTCACTTAGCTGGTGATGCGCGCAACCATGGATCCTTAGAATATTTCAGCGCATTTAAATATGAAAACTTCTTACAACAGTTGAAGAATGATGTTATAAAGCGGGCTTTTATCTGCAGTCAGATTTATAACCGCTTGGTTGAAAGAAGTCTCAGTAATAATTCTTCCATTAAACAAACTAACTTTCCAATATTTAGAAAATTCAATGGAACTTCCTTTGAAGTAGTATTAACATAAAAGTTCAAATTTAGCATACATACTCCAAACAATTTGTATATGACTCCTGAAAAGAAAATTTACAGAATACGAAAGATATCTGAAAAAAACAGTGAGCCATTCTTTGAGAGTTACCTTATTGAGGAAAATTTTTCTCCATTTTTCGAAGCACCAATTAATTCAATACTATTAGATATATTTTTTGTAAACAAAACTAATTTGAAATTATCTATAAATCCAGAATATCATAAATTAAATAATATTCACAAGAAAGTTGCGGTATTACAAAGTCGAGATAACATCAGTTCCTGTATCATATGATTGATTCATTCCTAAACCTAACCCTATCAATTCTTAACTATTAGCTACATTTTTTATAAAATGACAGAGGAAACTCAAGTAGATGACATTTTTAATTACAAAGCAACACATTATTCAGGTAGTAAAATGATTTATCAGATATTTCTGCAGTATTTTAAGTACTTTAAAGTTACAGAAATATACAATGAAAACCGTGAAATATCTGAAACGCCTTCACATCCATCAGCAGATGAGTCTACAAAGAGCTACTTACATTTGCAGAACGTTCCAGTTAATGGTATGTATTACAAAGCTTTCTAATTTGTGCATATGTACATATTTAAATTCACTTGGTTATAGCACCCGAAACCATAAACACCACTCCACACTCTTCACGCTGCAACTGCCAAGATGAAGTTTTGAAAGCCATTGAGGAATTAAAGAATAACTTTACTGAATTGGTGACTCAAATGACTCAAACTATTATTCAGCTGAGGAAGGAAGTTCGTGCGCTTAAAATTGAAAGGAGTCTTGAAGACCCCTTAGATAAGGAGCCCAAATTACCATTCACTTCCGTCCAGGAATTTTTAAACTTTGAGAAGAAGATATGTGATGATCTCAGTAATTTTGAAAAGTTGGTATGTATCATATACTATATAATCTACAATTATAAATTGGTGCCTACTAAAAAAATAATATTTCAGCAACTGGATTTTTTTCAAAGAGGATATTCTGATCCCACCAAATTCGTAAAAAATTCTTTACGAATGATATTTTCCGATGAAGTTGCCAGAGAATTTTGTTGGCTGCGCAAGAAAAACAAAAAGTCAGCTAGAAGCCTTCGGGTTATTACAGCCCTTAAAAGTAATATTTTAGATTTGTTATATATCATATATAATTATAGCAAGGTATTCAATTTTTCTAGATTCATTTCATCAAAAATTCCCTGCTACTCCGAATGACGTTTTTGATAAATTGGGAATGCGTTATTTCCAATACGCCAATGATCGGCTAACTAAGAAACAAAAGTATCAACCAAAAAACTAATACTTAATTTTCTGTCAGTAGGTACCACCTTTAGGATTTGTTGTTTTTAAGTGCAACCATGGAATGATTGTTAAAGGATTAATACGTACCACATATTATTATGTAATATATATATATTATTACTACTTTTGAACAAGGAATAATGTTATAATTTTATAAATGAACTCATTTCATTATAGTCTTTAAGTGTGTCGATTATGAACTGTGAATAATGTGATAATTTTATAAATGAACTCATTTTATGTGCTTCCTTTAAGTACTTGCATTATGAAGACTTGATTTTTTTTTTTAGACAATAAATCATTCGAAAAAAATATATTATAAATTATTATCACTTTAATAATCTCCCGTATGACCTTTAGTGAAGACGGAAGCTCTCTGTCTAATCCTAATCCATAATGTTTTTCTTGCAGCGTATCAATAGGCAAATGGGTTCCTACATTATCATCGTAGAGAAGTTCCTTCAATTGATTTTGAGTTGAAGATATTTTCGAAATCTATAAAGGGCAGCAATGAGAATCTGTGCGCTTATTGAACGACAGGTACAATTGATGTGAACTAGCCAGAATCGTTAATTTTTAAAACCAACTAGTTTTACGCCCTATAGCAACCTGCAAAATGACAACAACAATTTCCTTAAATTTTACTTCAAGAAGATAAATGAAATCAGTATGAAGTTATTCTATTTAAGGTGTGTAACAGGTAATAACTCGTTTACCCGTTTCGATATCGATTCATTTTTTCGAAGAAAACTCGAGTATATAAGGCTATTATATGCAACCAAAATACATTCGAAAATTTCGAGATATTTTCGATAAAACGACTCGGAATCGAATCGTTTTTACGACTCGATATAGCGTTCCTTTTATTTCTTTTTCGGATCGATATCGAATCGAAAGCGACTTCGAGATCGAAGTCTTAGTTCACCTTAACGAATCGTGTTCGATTCGATATCGAATCGTAATGTTTACTGGGCTCCACCGTATATTTATACTACCATATATTGAGCTATATTTGTGTGTGTTATTATTTGACTAATTTTCGCACGTAGGGATTTGATAAATACCTGTACATTAATTTTTTCTTAATAAAATCTGTATAGAACTTAATTTAATTTTATCAAGTTATTTTCTTTTCTTTTTTAAAATATTATGTTGTTTAAAAAACTAGCGTTCCATTTTTATTGGTTTACAGTTCTTTTATGTTTTGTATATCTTTACACCCATAAGAAAATTATGTGAACTATAGCGCAACATTGATTATTATTATGTTATATGTTTTTTTATTGAACGAGCTATTCTACCAATCTAATAAAAAAAATAAACTAGTGCGAAAAATATTTAAAAAAAAACATTTTTGCGTTCTATTTATTTCTAGACGTATGTAATATTTCATCCATTAGATGGCCACATTGCTCAAAAGCTGGCATTTTTTTCCATAATTTTTATATAAACTCAACAAGTATTACTACAGAAATAAATTTAAGCATGTAGCTTTACATACCCTTTTTGAAATTATCTCACTTCATTATAGGAAAGCGCCTCCAATTTAAATACAGTGTGCCCCATTTTCGAATCTAAATCAACAATTTTCTTTAAAAAGAACGCGTGAAAAATGTCAGCTTTCTAGTTAGACGGACATGCAATAATATATCCCATCCACTTTGCTCTACCATAATTATTTCTATGCGTTACAAACGGAATGAAAAAGTAATAGTAGGTATAACCTATAAGTTTAATATAGGGCATAAATCTACTCAGAGCTTGTGGTACAAATTGTTGCCCCTGACCCTAGGGACATAATTTTTACTGGGTATATTAAGTTTATCGTTCCATTTGTAAAGCATAAAACCAATGCTGGGAGACAAAAATAATATTGCAAGTTATTTTGATTTTTGGCATGTCCGTATTTCCGTCCTTCCATCTGTCGTCCTCTCGATAACTCCAGAATGCGGTGCATAGAAAGCTGGAATTTTGCAAACTTGATCTTCTTAAAAATAACCGGCCCAGTGATAGTCGGACTCGCGCACGAAGGGTTCCGTACCATCGTTCAAAATTTAACATTATGTACTTTATATTTATTTTTCAAATGAGAGTAGGCGTCATGTGAAAAAATAATGATGTCATATGACAAAGAATAATAATGCTGTCGTTTGAAAAAAATGACTACTTATGATAATAATAATGAATTAGAATAAAAAGAGGAAAACAACCCCGAAGAAATCACGTTTCTTGTATTGGGCCCCTTCAATTTTTAATTTAAATTTTATTTTTATTATTTGTGTTGCGCGCGTGCTCCGTGCTTTCCTGTTTCGTGGGGAGAAGAGAACACTGCGGAATCTCGGGTTTGGTCTGAGGATATAATGGAAAGTAGAAACACAAGAATTCAAATGTACCGTTGTTTCAATAAAATTTATTTATTGGTCTTAACAAGGCGATGACTCTACGTTAAAACTAACTTTACTTTTCTTTAAAAAATGAAAACAAAGATCTCTACTTTAAATTTATCAAGTTGAAATTAAAATGAAATTTATTGATTAACTTTCCTCCGAACCAATTCGACGGTGCGTTGTCGCGATGTTACCCAAGCCTGCCCTTGCTTAGGTTTCTTTATTCAGCCTTTGGCTATTGTGCTCGCGCCATCAGCAAAAACTTCTCACGATCGCGCCGCTCACGTGATGCATTTTTCTGATGATGAGCGAGGCATGTTATCTGATACGCCACTTGTGGCGTATGCATATTTAAGTATTCAAAAGGAATTACGTTGGAACAAAGATACAATTTAGGCACTTTGTGTTTATTAAAAATGAAGCGTGTGCATATTCAACTGTTTGAGAATGGAAAATTTGTGCTGACAAACCTAAGTGGATGTTAGGGATTTCATTTCAGGAAATCTGAAATGAAATCGAATTTAAGTGTATGCACTCAAAATAGGCCAAGTAAAAAAACATATGCACTTGGAATGCATGAATGCAAATTTGAATACGCGTTATGATATGTGAATATATCATAACATTTGTTGTTATAGCGGGGATAGAAGTACATACTCTGTGAAAATTTCAATTGTCTACCTGTTACGGTTAATGAGATCCTTTCCGAGATAATAACAAGATTGAGAATAAAATGGGGAAAAAAACGCCAAAAAAATCACGTTTCTTGTACGGGGGCCCCCTTTAATTTTTAAAATTATTTAATTTTTTATATTTGTTGTTATGTCGCCAATAGAAATACATAGTCTATGAAAATTTCAACTATCTACGGTTCATGAGATACAACCTAGTGACGGACGGACACTGAAGTCTTAGTAATAGGCTTCCCGCTGTTACCCTTTGGGTACGATACCCTAAAAACGAGTGAAATTTGAGTTCGAATGTGGGACAAGCCGGACAGCACCTACGTAATGTTGCCATACACAAATTTCGTTTTTCACTACATATTTGGTTACTGACTGAGAATGCGTTGACGTGGAGAGCTTTTTGTACACGGGCGTTTCTCATAAAAATTGTAAATACAATTTCAAAAATGAAATAAATCGAACAATTCCTTCATTGTGCTGTCATACAAAACTTCGGGTTTTTTCACTTTATTTTACTTTTTATATCTGTTTCCCTTTTCTAATGTTAACTTTTTTATTAAATGTTATATTATTGAATTAAGTAGTGTCGTTTTTTAGTTTTATTCTTTTTTTAATTATAGCGATGGTATACCATACCACTTGGCCACGTGGTTGCCCGAACCTGTTTCTCGCTGCTACCTTCTTAGTTTTTCTGGCGGCTTTCTCCTCTTGTTTTGCATTTCCCCGTTCCTGCTCATAGGGCGTTTGAATTGTATTTTTCGCATTAAAACTTAAGTTGAAAAAAATTCGTTTCTATGATTCCGTACACCTAAAACGATGACTTCACGTAATCGCCTGGAAAAAATAGCACGAACTCCTCCGCTTCATCTACTTCGCAACGTAGGGTATATCCACGTATTATGAGTAATTACATATATTTTAAGGACTTGTTTGTACTTGAAGTATTTGGCATATTGTTACTCCTTTTCTTTGGATATTTCACGTTTTGTATAATTACATTTTTTTTTTATGTAAAGTGTCTATTTATTTCTCGGACCATTTATTTTTTAAATCTATTATACAGTTAATTACCCACTTTCATTTAATTAATTAATTTGTAGAATCTGACACATGATCTTGATCTTGTTTTATTTAGCTTACGGCCTTATAACCCAATTTCGCTGATTTTCGAAGGCATATTTTTCTAGACGCGGTTTAAAACAAAATGACGTATATAATGACAACATTTATTTTTACAGGTCATTTATGCACATGGTTAAGTATACACATGTAAAAAAAAACAATAGAAATATTAACAAATGGCGGAGATATAACATAATAAATTAATCTCTTTTTTGCGCGCGCGTTGATGGTGTCGGATAAAAATGAACATATTTATAATTGCATAATGGATTTATCTTTAGTTTTGAACCAAAAATATTAAATAACAATTATTTTAACAAAAATTCGAAACTTAATATTTTTTTACTCAATTTTCTGCCGGTATTTTGTTTTTTGTATTTTTTTGTGTCACTGAAATTGTTTCTGTGGTTCACACCATAGGTGATGATAATAACAACATGTTGTAAAAATTTCAAAGCGAGCTGAACCTTCGTTCAAGAGTTAGAACTTTCACAAAGTTAAAAAAAGTGAATCGTGGGAAAAACTGCTTTGAAGTTAGCGGGCGTTCGTGGTATATGTGACCTTATTTAATAGCATCCTGCGCTATATGTGGGTCCTTTCCCGGCATCCAAAACGTTCGCAGCAAAGTTTTGGCATTTCTGGCGGGAATCCTTACTTCCTTTGTTGCCTTTTCAGATTGAGCTGCAGTGAGAGTAAGGCGTAATTCATCTCGAAGTTCGCAAGTCTCCATCGCGTTCGGCCCAATCGTAATACGTAGGTTAGTCATAATTCAGAAAAAGGCGACTGTTCCGTCGTTAACAGTGGTGGCCGAAATATATGCGGCGATTTAAACAATCGTTAAACCACTCCACTCCACTCATTATTATTTTGTGTGAATCCTCCTAGACATCCCTTCGCTACTAAGTTGGTACTTCATACACTGGTTTCATCGCTTCTACCATAGTTTTGTCTAGTGCAGGTTTATAGGTATATGAGTCGAGCGTGTTTGCACCAACTTTCTTTGCCAGAAGGACAGTTGTCATGCTGAAAATTTTCATGAGTTGAGCATATGTTACCCAGATTCCTTTCTTAATGTCACAGATAGACGTACAGTTATATCTCACAGCCAATCCATAAAAAAACTGTCAATTCTCCAATCAATTTGGCTCTTCCTCCGAGACATTTTGATTGTTTCTTGACGTTGCGGAGTCTGCTGCCTAGTTGTTTTTAAACATTACCAATTCTCGCTTACGTATCATAATATTCTCTCCTTATGAAGGGGCTTCTGTGATGCTCTTGAATGTATTTGCATCGCTATCTGCAACATAATACAAATATTATGTATCGTGTAAATATTGAGATCTGGGGAACATTTCAACAATTGCGTCTACATCCATCTTCCCAGAATTTCCTTCGTGGTTACTTGGGCATTTATCTTCATGTTCTGCGTACAATTTTTCATATTCTTCTGATCCCTATTCTTCGCTCCACGATTGGCAGGCGTTACAAAATGATGACTTCACGAAAACGTCGACAACCTTCCCAGACAAAATTCCGATAATTGTCGTAACACCCTGCAGCGAGGAAAAACCTCTTCTTGTCCAAGAATCATCCGGGAGACTGCAACATCTTTGACTGCACCTCGTGTTTGTTTAGTAATTTTGTAGTAGAGCGTTTCACTGTAGCATTTTGGGAGATTCATAATACTGTAGAAATTGTTCATTCCCGTCAATCCAACACCTAATATTCGCATAACCAACGTGAAACTGTGATTGATTTCGTAAAAATAACTTTTTGGTGAAGGACTCGAACTTATCTGTTTTTGCTCGCACTTCTTGCACTTGATAACTAAGGTAAATCCCAATACTCTAACGTGTGTTTCAGAGGAGCTGATGTCACTGTTACAAGTTTTGCACTTTACGAGAGAAGCAATTGCAGTGAACACGGATAGAAAAATCAGGATTATTTAGCCATGTGCTTGGTCAATATCTGCTGTTCGGCTTCTGATTTTTCGTATACTGATTGCCGCGAAGAAGAAATATTTTACGAATGCCTGGGCGTCTGCCCATGAATCGTGAACCCTTCTTCCCTAAATTTGTATGGGTTTCTTCAATATCACTCATGTTAAAATATCACTGTCACAGCTCACAGTTTTCTCTAGCCTCTACAATGTCTCAATTCGAACTAAATAATTTTACTTCTACCTCCTGGTTTTATGTTTGTGGCGAACCGTAAAAAACCGTTAGTTTTATCGCAGATCAAACCCACAAAACCCGTTACTTTTGCCGTTACACAATTCTATGTAGAGATAATAAGTGAACAATAGAAAAGGGCAATTGCCGATCTAGCGCACCTGTCTTAGTACAGCGTGACCGGATACCACCGCGACCTGCCTGCTTTCAAGAAAAGAAAAGCTTTTACGCTATAAATGCCGCAATTTTAAGAATTACTAAAATTTTTCAATTCTGTAAAGCTTAAAATATTTCTAACCGTTCAGGCGAAGATTTTCCTTTGGTTTATTTGTGCTTCGGGGGCTCCGTGAATAGCTCCCTATTCGATTTATCTTGTCATAAAATATTGAAATGAAATTGAATTGAAAATCCGAGTACCTCTGAAGTGGTTGAAACGAGTGTTTCTCTTCCGATAGGTTTCGTAATCTAGCCTTCTTTGCATAAAATGCCACGAAAGGTCCTAACCGTTACTTTTTCGTTATCTTCTGAAACCCCATACCGCTCTCCTGAGCTTACAGAAGCATACATCACTCATCATTTGTCATCACACATTTTAGCAAACTCAATACTCTGAAGTATAGTACTATAGAACTAAATAAGTCTGTTGTGCAAATTTAAAAATATAGCTAATTTCCTAAAAAGAGCAGTTGTCTTACCCTTTTCAAAATCAATAATTCTAACATAGGTAAAATTGAAGGAGACGTCTATGCTTTGGACCAACAGACCTGTTCGTGACACTTGGGAAGTGTCATGTTCTGTCGCATTCTCACAATGCCAAGTGTCACAAGTTCCCAAATTGACGCCTCTATCAGCAAAGGTACATTGAATTCCAAGTGATAAGCTCAAGTGGGTAGAAACTTTCATAATTAAACGGGCAACTTGTTATGAGATCCCTGGCATACAGGTATCACAGTTTGCATTGGTCATCGAAATAAAAGCTTTTAGATTTCTTAAAAGGCTCTTAATATTTATTGCTGGAAATCCTGACTTCTGTTGGAAATAAAACTCTATAGAAAATTGGTTGAAGGATTCTCGACAAATTATTCCCTCCTTTAGCTTTTATGTATTCCTATAGTGTTTGCAAAACTTTCGAGTCGTTTACGATCCCATTAGAACCGGTATAAGCCTGCAGTTTACCGCAAAATCGAATAATATTATTCATAAGTTTTGAATATCTCTCTATGGTCCGAAATTCATAATCCACAATGAAGTTATCTAATGTTCATCACAGATCTAAGAGCACTTAGTTTCTGGTTAAGCGTATATATTTCTAGTGAAAGGCATAATAAAGGAATAGAAGACTTTGGTGTGGCTACTAATGTATTGCGGCATCCGCCTTCAAGGTTATCAATGGCTCAGTACCGAAGATGATGGGTTGGGGATGCGAAAGTTTCGTAGGTTATATGCCAGAGTGGAACTCTACTCAAGACATATTTTGTATAAATATACATGTATTGTACATGATACGGCCCGCAATGGCATGTTAAGATGATGATGAGGGCGAGAAATAGTCGCCGGACTGTCTGTTATATAGAAAAATGTGCTCTTCCAGGAGAATTTTTTGATACATAACTGGAACAAATGGAAATCATTGTTTAGCTCTTTCAATGCTTCGTCGAAAAATTACTCTTGTGTCAGATTTTCTATTTTTTTTTCTGTTGACCCCATCAGTTGGTCGCTTTAGGTCGGTAGTAGGTCTGTTTGCTAGTCGTCCTTCTTAAATCCACTCATTCCAATTCAAACAAAGTCATCACCGTCGTCGTCCTCGTCATCATCGTTGGGTGGGGGGACAAACATAACTATGCTGTCCTGATGTTTGCACAATCCTTTCATTATCCATTCCATCAGTTCCACCTAATACCTACAGGGTCTGTAAAAGTAAGGCAAACATTTTCAACAACTTTTTTTTCATAAAAGGAATATTAGTACGATGTACTGTCGTGTAATACACGATGCAGTGTTTCAATTAAAAATACATAAGCGTTGTACTAATTTAGATCTCATCTGAGGATAAGACTATGAGCGTGCCCAGCCTTCTTCAAGCTGAGGAGGGGGACACATAGTAATGACACTAGAAAATTTTTTGAGTGTAATTTAGTCTATCTTTGAGTTGTTATTAAATTGCAAACTGTTGACTTTACATAGACTTTTGAGGGGAATGTTAACCGCACTCGTCTCGAAGGATAGACGAGTTAACATAAGCGGTTGAAGATGAAGGTTTTCAGAATGTGAAACCTTTATACAGCTTAGAAAAGGTTTTTAAATTTGAAAAAAAATTTTAAAGGTAAATTTACTTATTTCAATGCAACGAATATTTTAACTTATTGAGAAAAATCCAATGAAAACACGCACAGTGGGCCTCGCCCGCTGTTTTTTATACTTATATAAGGTTAATAAAAGATAAGCTCAATTCAATTCAATTCAGTTCAATTAGTTAATTAAATGACATCTACACAATTAAGTTTCTTGTTAAACTTATATATATGAGCAGGAGATAATGAAAATACAATTAACTCAACAGCTAAACTTATGATATGCTATAATAATAGGAAATAAAATAATAATAGTGAAATGGAAAAACAAAAATAAAATAAAGATCAAAACAATTAAAATTAAAGTGAAAAGAAAATAAATAACTATCTATCTTGCAAGAAGCCCAATAAACTCATACAAAAACTATGACCGCTGCTATCATTCTTGAGTTCAAGGCAAAGAGAGATCAATAGTCTAATGGTTTCGACAAGGAATTGACGCTCAGAAAACTGATTTGTAACTTGAAATAATTAAATTCATTTTCATATGATACAGTAAAAAAATGATCTTTTGATGCAAACGTAAAAAAATGATCATGCGAAAGTCCAAATATGTACGAAGTGTGCAACCAAAGATTGAATTCACATAAGCTTTAATTAAAAATACTCGAGATTGAACGGGCGTGTGCGATGCAGATAAGGAAAATTTGCGAAAAGTTGCATATATACTTGACACAACAGATTTGAAATGATCCGACCAAGTTAAAGTTCGGTTCTGTAACATTGACTATCTTTTACCACGTCATGATTGGGAATCACCTCGTAGTTCATACTGAGCACAGGGAAGCTGGCTATATCAATTACGGTGTTATGTATAATTATGGTATTGGACTTACAAGGGTTCAGAGCAAGCTAATTTTCAACGGCCCAACTTAAACGCTTCTTCAGTCAGAATTCATACACACGCTAGCATCACAAATTTGATTCTTCTGATAGGAAGATGGTAAACAGTAAAAATCTTAAAATAGATTGCTGAGGCACGCCACTAAATACTGGCAGAAAATCAGAAACTCTGCTGTCACAGCAAACCTGCTGCAGCCGACCTATGAGGTGACTTCTGATAAGCTTACACGCTAGAGTAGACAAGTCCAAATGTGTAATGAGTTTATTAATTAAGACGGGATGATCAACTATATCAAATGCTTTGGAGAAATCTAAGTAATAGGTTTAGAATAGTTAAATTATTTGCCGCCATTGCTAAGCGAATGTCATCGCTTATTTTAATTAAGGCTGCGATACACCTTTGATTTGGCCTAAAGCCGGATTGATAGCATGATAATAGACCAGTACTTTTAATATAATAACATTGCTGATTGTGCATTAATTTTTAGAGCACTTTTGAAAAGGAAGGAAGTATTTAAATACGACAATATTCTTGGGTACCTAATGTTTTAAGAACTGGAACGATTTTAGCTAATTCCAGTTGATGGGAAATATGGACAATGAAATAATATTATTAAAGATATATGTTAAGTGTGCAATTAGGAAAGTAATTATGATTTATATAAACCTGGGATGAATACCATCAACTTCCAAAGCATTGGATCTAATGGCTATTATAGCATATATGTACACTTTAATCTCTGTTACATTTATGAATGAGTACCCGTTATTTGGATCGTCCCGATGAAAAATTGTTAAAACATTTCCCGTTTCTGCCGCCATAGATTCAATGGAGGTGGAGTGAGTGAACGCAAGAGTTGGTTCATTTAAATCTTTAGAAACAATATAGGACTTTAATGTACCCACCCTTATGTCTCTTAGATTCATCAATAGCTTTTTATTAAGGAGCTTCATATTGAACTTCGTTTTGTAAAAATTTGCAGAGAGTACGAAAAATGTTCCACCATTCAGGAGTTCTAAAGCGTTTCCACCTTTTTTTAGGCCAAATTAAAAAGATAGCTCACTAAAGATAATTGACCATTGATATCAAAGAATATTTTCGATTCCAGGTCAATATTAGAAAAATCGCGTTAATAGAAAGATTCTTCAGCAGCATCCGTTCGCCCCACACCATATATGAAAAATATTAAAAGTTGTGTACTGAAAACTGCTTCAAAAATTCAACATTTTCAACATTATAAACAATGAAATGGTTCAATTATAAGGACGAGGTAGAACTAAAAGGCGCTGCACATATATTATTCACAAAATTTAAGCCAAATGATGGGTCCATATCTCCGAATATCTTGCTGTTGCACTGGAGTTCAGTAAATCTATGTTGAAATCGCCACAGATAATTATAAGGGCAGCCCAGTTTGAGACACAAAAATCATATCCATACGAGAATTATTAAAAGTATCTCTAAATTCGTCAACCTTTGTAAATAAATTCTGGGCAGTAAGATGCCAGATTTTCAATCCACGGCTCTACATTATGTTCAACAAAATGCAGGATTATTGACCAGTCCATCAGACACTGGAAACCTCAACTATTCATATTATAAAAGAACTTAAAAACAAAGACTTAACCAGCAAATGACACAGCTTATATGGAAAATGTAACAGGAATACTTGTTATCATTTAGACTTAAACTGCAAGATTGATTAACAATAAACCAAGAAGGGTTAGTCTGCAGCTGGCAACAGTAAGATATGTGTTCACTAAATCAGCTGGGTTAGTACGTCCGCTGAAGACCAAGAGGAAGATTATCTCATTTACGAACTATGCCAGTAAACAAGGATAATATGTGCTCAATTTTTGAACTGCGGAACGGTTGCGGAGCTCTTTATACACTTGTCTCCAAGAATTTTACTTGTTCATACAGGTACCTACATCCAACGGAGAGTATATAAAGTGAATGGATTTAATGGACATATAAGTAATTATGAACTGACGAGCTTATTACTCAGCGTTAATATATATATGGTAAGTCCTATTCCAATCAAATCAACATCGCTAAATATGACTTTAGTTTTCACGCACATATATTGTGAGATCTTGCCCCGAAAGTGGGGCTTAGTGCGAGATTTTAAAGCGAAAGCTCAGTCGTTAAATTTCAAATATTAAATTTAATTCAGCAGATAACGCTTAGAACTATATACCACAGTACAAAATTCAATTAAAACTTTACACTACTAAAACAATAATTCAATATAAAGAGCATCAAACAAATAAAAATTCAAACTAAAATCCAGTTGCATTTGAGTGCCGTTCGTTCGGTCGTTCCTTCAGTTCTGGAAAAAAAGCAGAAGAGCAGAATTACTTGGCTGTCAACGAAACTTCTGTGATAAAGATAATGCTGCAAGTATGCAGAAGGTTAGAAAAATGATGCACAGAATAAAACTTTGTGAAGTTATTTGACGGGTGCTGGTACGTGTGGGCAGGAAGGCGGAATACGTAAAAGTGTTGCAACGTGCCCGAACGTGTGGTGCTGAATAGATGTAGCACAATAAAAATGTTACAGAGTGCACGTGATGCAAGGTGTAACTCTGAAACAGAACTAGACTTTTTTAATAGGGATAGAGCAATATTTTCAGATTAATCTCTGAAGAGAATTATTCTTCGATTTAGGTGTGGGCAGGAGTGTAGCAGATTAGTCTTTAGTGCAGACTTATTCTTTTGTTTAGGTGTGGCCACGAGGGTAGCAGATAAACCTCTGCGGCAGAATTATTGTTCTGTTTAGGTGTGGGCATGAGAGTAGCAGATTAGTGTCTGCGGCAGTATTATTCTTCTGCTTAGGTGTGGGCAGGAGAATAGTAGATTAGTGTCTGCGGCAGTATTATTCTCCTGCTTAGGTGTGGACAGGAGACTAGGAAATCATTGAAAATTCTCAGATTAATCTCTGAAGTATAGAATTATGGTGGTTAGGAAAATATTGTTGTTTCTCGGATTAATCTCCCAATCACCTGAGCCAGCAATGATTTTCTGCTGCTGTATCCAGTTATTAGTCCTCGCTTCAGTGTTGCCGTAGCGACAGTTGTTGTATTTGCTTGACCTTTGCGGCGAGAACTTTTTCATTTCAGGTAATGTCACTATTTGACATTAGGAAATGTAAATATAAAATTGGGATGTATACAGTAGGTTGCTTTTGCTCTTTTGGATTTATTTACTGGTTATTAATAAGTTTTGTGCTAATATGTATAGAAAACGTATATAGGACGGCTTTATGTAGAGCCTGAAGTGGTGGATTTATTATAATTACATAAGTATATGTGTTTTTTTAAACTTAAAACCCGATTTTTTGTAGGTTTTTCTTTTCATACTTATTAGGAAATGCTCACATCGGGGGATTAATAGTCTGCATCGGGGGAGTATTGACATGATGGTGGACTGAACATATATACTTAGAGTCTACTTTGGGGGAGAGAAATGAGATATTAGTAAGGTTTTATCTATATGTCAACAAGGTAGATTAGTGGGAAGTAGAAACGTGCACAAGTCTTGTGAGACATGCCTGCAAGAAATCATGAAAGCAGTGAGTGATACAATGAAGTCTAGTTCCCTAGCGAAAAATTCGGAATATTGACGAGGTATCAGTAACTTTCCGATAAATATTATACGGCTATTTCGTACATCGTGGACTTATTTTTAGGTCACAGAATCACCGAATTAGATCAAATTTTCATAGTTTATAAATAAAATACGAAAGCAGCTCACTCTTACTTCTTTTCTGCATACCGCGGTACATCGTCCGTCAGAGTTCTTAGAAATATCGTCAGTTTACTACGAAATATCATATTCAAAAAGTCATATCTCAATTATTGAACAACTGGTTTTTGTGATCTATCCGTGCGTTCAGGTGTACACACCGATGTGCTTTTCAGTACATCGGTGCGCACATCACATCATTAAAAAAGTAGGGATAGCACCTTGTAACCTTCCGGCCAGTCATATATACCTCTCAGCGTGGCCGCTTCTCGACCACTCAACTCAGCGAGGCAGATGACTGGTCATGGCTACTTTATGTCCCTTTTAAGGTTGTTGAGGGACAATGGAGGTTGATCTTTAGGCGAGCACGGTACAGGCTTTTTGCCGGCTCAAGCTCAGGGCTGGGTTAGGTTCTTGCTCGCTGTTCAACCACCTATTACTGTACCGCTGGAAGATAGAAAGAGGTGGACACAAATAAAAACACAAAAATAAAAAAAATAAAAAAAAAGGCTTAAGATAGGAAAGGGAACACCACCCAGAATGGTGGGACACCCTGGCTACTTGCATCACCCGCCACTGCCCTCTTCATACTCCTCGGTGTGCCTGCCAGTTACTTTAACCTCCCGGCATCTCGAGCTTCCCCAAAACCCTAACCAAACCCGACACCAAACGAAAACATGAACTTAGCACATGGCCATTATTATTTATTTATTTCCCCGAACACGCACAAAAGTATAAATGGTCACACATTTAGTCAAACAGGTAATATATGGGTTTTTGTAAATCAATTCATGAACCATCAGCGGGTATATAGGTATAGATATATTAAGAAAAAAAAAAACATTAAGTTACTGCACTAGCCTATATATTAATAATCATGACGCGTATATATATGTAGATATAAAGTAAAAGAAACTACGTCACTATATTAGCGTATATATATTAATATTCAAGCTAATACGTGAGTATGTATATATGTATAAGAATATGTCAAAGAAACATTAAAAAAAGCAGAAAAAAAAATCGCTATGAGAGAATTCGCTAATCCAAATTACCCTTACATTAGTGGACTATTCTAGGAATCTAAAATAAAAAAAAACAAAAAAAAATACAGATCGCTAAGTGGAAGTATGATGGTAGCTTACATGTATACAAATATATGTATATATAAGTACTAACTATCCGGAAATACTTCGCAAAACAAAAAAACTACTTCATTATAATATAATATTCCGCAAGACAAAAAAAACTACTTCATTATAATATAATATTCCGCAAGACAAAAAAAAAACTACGTTAATATACTAATGTACTAATTTAGATTTCTATGGGAAAAGAAAAACAACAAAAAAAAAAAAAAAAAATCGCCAAGTTCCGAATTCATTGCTAATATATATATATATATATAAAAAAAAAAATTGAAATAAACGAACAGAGGAAGAAATATAGAATTAGCCTATAACCCCGAGAAGACAAGGAGAAGAAAAAAAAATAAATAAAACAATCTACTCACATTACAATTAATTTGTCGCAAATTTACTTACTTGTCAATCTCCCGGCGATGAAGCGCTTCAGCGGCCTGGTGACTAACGCTGTGAAAACAAATCAACAACAAAAAAAAATACGGACAAAAAGATAAGAAATTTCTCCTGCTTGCTCTTGGGTTTTTTTTTTTCTTTTCTCTCCTATCAGTAGATTTTGCTGGTTTCTCCTCCGTTCCGCTGTCAAGCTCCGACGATGATTTTGGATGATGTTTAACCCCAAGAAAATTTTTTTGGGCGCTCTAGGAGGCGCCAGGTTCAGCCCTATCGATGCTGCGCAAACTTCACTGGCCGATTTCTGTACTTTTGTTTCTTTGTTACTTTGTCCTTTCCCTCCGGCACTGATCCACGCCGTGCAGGCCAAAGACTGTCACCTGATATCTGCACTCAGACCAACAGAAAGAAGAAACCTCACTAAATAAATTTTTCCCGGCAATGAACAAGTAATCACACCTCACCTTAGATTTATCCAAAATTCCCATCTTTGAGGGCAGAAAAAAAAAGCTTATGCCGTCACTCAGTAACTATCGAGTCACATCCACAATCAAATTTAAAGATAAAAGAAAAAAAATGTAAACTTCTCGTATAAACGTTTCAATATTACCGCATGCACGCACAATTGCTCGATGCCCAGTCTTTATTTAAGGAAATATTATAGTCACTTCTGATTTGATTTTTTTTTTTTTCAAATTCTGTAAGGGCGCACAAGACTCGAAAAACAAAACACAAAACTGGACGAGCTCCCGCGGAAGATCTTTCTTCCATCGAATTGCTTTACCAAGTGGAGTTTCGATCGCCACATACCGAAAAAAACGATATGAGGGAAAATTACCCAAGTCCATTGCACCTTATCGGTCAGCACCTTTATTGGGGTGATCGGAAATGCTCGAATTACATTTCTAGTTTTTTGTTTAAAAAAAACGTTAAGCGTGCGGTTTATTTTTATTGAGTGTCTCGAGCTTAATTTCCGCTTGGACTCAATTTATTGCCTTTTCCTTGCGAAGAAGAAATAAAATTTCTCTTTCCCATATGCATCTGCAGCAAAAAGAAGAAATAAGAGAATTAGATTTTCTTTACTTGCAACAAGAAAAATTATAGCCGTTACAACCTGAACGGTTGGTGTGCACTTCGATCAGAAATGTCAATTTTGAAAGTTCTTTAAAAATAAAACTACGCTAAACATCAAAACTACAAAGCGCACCGGGACACTACGCTACCAGACCGAAGCGTAAAATGTGCACACCGATGTGCTGGGGAAATGACAACACTTCGGTCGCCTGAACAACATGGTGTGTAAAAATGTGACATTTTGCGTCCACCTGAACGCACGGCATTTGTAAAATAAAGCTACATACTTCATATTTTTCAATAAAAATACAGTAACACCAAACTATTTTTTTTCTTAATAATATAATATGTCTTTTAAAATAAAAGCTTTACTTACTATTGCGTATCTTTAGCACTTTTTTTATGTTTTATTTTGATGCCCTAATCCTTAACTAAGGCCTTAACAGCCTTTTAAGAGAATAAATCATGAATACCTTATTCTTAATTTACATCGTTTTGGTGCTCACTATTTTTTTCTTTAAATGAATCCATTCTTGTTTGTTCTGTTGCATATAAACGGTTTTATTTCGCAATAACCTTTTCCATATAGTACAAAGATCGCCTTTGCTCTTTATAATTTACTACTTTATCTAATACCCTAGACAGATCGCCTCTAAAATTACTCAATATGAAATTCAGTCATATGAATGAAATAACACATCTTCATAAACAATGAATGAAAATTAGTTCATTTGAAATGTCATTGAAAGTTCCTCACTGAGAGTAAAGAGTATGACAGAAGATATTTTGTTGATATTGAAATGGCCAAAAATAGAAGTAAAGATACAAATCTATTTCGTGTATCAGTTGATGGCTGTGATTGCTGACTTTATTAAAAAACTTTTTTACTTTCCAATAAATTTGGTTCGGTTCATTTTAATGACGGTAGGTGGAACTTTTACTGCAATTTCACTCATATGCTCCATTCAATTCAAATTGAATCGAATGTTATAAAAGGGTTCTTGGTGCACGTGATTTGTGTGACACACTGCGCATTTGACTCCATTTAATTAAAAAGTTGATTCATTATTGAGACAGTTTATCTAGGGAGGGAGGAACTCTAAAATTATCATGTGTAACAGGTAAAGAAGAAAAATCCTAAAATCTTTTCTTTCTTGAGTATGGGAATATTTTATATTCAATAATGGTGGGGAAAAACCGTCGACCTTCGTCAAATCTTTAAGACTTTCCAAGTGTTCTCGTCTCAGTGGATATTAGCATCTGGCCATTTGTGGTCTAGTAATAAAGATTTTTATAATCCCAGGAAATACGAATATGTATTTGGATAGTAATATATATGTACAGCTTGCCGTCACACAACAAGCTGTAAAATAAAGATATCGTGTAACTAATTTTTTTTTTATCCTTTTTGGGACACTTAAAGTATTAGAGTAGAATAAAATCATAAGTGAATTCAAGGTCAAAATTAAAGCCTGTAGGCAAATGCTAAACAAATATCCCAGAATATCGGTTCTGTTAAATTCGCCATAGTTGAAATTAGTTTCGTTAATCGCGTACGATCTGGACCTGGAGTTGGACTTGGGCTTAAGATCACTGTATTTCTAGCAATCTTCCGCGACCGATCAGAAGCTTTTGAATCTAAATTAGTCAAATCTTTGGAACCTATATATAAATTGCTGCGCTTTTGACTAGTGATTTATCTAAAGGGGGGATCAGTGATATTGTCACTGAAAAAGTATATTTTAATTAAAATTTTATTTTTTGAGGTTTTACCATACCGGAAGGTTCGTTGTGAATTCCGGAGAAATCCCTATATAGGCTGCAGTGACGTCTTTTTACAATTAACCTTGTATAAAATAAAAATAAATAAAGTTTTTATTTTTACAAATTAATAGAACAGAATCTTCTGATTTTTTTTAGATTCTCTTACGTTCCTTTTTTTTTTGTTGAATTCCATTATTATTTTATTTTTGAACTTTTTTGATTTATTATTTTGTTTACTGGTATAAATTATCATTTGCTTGAATTATTATTTTGCATTTTTAATTTGAATTTTTGTTTTTAATTTGAATTATCATTTCATTTTGAAATTTTCAAGCTAAATAATTTTTATATTCTATAGAACTGTTCATAAAAACAAACTTATTGTGATATATATACATAGTTTGAACTCTCTTATATTGGATTACAATGGGTTAAACTCATCAGTCGAGCAACCTTAAAAAACGAATGCCAGAACTCTAGAAAGCATTCATTATCACCGCTCTAATCCCACCATGTGCGTAATCTAAAATGCATGGGTAAACCACGTTCCCAAAATGACATGGATTTTTGTGTTTGCTTCCCACTCTTGCATTTTAAAATGTATGCTTGCAAAAATGTATCTTCTCTTTCACTCAATTGACGACATGAGCACGAGCTTACGTGTAGAAGCTAATCAGTAAAAACCATGTAGTAATACCTCAGGTGTATTCAGCATAATTTAGAACCATGTACATATTTCAAGCATTTAAATGTATTCTTCAGCAAGCGATATCGTTTTACCGACGTGATTTTACCATGCATTGTAGATTAGGCATTAGTAACAATACTGAAGGCTCCTTGTATAAAATTCTTATTAGCTTATCTAGCAAGGAATCGCTATGATAATGCCTTCCTGAAAAGTGATACTTACGCTATGCGAAGCACTGGTTATACTATTATATTAGTATTCTTTATGTTGAAGTCCGCTTAACAACACCTAGATTACATATTTCTGCCTACAGACATGACCTGCGCTGTGCAGATTCTACAATCAGTGCTCCTCAAAATGTAGGCCTAGCTTTAACAACGAAAATCGCCTCATCTTGTTTAGCTCTTTTCTTTCTATTCCTATTTGCAAAAAACGTCTTGTTTTACTTAGTCGCACCACTGCATTTGCTGAAAATTATTTTTATAGCTGTGAAACTCCATTTCAGTGATATGCGAAAGAAAAAGTCGTAATCATGTTCAGCCATCCTTCAAGATCTAATCTTCTGAAAGTCTTCATAATTCTTTATTCTTTTCATTTTCGATCCTGATTTATTAGCACTCACCGAACGAAGTGGACGCAAGCCCTCAGGTGCAACCATGCCCAATTAAGACTTGACGTAACTATGCAAAACCAAAAGCAATTAACAAAAAAAATCAAATGCAAGAATGCACAATCCGAAAAAAACATAACTTCAATCAATTGACCCAAAACAATACTTCCGATTAATCAGTCACAATAAATGTGACACAATAATAATAATGCATTCTAAGCAGAACATTTATTAACCCAAATGTATGTCAAAATTAAGTTATTACCTCAACAGTAAGAAGTGACTCCATTTGTTTACATGTTACGCGACATGCGTCATATTTAGCAAAGTTAAGCATAGAATTATAAATGAGTAATTTCGGGCATGTGTACATATTACAGTTAGTATTATACTAGCAGAGTATCTTTCTGTATAAATACGGTAGCAATGGTTTAATAAATAACCATAGTTACAACGGAGTTCCGAGGTATCACTTGGTGTCTGCTAGTATTAGCTGCGCCTACCTTCTAGAGGAAACCTGCTCTTGATGCTTTTCCTAGGAGATCTGCCTTGTGGATGCCTCCAATATTCAGTGCAAACACTATTAGCACATAGCTTCTGCATGGAGATGCTACTAGCTGCCAACGCTGATTACTTAGTAACGACATAGGCTACTACATGGCAACATACATTATCCAATTACCACTTAATCTAAAACGAGGTAAGTTATAACTAATTTACCACAGGATAGAGATTTGCAATCAACCCTAAAATCGAGAAGAACCAACTGATTTTTTTTTTAACCTTCCTTATTGAGGTGATGAAGATAGACTATTTAATCAGGACTAAAGTTCCAGGTACTGTCATTTTTCCGTGAAAACTTCCGAAAATAAGAGGATAAATTGTTAATTTTGGATTATCTACATGCACAAAAAGTATTATTATATAAGTGTAGGGCGGGGGTTAGAGATCCGACCTTTAAGCACTGCGACCTAAAAGATCTTTCATGCTTTCACATTCATACCAGGGTAAGCTTAAATTTTATCATATTTGAATCGCCAATTTTCTCTCAGCAAACATATTACAAACGATTAATTTCTCGGCACAATAAATTTTACCACATAGCCTTCGTTAAAGAGGACAGAATAGAGCCTTCCTTTTATGCAGTTTCATGAAGTTGTCTTCTTGTTCAGAAGCCTATATACAATGAAGAGCTGGTAGCAAGGAAATGGTAACAAAGATATTCTAGCCTCAATGCTATAAGGCGCCTCTCATTTTCCTCAAGTCCAACTGCATAGATGTGAAGTTAAGAATGCAGGCTTACGAATTATGATTACAGCATAAAGGCACATTCAAGATATAGTGATGACACATGCTTTCAGTAGAACTAACTTCAACTGTTTAGCAAGCCCAAAAATTTGCTCAATTTGTGTTTTAAATGTTTTAATTTTCCCCACACTTTTCAGCAAACTACAAATATTTCACTATTGTTCTGCATTTACCGCGAAAATAGGTAAGGCTCCAACACGATTATCCATTTAAGAACTCCAAGCATTTGTAATTCCCTAATTACGCTCCGTGTAAAACAGGAGCAGCAGAGCCTGTGTCAGCCTGGGTGAGAGAATGTGCTTTTGAGGAAATCATTTCAAGAAACATTTCCCCTAAGGAAGTGCACTTTGCGGCATCCTAATTAACTCAAGCAGTATCAGCCAGAAGCAGCAATACTCTAGAATAGAGTCATATACTACACCAGCACAATTTATACAGATTAGGAGTACAATGCCTTAGAGACTTTGTTTAGAATCCCTTGCTGTTGCATTTCTTTTCTTGCTTGTTTTCGCCGAACGCAGGATAAAATATTTTTACCAGCTATTTTAAGCCACAACTACAAGATTCTATTCCAGAAGTGTGCAGAACAATATGCTTGTTGTGTGCTGGATGTGTTCCCATTTTCAGGTATTTTAAGGTCCATGCATAGCAGGAGAGCAGGAAACTGTATATTCCCGACCCTGACATGGGATTCTTGTGTATGATTTCCTATAGTTGCAGCTAAATTAATTCGATGTAATTATTTCACAAGTCCTACTAGAGAATTGCTTGTCCTTCGAGACTCCAGGTCGAAATGGAAATGATGAGTGGAGTAAGCCGAGAAGTGGACGAAACTGGGTTACGAAATTTATACAGGCATGCTTATGGTAATGCCGCAGTTCATCAAGGGGAATTCCTGAAAGGGAAACGGGGTTTTAAAATAGCTTCCGAGGAATTTTCCTTCTACTATATTTTTTTTTTAGATTTAGGATGATCTTATAGAAGTACTTGAATATTAAGGATGAGTACCTACTTATACTCTAAATGCATGCATGCTGCATTTATGTATAGTATAACTGTAGTAATGGCAGATAAAGAGGTGCTTGGTTCTCGAAAGGTACAGTTGTTATTATGCATTAACTGTGACTTTCTAGAAAAAAGTGCCGGAGATATGGCGATCTAACAATGCTTACTTACAGGATATACATATAAAGGCTCGCGCTAGAATCGGAGAAATAATAATAAAATGTGATTAGTTGCTTACTTAGTCTTTTCAAGAAAGGAAAGAAAAATGAAATAAAAGAAAAACACTAAAACTCTTCTTGACCCGTTAAAGCTGACTGTGATTTGAAGAGAGAAAAAAGGATGTTTTTACTATTACACACCTGAAAGCCTTAAAGTATTTCTGTTAGGAGAGACGAAAAAATGGTACCCCTGCATTTAACCTCATTGCATACGACAACCACACCTTGCAATTCTCATTGACCCCTTTCAATGCTGTGACAAACTTCCAGCTTCGTTCTGCCTTTCTTTCCTGATGTTTTAATGTAGAGCTCTCTCAAGCTCCCCTACACGTGAGGCAGCATAATGCCCCTACTCTTCCAAGTATCGCAGTAAGCTACAAAAATGGTCAGATTTCTGTTGTATGAGGAATGATCTTCAACATTTGGCAGCTTCTTGAATATTCTTCTAGATTTTCTCAAAATTTACGAAAAGAATATTGAGAAAAACGGGACTGATAGATACAAAGAAAGCTTTTTTTTTAATTTTGATTTTGTTTCACAAACCCGGCCGGGTGTCAATCTTCCACCTCACGCTTGCCTAGTTCGAGGATTTATCCAGCAACGAACACTAGTATCTTAGCCACTGCTGCTTTCATATTTGTAGATCAATGCCGTATATAAGGAGGGAGGGGTTCTTATCGTATACTAATCGTGCAAAAACATTCTGGGTAAAAACTAATTCGTTTGGTGGAGAAATATATTAAAAGTATGGACAATTATTCGAACGCCTTTTCTTTAACGTCGTTAAAAACAAGAAGAAGTGTGGAATGCCAATTTAGAATTAAGTTCAGTTTATACATAGTTTTGGTGAAATGGGAAATTTAGCGCCTGACTTGATTTATATTTTAAGTAAAGAGGCTGTAAAAATGAAGTATGCGATGAAAACCATGTAGGGCATGCTGAATTCACTCCACGTCCTCTACGAATGTCTTGCACGATTCAGTGTATTTACAAATATTGCAGAGCAATCAGTAATAGCAGCAGAGGTTCCTCGTTCGAATCAAAGAGCACTACTTCTCTTGAAAAAATTGAAAAATCCAAAAATAAAAGCCAAACACTTTGCATTAAAATATTCTCAGAATATTGAAAAAAATGCATAAAGTTGAAATAATTGACTCCTCAGGTATCACTTGTCACAAACTAACAACACCCACCATCATACCACCCAATACCTGCTCACCGATTCGGCTCGCTCAGTAAACTACATAATATTTTCGAGTGGTATGGATGGAATGACATGAAAATCAAATTACAGTAGCACACTAGCATCGCAGTGACGCTGAAATCCCTAATTCGTCTTTGCAACATCAAAGCTAATGTAAAAAGTTTAAGACATTTAACTTGTTGGACTCATATGGACTCAACGGTTTGCATACCTACGTGCTATAGTTCGCTGAACGCATGGTAGCGTCTGGCAATTGATTTACACCCCCTGATGGAATTTGCATTGTTAAATTCTGAAGTATATACAGGGGGTATCGGTCTTTCTCTCAATTTATATAAGTATTGCTAGAAGCTAATAAATTCGCAGCTTTCTTAAATAACTGTTATGCACTAATTACCCCTTGACTAAATAATGTTGTGCATATGGGCGACGTTTAGGACGAAAATGTGATATTTGAGGGATAGTTTTAGTGGGTAGATTTAAATGTGGCTTTTTGATTTAGAATGAGTTCATGGGGAGCCTTCCAGTGAAATCATTAATTTTAAACGTTTTTGGAGGGCGTTTTAGTTGGGGTCGGACTAGCCCCCTTAAGCTTGTCAATCTTGGGCTGTGTGTGATATCAAATTGAAGCTCTTTCATGCTGAGTCCCCTATTCAATGGAATATATTTTTTTCTTCTGTAAGAAACTTTATAACAGACTTTTTTCTCCCGAATATCGTTAATTTGCGTGATTTTGAATTTGTGCATAGATGGAGGTATAGCTTAGTGCGGGGGCTAATTTTTCCTTTAAACGCTTTAGCATATTTGTACGAAGTAAAAGATTCACGTTTTGGTATAGCGTTTTTACTCAAGAACTGAACTTTATTATAAAAATCAATCTATATATATATACATTATGATTGTTTGCTTAAGCACTAAAGTTAATTACAAAAAAATGCTTGCTACCGAAAATTATGTCGATACATATTGTAAGTCAAGTATGCATCATAAGTTCAATCACCTGAGGTGTGCGATCGTAATATTGCTGACACTGAGTATTATGAAATTGTGTCAATTGAATGAAAGGTGAATGAAATTATGATGCAGCAATATTTTATGATTTATAATTAATTTGGAATGATTAATATTAATTGTGTAGGTATGTGTATGTACATCATATGTATTCTATACATTCTCCCCCTTCAAGGTTGAGTGACGGCAGGTCTGGATGATTATCCCCTTGTGTTAGGTGTCGTGGAGCTGGCTGCGGTTGTTTAATCTTCTTCCCTTGTAGCTTTAGTTTTTTGTGACGTCGACAGCAATAGTTTACGCAGAGCATGAGCATAATGGCTAATAGGATGTATACGCTTTTATAATGATGAAGGTCATGGGTGGTTAGCTTTGGCATATTGTTGATGCGTTGCTGTTGAAGTTTTATTGAATTTTCTAATTGGCTTAGGTTGATACTACTTGCTTCTTGAATCACTTGTGGAAGCTGGACTACTTCTTGTGATCGAGCGCTTAGGTTGAGATAGTTTGAAATGACTTGCCCGTCAGGAATGAAGGATGAGTATATGTTTCCCGATAGTTTGTTGTTAGAGCTGATATATAGTTTAGGATGCTTGATCATACAGTTCGGACGAAGTTGAATGATCCCACTGGCATTCAAAGATATTGAGTGCATAGTTTGTTTACAAATTATGTCGAAATGCGTCTCTTCATCCATTATATATATCCAGGTTCCTGCTGCGTTGAATTTGATCCATGCCCTTTCTGGTTGCTTACTTCTCAATTGGCAAAAAGATGATATTATTCGTTGTTTGCTTAACAACTGTAGTTCACAACGACTTTGATTTGACTTCAATGTAAATAACGGCTGCTTTAGTTTACAGATTAATTGAGTATTTGTTTGATGTAAGCACGTTCGTAGTTCCTCTTGGGTTATAGGGCTGTAGCGATCTCGTTGTCGATTAATCATCAGATATGCCATTGAAAGTTGAATGTACACGTGTTTGTTTTGATGAAGTATAGGTATCGGTATTAGTTTGTATAACCGATATGATTCTGCCCTCAGTAGGGGTATACGTATGTCAAACAATACTTTCTTTTCTGTGATTCTCATCATTACATGCATGGAATTGTAAATTGCTAGTAATGAAGTTTGACTACCATTTCCATGTAGTTTTAGATTCTCCGGTAGGTGTTCCCATATGATCTTGAGGTGCTCGTGAAGTTGGGTTGGAATTAAGAGCAAAGGGCTTAGCCGTCCTTGTCTGGTGTCCTTTAGCACTGATAGAATGCTTCTTTGGATGTGTTGAAAGTTGACTACGCACAGCTGCAGAAGTGAAAGTTTGTGTTACCATTATTTCTTTTTGAGAATGACGGAAGCCTAAGTGCTTCGATTTGCGTGTCGACAAAGTTCAATTGATGCTGAATCGCTTGATGGTTTTTCTTCAAGACATTGATGGCGTTTTGTGCAATTGATGTTTGATTCATCAGCACGTCATGGAACATGTTTTCGTTTTCCTTGATACTCTCAATTTTCCCTTCATATTTATCAGCAAAATCTTGTTCAAGTATGCCAAACAATTTATTTGCTATAGTTCCAACTATTTCCAAAGGGGCTCGTTTGTTTCGAGTTCATTTCATTTTGTTGATAGAGAACCTTGTTGATGTATTCACACTCTAGAATTTGATATTTCAATTGTAGCATAGTGGCACTGCATAATTCGTTGCCCACCTTTGTGTGTTCCTTCACTCCGCAGAGTTCGCCTAATCGTATTGCTAGTTTTGTAATTCCTTTAAATTCCCTCCAGTATGTTGATAAATCAAAGTATATTAGTAGGTTCCATTCACTGTTATATAATTGTACTTCAAAGATGTCCTCGAAATAGATTCCTTCCTTATTTTTGAATTTGTTAGTTGGTACGGGGCTTTGATTTCTTCGCCAAGGGCTATTACAAGACGATTACAGTAGCTTAGTACGCATTGTAATTTTCCCAAGGAAGAGCATCGAAGAAGTAGCAGAGTTATTGGTGGTTCCTTTTCGTTCGTTACAGTACTGACCTTGACTATTACTTTCTTTTTTTCTTCCTCCATGTTTTATGGGCCGTTCTTGGGGAGGTGATTGTTTCTTCTTTGAGCCATTGAGGAACCTCCCACCAGAGCATGAGATTCCTTAAGTGAGAGGGATATATTCCCCTCGATGCCACGTCAGAAAGATTCTCGAGAGATTTCACATAAAACCAATTACTGCTGTCGATGACTGCTTGAATTTCAGCTACGCTATTCCACAAATGTTTTCCATTTATGTGGGTCTTCTTGTAACCATGCAAGTACTATAGTGGAGTCTGTCCAGGCATAGCAATGCAGGTTCTCGATTTTCAGACCTTTTTGGGTTTCTTTGATGGGATTAGCCAGCAGTGCTGATCCGCAAAGCTCTAATATGGGTAGGGATAGCTTGGATTTAAGTGGAGCAACCCTTGTCTTCGCAGTTATAAGACTCGCTGAAATTTGTCTGCCTTTCACTACTCGAAGATACACTGCAGCAGCATATGCTCTTTCGGATGCATCTGAGAACCCATGCAATTCGCACTTATAGCCCTTACCTGTGTAGCCACTACATCGGGAGATTGGAATATGTGGCAAGCCTGGGAGCTCTGACTTTATTCTTTCCAAATTTTGCCGTATGTGAACGGGCAGTTCATCATCCCAATTAAATCCATGTAAACATATTTCATGGAATAATGGTTTAATTTTTATCGTCACTGGTGCTAGGAGTCCAATAGGGTCAAATATTCTTGCAGCTTCTGACAATAATTCACGATTACCTGAAGGACTTGAATTAATGTCTATATTAATTTGTACTTTAAAGTTGTCAGTAGACGGCTTCCAATGTACGCCTACTGCTTTTATTGTCTTTTCCTTTTCGAAGTCAAGCTGTTTTGCATTATCTACTAGGTCTCTTGGAATTTTGTTGATAAGATCCATACTGTTGCTTGACCATTTTCGAAGATTAAAGCCTCCTTCCTTCAAAAGTTTAATAAGTTGCGTGCTGGAGTTAATAACTTCATTCACTGAGTTCCCTCCGGAGACGACATCGTCTACGTATGTATCGTTCATGATAATTTCTCAAGCTGTAGGATATATACGTTTTCCGTCTTTGGCTAGTTAATGTAGTGTTTGAATGGCGAAGAATGGTGCTGAAGCTGTACCATATGTGGCTGTTCTCAATTGATATTCGCGAATCGATTCATCTGGTGAATCTCGCCAGAGTATTCGTTGGTAGTCTTGGTCTCTAATATCAATTTTAATCTGACGGTACATTTTTTCAATGTCCGCCGTAAATACAATTTTGTGCTTTCTCCATCTCAACAGTATAGGCAGTAAATTGTCCTGTAATTGAGGACCAATCATCACTAGTTCATTTATGCATAGCTGAGGCGTCAAAGACGTCTCTTAGTGCCGATGTAACGTAGTCATTTTTTTCTTCTGCGTGATGTGGTAGATAATGAGCGTTTTGGTTTATATCAGTAGCCAGCAACATAAGTCCCAAGCGCATATACTCTTTCACGAAATCCTTGTAGATGGATGCGAATGCGATATTGTTTTTAAATTTTCGTTCCATTTGCAAGAGTCTTGCTAGAGCTAACTGCCTAGATCCGTGTAAGTCGTCTGCTTTGTCAGGATCTTCCTGAAATGGGATACGTACTGTTTATCCATTGGCTCCTCTTCTATGAGTGGTTTTATAATGGTTTTCACATGCTACGTCCTTGCTTATCATTATCTGGTCAGACTGTAGTCCTTCGCTCTGCAAAAATCGACGAAGGTCCCTGCTGATGTCTATTTCTGAGATGTAGCATTGAATTGTTCTGTCTGCTGTTACACTGGTTACTCCTCCAGACAGTAGCAAACCCAATTCAGTTTGCTGTGCTATGGGAGATCCTGGGACTCCCCTCAAGACATAGTCTGGTAGCGTTTTTCCGACTACATATGCTCCTAATATGGCATCAATTCGACCTGGCATATCGTACCTTGGGTCTGCCTGAACCAAATTTCTGGCATGCTTCCAGGAATTCGTGTGGATTTTTTCGGCAGGCAGTATTTTTGTTAGCTTTTTGAGTACTAATGCAATGTTTGTGAGTACAAATGTAGATGCAAATCTGGGTTTTAATGTAAGCTCTACATACATCTGAATAGTTCCGACACTAGCTTCTCCAACTCCATTTACTGTTGCATTAATTTTCTTTCTAGGTATTCTTAGTTTTTGTGCTATGTCTTCTGTAATGAATGTACCTTGTGCCCCTTGATATACGAGTGCCCTTATCTGAATGAAATTTCCATCTCTATCACGGGTTTGTATTAATGCAGCTGCCAATAGTACTATATGATGAATTTGGTTTCTGGTAAAATGCATAGTAAGCTCCGTCGGTCAAATGTCAGTTCCCGAATTGATCTCTATGTATCGTAGTCCGCAAGTGTGTCTCTGATTTTTTATATTGCAATTGACATAATTGCATTATTAATATATAAATATTGAAATTGCAAGTCTGATTGGAGTATTAGGCGGACATTCATCTTTGATCAGAGAAGTATGTTCTTTGAATAACTTGCATACAGCATCCGAGGATCTGAGGGATGGCTCAGCAGTTATCACTGATCGCCCATTCGAGCAAATTAGGTGTTGCTTTATTTTTATTTCGTAATTAGGAAAAATTGCAAAACTTTCACAGGAAATTGATTCGAGATTATTGTCTCCCATATCAGAAATGACTTAAATCTTATAAAGTATTAATTTGAGTAAAAATTGTAATAGACACCATATTTACGATCATTGCGCCATCTGACTTTCAGTTGTTCCGATATTTACCAAACTCTTTGAATCAACAAGTATTCCGCCACTCCATCGCTGGCAAACGGCATATTAATTAATTGCTTGAAGAAAAGCTAAAAAAAAACCTCCGCAGACAAGAAAATCAAGAAAAGGAAGATCATGAAAAATTAATTGCAATGTCAAAATATTTGTTTTATGTTCAATTAAAATTCAACTGAATAAATATAAGTGAGATTGTATTACTTCCAAATGAACTGAACTTTTGGTTAATAATAATAATTAGCTGCCTTGAAGGCATTTAACCGAGCTTCGATAATGGCAATACTTTGATTATGTTGTCAGCAATATACACAATAGCAAAGCCAATTTTTTACTTAGTTCCTTCAATTTCTACCGAGTTTTGCTAGGTGAACTCAAAGCTTCGAAGTAAGTTGTCCAAGTCATAATGTAAAAAAAGTTGAACAGACATTGCTGCCGTTTAAAGTCATTAAATTTAAAGCTCCTTCTATAGGGATAACTACGTCGTGGACATACCTTTTTCGAAATTTATATCCACAAAGCATACAAGAAGTGATATCAAAAATTGTTCGCAAATATTTATACTTTGGCGTCTTATATCGATTGCTTTTATCAGTTCATGCCTGCAAACAATAGCTTAAACCAGAATTTCCGAGTTGGGGCAAAACAATTTGAATTAAAAAAGGTATTCCTGCAGAGGTGTAGGTATGTATATGAAACGCTGTAAGTAAGAATTGGCGCCATTATGTCGCGTGGATAAATTTTAACAAAACTGAAAATACTTTTGTGGCCATTGCCAAGAGGAAGGACAATCATGAAATTGGCATGCATTCAAAACTAAATCCGGACGAGTACTGAAGGAGTGCAGTCAGAAATGGACTTAGACAGAATTTGTCGTGACCGACATGGGAAATGGATGCTTGCATAAATCATAATGAAAGGAGTTTTTCCCATGAAGGATTTTCGAAATGTTGTTTAACATACAAGATCTTTTAAAATCTTGAAGAATATTAATTATGTTACTGACAGAAGAAGAGGGTAAGGTACACTTCCATCTATAGTATAAAGCAGCATATGTGGGTAATTAAGCAATGGGCAATAGACTGGTCTATTAAGGAAAACCTGTGGGTGACGCGGAGCACTTTAACGGAAATACATTTATTTGCGGAACTGCTGTATTGACTTGATTGTTAAGGACGCTTCCAAATTATTACTGTTCCTAAAAATCCACCTTGTGCAGCGTGATCAAGAAGTTTCTATGTATTAGTAAGTAGCCATAATAAAAAATAAGTAGAACAATGTTAGTTTTTAAGTCATTACCGTTTCAATCTTATAACAGAAAACAATACAAAATATTAAGAAAATAAAAGAAATAAATTACATTAATCGCTAGCTCATTATTTCATCGAGGTTTTACAAACAAGTCAGAATACAGACTTGTCCCCTGCGCATGGTATTGCAACGTCTCAACGAAGAAGACTTTATGAATTTATTAAATGACTTTCTTTCCTTTTATAGCCAAATCTAGAGCTGACGGAGAATAAAGAAAATCTTTCTGGATTTTCTTCTGTCTATGTTGACGCAAGAAGCTATCTCGTCCTTTCTGTCAAATACGGATAAACGAAGGGATAGGGTCATCCTTGCAAGCGTAACCCGTTGGAATAAAAGACGGATCTCGAATCAACCATTCGCTTGTTGAGATAATACTCGTACGTCAAACTCAGTGGCGTACAACATAAATTTTTGGCAGTGTGGCCACGTGCTACTCCTAGCAGCCAATTTTAAAATTTATTTATTTTCCAATCCTCAGTATAGAATAAATGGAATTGTTATTATCCGACAGGTTATAAGGATAATACCACTATTGGTGACCCCGACGTGATTAGAAGAAGCCTTCAAGCCAACTCGGTCTCGATTAGCGGACGAATTGCGGCAAAATCCCCCCAGCTCCATAGAACAATACACCGTTGACGTCATTGATTATAGGGTACTTCCTACCCAAGGTAAAGTACCGAATCAAGCAAGGATTGTACTAGGTGTTTTTCCAGAGTATTCACCATTTGCCCATCAGCGCAACTAGCAGTTGAGAGATCAAACCTTCTGTCCAGATATTTCATCGGTTGCGCGTCAGCGCAACCAATGTACCGAAAAGCACTGCGTTTTCTCAGTCGGGTATAAAACAAAGAAGACAACATCAAGAGACCAACAATGTCTAGAACGAACTCAGGAGAAGAAGAATTTTACTAGTAATACAAAAACAAGAACGAACCATCTGAAAGAACTACAAGCTCAGAAACTATACGTCATTTCAATAAAATATTATTGTTTGGACACAGCTGAAAATGAATAAAAAAAACAATGAAAATACAATACAACAAAGTATTCAATACTTCCCTGAAGTCCATGGTCTAGTGTCCAATCAGCACCTTACTTTAATAAAACTAATTAGATTGAATATTGCTAAGTACAAAGGTAAAACTAAGTATATATATGCAGACTGCCAAGAAACAGATTTCTTGACAGTACAACAACAACACTGTGTAAATGTACTTATGCGAATTTCTTAGCGAAATTCATGTTCCCTGCATAATGAACTATTGGAAAATATGCATATATGTTCATACATGCAAACAACATAAAGTCGCAGCATAAATACATACTATAATTTACGAAATTCAACAATTTTTGTCATTGTTGACATTTCATGAATCACTTTGAAAATATACAATAATTTGCATAATTTGCAGATTTCTTGCAAATTATGCATAGTCAAGCTAATATTAAAGAATTAAAGATAATATTTATGCACTTACCTTAAGAATTAATCCGTTGATTGCGACGAAAACACTCAAAACAACACGGCACTAACGAACTAAAATACCGCCGTCGCGACTGTCAACCTGACACGGCGAAAAGCTGATTATACGAAGTTGGCTACGCGCTACCTGTTGGCAATGCTTAAAAACCGCGAAAGTTACCAGGTAAATAAATATTCGCGAAAAAAGGTAAAATTAATTCCCATAATAAGTGGGAAAGAGAAAGATGCGAAAACGAGATGCAACAAAAATGAGAAATATTTGCGTTCCACAGTGGAAATTGTCATAATATGGCAGGGAGCCGCCATCTTGATAAATTTCAGAAAAATTAAAATATTTAATAAAAGAAATTACGAAAATTCATGGATAATTTTAAATAAATTAGTTGAAGGAAATTGGCACATTTTGACATAAGTATACAAGTCAAGCAAAGTCGAAAAATATGCTTAATTTGCATTTTTCTTGTGGAACGTATGTCAAAACGGCCGCTTAGAGCCCATAAAAAGGGGGCAATTCCTAAGATCTCTCTCAGTTTTTCGACAGCGATTACCAGTGTAATTTCAACCAAGTTTTTTTCTCAGTTCATCAAATTGATCTTACATGCAATTTATAGCATCTGAACAATTAATAAATATTTTTTCATTTTTCAGCAATTAAGCATAAAATAAAAAGTGCCATATAGAAAGTACAATATTATACATGCTGGAAATTGGTGTGCAATTGGTGCTGGCAAGGGACATAAATTTTTTGTTGGAGTTGGACTTCAGATAAGTATTGTGTGATACTAATTAGTGTATAATTTAAATAAGTTTCATGCATAAAAATTAAATATATGCCAGCTTTCGGCATTTTAATGATACATGCAACGAAACAAATTAGTTAAGTAGTTAAGTTAAAATAAGCGCAAAGTGAATTAAAAAATAAGTGTATAACGCGTAAAAACTAGAAAAGGCTACAAATTGCATTTAGTTGAATATATGCCAAAATACGGCATAATAACTACATATGCAATCGAGCAATTAATGAACAGAATTAAATTAGTGAAATTATAAATTGAAGTGTTTCGCATTAGCATTATTCAATAAATACAGCATTAAACATAAGCACATAATGCAGTGCCTCCTCATCATTTGCTTCCCCTGCGCCGTTATGTGCTGTCTCAGTAAAAGTCGTACCATTGTGGAGAAGTTCTCCTGGTCTGTGGTTCCGCCATCTCGAGTCACAATTCCAGCTAGCGGGAATCACACAGGACGCAACTAAGTACGCTCACGTTGTTAGTGCCCTAGACGAGAGCGTTAAACGCCAGGTGAGCGACATTGTCGACGAACCTCCCCGCAATGACAAATATACTAAAATTAAGGATATGTTGATCTCTCGACTCTCTGGTAGTGAGAATCAAAAATTGAAACAACCCCTCTCAGAACTCTCCATCAGCAGGAATTAACTCGGAGAAGCAGTTCTAAAATCTCCCTGGCTCCAAAGATTACCAACTTACATGCAACACATTCTTGAATGCAGCCCTGGTCCTGTGGAAACGTAGGCGGATTGTGCCGACTAGCGAGGTTACACCCATCTCCAAGAGTTCGAATCAGACATTAGAAGAGCTTAGGACACAGGTCAACGAGTTATCTAGGCTGGTCAAGGAAACATTGTCATTCCGTAGAGATGCACCACGGGGTAGGTCTCATCGAGATGCCTCCAGGTACAGGTCCCAGTTAAGGTATAAGTCAGTTAATCGAAATACGAGCTATTGTCGGTATCATAACAAATTTGCAGCAAAAGCTTAGAAATGTGTACCACCCTGCAATATGTCAGGGAAACCTCCACAAGCAGTGTCAATTCGACAAATTAAAGCGCCCTCCTTCTCTGGCGACAAGTCAACTTTCCGAAATTTGTTGATAGATACTGGAGCTGACACTTCTGTAATTCCGAAATCTGCTTCAGATCGATTCCCCAGTGCAAATTTTCAGTTAGTAGCTGAGAAATCATCAGGACATTTGGCACAAAAATTTTGTCATTGGACTTGTGATTACACAGCACCTTCACATGGCAATTTGTCAGTGCTGCAAAACCCATTTTAGGTGCGGAGCTCGTACGTCACTATGAGTTAATAGTGGATGTCAAGATGAAAACCTTGATCGGTCCTATCACCAATTTGAAGTCAGGTGCACAACATGTCAAGGGCCAAGAATTAAGACTATCGGTCCTCATCAATGCGGAAATTGACCTCAAATTCAAAAAATTCTGCTTGAGTACCAGTCCATTACGGTGGAAGCCGCCTATTCCAAATCAGTGGCCCACACAGTCACTCACCAGACAGACCAGACCAGGTTCCTCCCATTTCTTCAAAAATTCGACGCCTCCCTCCCGAGAAGTTAACCGACGCCCGAAAGGAGTTGGAATTCTAATTGAAGCAAGGTATCTGTAGACCTTCGGACAGCGCTTGGTCCTCACTGTTGCATCTTGCCAAAAAGAAAAATAGTGAGTGGAGGCCATGTGGGGACTACATATGTTTAAATGCATGCACCGTCCCGGACAATTACCCAATCCCATTATTACACCACTTTATATCCAACTTACAGAATTGGGACTATTTTTCAACTTTAGGACTATAAACGGGTTATCATCAAATTCCTATCGAACCCAAAGACATCCCAAAAACGGCTATCTGCACGCCGTTCAGTCTGTTTGAATTTACACGAGACTTTTGGGCCTTGTAACGCAGCTCAAAGCTTTCAACGGTTTATACATACAGACCTTTGAGGATTCTCTTTCTGTTTTCTGTATTTAGATGACACTTGGATTGATTCAAAATCAAAAATCGATCACTACAGTAACGCAGAACTAGTGTTCAAGAAAGTCCAGGAATAAGATCTAATCATTAATATTGAGAAATGTACGTTTATGCAAAAGGAGACAAAATTCTTAGGTCACCTCATCACACCTCAAGGCATCAAGCCCTCTCCTGAACGAGCCGTGTTGATCAAAAATTTGAAACTTCCTGAGACGGTCAAACAATTACGACGATTTTCAGGTATGGCGAAATTTTATCGTAGATTCCTACCTCATGCTGCATAAGCTCAGATTTCACTGAACCAGTATCTCTCTGGATCCAAAAAAGACGGTGCAATGCGAGTCGCGTGGTCAGTCGAAGCGAAGAAATCCTTTGACTTAGTAAAAAACCAGTTGGCACAAACTGCCCTGCATGCTTTCCCTATTCTTTCTGCCGATTTGTCTCTATGGGTGGATGCATCTGTTTACTTCATTGGAGCTACAGTTCAGCAAAAAGTTGATGGCAGCTGGCAACCGCGGGGGTTTTAATCAGTTAAAGTAAATAATGCTCAGCGTAACTATAGCACTTACGATAGAGAACTCCTTGCGGCATAAAAAGGTATAAAATATTTCCAGTATCTGTTGGAAGGAAGACCTTTCTCTTTATACACGGACCACAAGCCGCTTCCAGCAAAATCCGGAGAAACCATCTCCACGTCCACGCTTCCTCCATCACAGAGCTTTAGATATTGTCTCTCTATCATCGATAGATTTGCAAGATGGCCTAAGGCAATTCCCTCGACACGAGGCACTATGTCAGAACTGGATAGCTCGTTTTGGGGGACCCAAAACAATAATCACAGATCAAGGATTACAATTGGAATCAGTACTATTCGCTGAACTGTCCAAGTTACTAGGTTTTGCGCTGACCGCTGCACAGATGGCCTAGTAGCCGTGGGCCTAAAACATTGTTTGCATTTACATGTTGGCTTAATTTTAAGTATTATATTACAGAAAGCAAATAATGGAAATATATAAGTAAGTAAATAAATAGGTTTTGCAAGCAATAGAACTACGGCATAGCACCCTCAATCAAAAGGTTTCTTAGAAAGGTGGCACAGAACTCTGAAAGCTTCTCTCATAGCGTACATAGAAAAATCATGGTCCAAAATTTTGCCGTTTGTCCTATTAGGTCTTAGAACCACTTTCGGAGAGAAATTATTGTCAGCACCTGCGGAACTGGTATATCGGAAGAATCTACGTACTCGAAGTGACCTCCTGCAAAATTCTGAAATTCATCCACAAAGTCAATTGGCATTTCATTGCGCAATTTTTTCTCTAATATCAGGCCCATTCCAGCAGCAGACCATTCGCGTCAGACCTTGTTTAAAGTCAAGGCTCTCGACAGTTGTGCTCACGCTTTTATTACAACGGACTCTGTCAGAGCTGCACTGCAACCCCGTTATGAGGGCCGGTTTAAAGTGCTTGAACGACACGACAAATTCTTCACGAGAAAGTCAGGAGTAGGGAGTCCAACGTATCCGTAAATAGACTCAAACCATGCTTTAACGAGTCGGTTGTCAATGTCCAGAACAATGTCACAATCATCATGATTCACGAGTTGGAAGCAGTACGATGCGACCAGGGACTGAGAGTCTATCTCGGTCAAGCTAGGAATATTCTCGGCCAGCACAGGAAAGTTCGCAGACAACAAGCGAAAACTCACAGTCAACGGTGGAAGTCCCGACATTCCATTCAAAATTCGCATGAAGTATCAAAGCCTTTGTCTGGTATAGTACCTCGGCGTATTAGATTTTTGACGGATGGTTCCACGGTGATCCCGCAACGTACTACTCGATCTGCTCGAATCACAAGAACTCCTAGGAAATTTCGCTGAAACATTGGTTTCGCTGGCAGGGAGTATTCATAAAAAACCACCTTGTGCAGCGTGATTAAATAGTTTCTATGTATTACTAAGTAGGCATAATAAAAAATAAGTAAAACAATGTTAGTTTTCAAGTCATTCTCATTTCAATCTTGTAACAGAAAACAACTCAAAATATTAAGAAATAAAATAAATAAATTATATTAAACGCTAGCTCATTATTTCATCGAGGTTTTACAAACAAGTCTGCTTACGGATAAACGAAGGGATAAGGACATGCTTGGATGGAATAAAAGACGTATCTCAAATCAATCATTTGCGTGTTGAGATAACACGCTTTTTATACTCGTACGTCAAACTTAGTGGCGTACAACATCAATTTTGGCCAGTCTGGCCGCGTGCTTCTCCTAGCAGCCTATTTTAAAATATATTTATTTTCCAATCCACAGTATAGAATAAGTGGAATAGATATTATCAGACAGGATAAAAGAATATTACCACAAAATTTGTTAGATAATGTAACTGTAAACTTCTGTTTAAAATTGAAGTGAAATTTATTAATGCTTAAATCGAAAAGAGTGATTATTTGGCTGTTTTGGACATTCAGGAAAACTGTTTCAACATTATCTGTCATAAATTTTTGATTTGGCATTATTTTTTTTTATCGTTTTCTAAATTTAGGAGAACTTACTGCAGTGAAAATCATTTAAAAAAATTAAATTCTACTATTTTCTATGGCCCGCGGATATACTTTTTAGGGTTCCGTACCCACAGTGTACCAACGGGACCCAATTACTAAGCTTCCGCTGTTCGTCTGTCTGTCTGTCAGCGGGCTGTATCTCATGAACCGCAATGTTTCACAGAGTGTGTATTTCTATTGCCGTTATAACAAAAGATAATAAAAATAAAAGTAAATTAAAGGGGGTCCCCATACAAGACACATGATTTTTACGGGGTTTTTTGCTCGAACATCACAATCGTTGTATCTCTTGAACCGTAACAGGTAGACACATAAAATTTACAAAGAGCGTGTAACACTACAGCTGCTATATAAAAAAGAGGTTCCCCATACACTAAACTTTTGTTTCTGCTACATCTAAAAAGTACATAGTGTTAAGTCTTGTACGATGGTACGAAACACTTCGTGTGCGAGTCCGACTCGCACTTGGTCTGTTTTTTCTATAATAGCGTAATCTACATAATCGATTCTTATTCTAACAGCTATAACATAAGGGTTCACGTAATGTATGAATTGTTCTCAAAATGCGATTTTCGGGTGAAGCATGTTTCAAATTACGAAGAATATGTGTGTGCCAGATCATAAAAGTATGGACTATGTTACCGTAACCAACTTATTTATATGTATAAAAAAACAAGAGAAATAGTTAGAATTGGTCTGAGATCAATAACAATACACCCTGACTGAACACAACAGTTAAATAAAGCGAAAAACCAATGTTCTGAGTGGCAACACCAAGAAGGGATTGCCCGATTTAGATGGCTTTCGAAATTTTGTTTACTATTTTTATGAGAACGCTGTCTATACAATTTCAGCTCTCTAGGTCGACGCGTTTTCAGGCAGTGTCCAAATATATTCTGAAAACCCAAAGTTTTGTATGGCAACGTCAAGGAAGATTTGCTCGATTCAGTCTATTTTTGAAATTTTATTTACTATTGCTATGAAAAGAGTATGTACCTAATATCAACTCTCTACGTCAATGCGCTTTCGGATAGTGCCCTAATATATAGCGAAAAAGGAAATATTCGTATTGCAACCCTACAACGGTGTTGCCCGATTTGTCCTAATTTTGAAAATAAATTTATTTCTTTAAAAAAAAAGCATGTGTGCAAATTTTCAGTTCCTTAAGTGAAACCGTTCTCGAAGTTATCGTGAGGAACGACAGACAAACGGATAAACAGGCAGATGGACAGACCGACATACAAAAGTTAAAATAACTTTTAATATAATGCATGGCTGTCTAATCCAATAATTGCAAAAGATGGCGTCATTGGTACAAAGCCGAAAAAATTGACGCAAGGTCAAAAAATTGGAGTTCCAGTTTCGAATTTTTAAAAATTTATAAAAATTAGAAGAATTTAATTTTCTATAATTACTTTTACAGCAATATCTTCATAACTATATTGAAATGAAATTTAAGAGAAGAATCAGGATAAAACATTGTCAAATTAAAAAGTTATAATGACAAAAAAAATGTCAAAGGCTTTGTGAAAGTCCGAAACAGCCAAAAAATCAATACTTTCGATTTATAAGCGTCCCTTAAACATTTATGAACTTCACTGAAATTTTGCATAGAAGTTTGCAATTACAGTAGCTTACAATTTTTAAATTAGCATTCAGACATTTTAACGCTTTTGTTTTGGGGCCCCGCTGCTCCGCATCCTTTGAGTAGGAATCAGTTCTTGAGGCATATGCCCAAGTTCCAGACGGACATTATTGAGTAGTGCGTGATGAATTCGTAGTGTGTATTTAATTTATTCGCTCCTTATTAAGAGTTCTTAAAAGGTGAGATACAGCAGATGGTATTAATTTATTATATTAATCATTGTAGAATTAGTTTTTGTTATGAATGTGTCAATGCATGGTGTAATTCATTGTTCGTCAGACAGAAGCCACGGCAATTGTAAGTGGTTGGTAAGTCCACCAATAAATAAATCTTATTTTAGTTCGCTTTGGTCCGTAGGTGTAATTATAGGTGTGACTGCAGCACTTAGGATCCCCATTGAGAGGAGAAAATTTGTGAGCGTGATCTATTTATCTACGCTGGGCTACACCGTTAGAAAAATGAAATATTTAAATTGCCTTTCAGTAAAATTTATCGTAAAGAATTAAATTGCATTCCAGATTTTAGAGTATTTTAATATTCTTAAATATTTTGACCTTAAACATTTTGAAATTTAATGAAATTGTTACGATTTTTTTTATCTAAAGGTATTTATAAACAACACACCGGAGAAAATGCCATGCAATGCTACATAAAACAAAAAACAAAAATTAAGTATTATATAGAAGTTTTTTTTAAAACAAGCTTAGAAACGTAATCAACACAATGCTCAGTCATATTATTAAGAGCAATACACGCGCGATTAATAAGTTCGTACATGCGAAAGTTAAACCTATGGGCAAAGTTAATAATAAGCCAGCGAGATTTCCAAGTGCTTTACATTTAAAATGTACGCGGCAAGAAAAGGAAGAAAGATAGAAAAAAAAACAATTTCTTTAAAACTGTTCGGGTTTGATTTTGCGATTTTGTAGTAAACAACTAATTAAAAGTGATTTTTACTTAATAGTTGTGTGGTACAATAGTGACATATTGTTTTGTGAACGTGATCTTATTTAATCGAGACTCCGCAGATTTGAATTATCCCGACCAATTGCGCTATGCTGTGCTGCAGAAACAACCGGTGATATTCTCTTAGGAAAACATTTTGTAGGCAAGATTAATACTTTTAATAATAAACTGTATTGTTCTAAATAAAATAAGAGTGAAATATTTATAAAAATAAACAGCCGTGGCAAAAAAAAATTTCACATTTTCCAATGTCTGTTTGTTTGTTTATAATTGAATTGTTATTGTCGTCTTAAGTTACAGTAGCTATACAAAGGCAACGCCAAAAAATATTATCAGACAATAAACGGGGCGCTAGAAAAATTCGTAAGAATGTAAAAAGTTATAAAAATATTATAAAATTATAAACTTAAAAATTAATTTAAAAATGTTGTGATATAATGGGATCTATTTTATTGAATTTCTTCAATACTTAATAAAGTTTCAATCACTAAATTATTCTCCCGGTGTGAAAATATCGTAGTTTACTACTTCCATGACTAAAACGAATACATCGATGCGATTCTACTACATGCAGAAAAATGCTTAAGTTTTTCTTCCTCATAGCCTATCCTTTTTGTTATATGATCTAAGATCAAGATTTCTGGTCTGGGATGGCCCTACGACATTAGAGCAGCACGTGTTTCTGTGTACTTTCGTTTTGCTCTGAAAAGATTAAGTGGGAGAACTCATGCTGGATTCTCTGATATTTTCGGGGAAAATGTCAATTTTAGTTGAGACGAATCTTACATCTCAATTCAGCACCTTGGCTAAAGCGAAATTTATCTTGTTATTAAAACATTGAGGTAGTGTAACTTGCTGTAGATTATTATGAATAGTTTGAAAGGAATTTGAAGCTATTCAAGAAGATTTTATCATTTGCGTAATCCTCCGTTCTCTCAGTCGCACTACAATAGTGCATACTCAAGTTCTTTTTCCGCAAGTATGTGACGTTAATTTTTTCAATATAAGAAACACGAAAAATTCCCAATTTTGTTCGGCTGCTTCCTATCTTCTTATTAGATAATCTTTGCTATAAGAGGCTAAACATTCAATAGACGTAGCCTTCTCTCTGTTCTGAAGAGAAAAATGTGATTTGCAAATTGACTACACTTCACCTTATAGAGGAACCCACTTTTTCATCGTCGCTAATTAAAACACAATCAGAAGTAGAACTATCGTAAAGTAAGGAAATAGTCAACTCATCTGTTAACTTGTCCAAAACGGCTTCATACCCAAGATATCCTTCTTCGGCTTTTATAGCATTTTGATAGTTCCCCCGTAAATTTTTTAAACTCTTCCGTTGCTTACTACTTCAGATCATCTAATTTGAAAGTTGTATTTGTGGAAACAACCCTACATTTAACCGTAGCCCAAATTTTTCCAATGGGATTTAAATCGGGGTGCTACGGTGGTAGAAAAGCTTAAAGCCCATAACTCCGATACAGATCATCCACTATATGCTCTCTTGAAGTACGGCGTATTTTATTCAAATTATACTACTGGGGCTTGAACATATTTTCCACAAATTGTGTGTTATTTATCCTTAGCCATTGTTGCATTTGAGCAGATTGGCAGATGTAATGTAATCTTGTTAAAAATTTGCTGTGATATGATGCACTAAGCAATTCCAGTAGTATTAGCGGTCCATATTATACGTGTCAGTGGTAGGAATCGTATCCCCAGCGGGAAAATGAGAATTACCTGGAATTCATTAGTAATAAGTACATGAATAAATATTGACTTGGTTTAGGCAGGCAGACGTGATGTATTGACGCGTCGTATTTTTATAATGAATAATTGGTAAAAGCAGATGTAATGATTTTTTATTTGCGCATTATTTTAGAAGAAGAAGTGGATAATTATCATTTAAATACTAGTACAAATAGGTGAAGCCGTGCTTATTTTCCATACCTTCCTTAGAAAGCAGAAAGGGTTCTTCCCTTTACCTCTCGGTGAAAACAGAAAGAATTACGTGAGCACCTGCCAGTTAGGCTTAATCTCACGGCATTCTTCATCCTCGAGTTATTATCGACAATCAACATCTTCATGTGCGTAACAACGAGTTCCAGTATGCCATGACATCAACTTTCTCGCAGAGGCGATGAGTGACTGTCGCAAAGAGTAGACGCGTTATTTCAGTGGCCGTGACCAGTAGTTTTCGCCTAGTTAATCGTTTTTTTTCTCATTGCTTCTATACGCAAGTGCCATTGTTTCATTCTTTTTATTATAAAAGTGTGCTTATCTAAAATTATCTCACAAAGAAATGGCGGGAAAACAAAATGATAAGGCCGCTGGCTCAAATCTAATAAGGAAAAGGAAAGCGCTACGTCAGTTAGCTTCGTACGAGAAGTGCTGCAGGACATCAAAAAACTGCTACTGATCAAAATACCACATCAGATCTACCTACTTCTCAGAAACAGATGGAAGGCTTACTTAGGGACTTCGGAGATGCGGCTAACGAAAACTTTGGATTAGCGATTAAATGACATGCAGTCCAAAATTTCCGAGACGGTAAATACAGCTGTTCTCCCTCTAAAGGCACAGTTAGAGTCTCTGGAGCGTAAATATGTTGATCTGGATACAAGGTACAATTTATTATTAAACAAAACCGATGACGTCCTTCGCACTCAGCGTCTGTCGGATGTCATTATTAGAGGAATTCTTGGCACAAAAGATGAAAACCCGCAATCAATTGTCCAGCACATTTCTACTAAAATTGGGCATAATTTGTCAGCGTATGCACATACTTTTCGCATGACGTCCTCTCATCACAAAACAACAAAAAAACAAAAATAGGTCGTTGGCTCCTATTCTATTAAAATTTTCAAGTACAAATGAACAACGGCTATTTGTTTCTGCTTTTAAGAAGAATCGTGGTTTGAAACTCAACGATATAGAAGGCTTTTCGTCAGAGGGGTCTGTATATGTACATGAAAGCCTTACACCTAGAAATCAATCTCTGCTGCGTGAGGCTATGCATTTACGTAAACACGGTTCTTTATTTGCTGCATACTCCCGTAATGGTTCAATCTATGTCAAGCGCAGTGATGGTGACAAGCCAACATTAGTTACGGACTTTCGTGATCTATGCCCTGGTACTCCTGCTGTGTCGTATGCTGCTGAGATCGGTGCAGGCTGAGCTATTTAATGTGGAATGTCTTTATCGCATTTATTTATTACGTTTTTATATAACTTAATTAATTTGTTTGAATTTCGTATCATTTATGTAGAAAATTTAGGTAATATAGAATTACCCTCTTTCTTATTTTTAACTTTCTGCTTCTTTTTTTTTTTTATATTATTAAGCCAAGCTCAGGGGATACCCTATGATGCAAAGCACAGCATGGCAGGAAGGAGATAGGAAAAGGATTAGGGGATATGAGGAGAATGGCGGAGGTGCCGATGTATGTCACCCTTAAACTTCCGCAGATTGTATGCCGGGGGAAAAACAGAAGATGGTAAGCTGTTCCACATTCGCACTGTTCGGGATAAAAAAGCATCACGGAATTTTACTGTACGGCCGAAAGTAATTTGAAGGGTTATGGGATGTGCGCGGTTTGCAGCGCGAGTATTGCGTGCAGGAATCATTCCACAAGGGACTAGACAGACTAGACATTTCATCAGAACATTGACCATGCATATCGCGATAAAGGAGCGAAAGGCATCCAACATTGCGGCGGTGCTCGAGTGAGTCGATATGACAAGTTATTGCCAAATCGCCAATAAGCTTGAAGGCTCTCTTTTGGACAATATCTAATGAAGCTAAGGCTGTGCGACCAGCCCCGGCCCATATATGGGAGTTGTATTCCATTCTAGGTCTAATGTAGGACTTGTAGAGGAGCGCTAGATTTGACGGGCTGAAATATTTCTTACACCTTTTCACCTTTGAAATTTTACTTTTAATTTTAGTCATAATATTGCTATCTCTAATTTCAGATCTTCGTATAGAAAGCGTCATGAGAAGTACTTTTTCATTTTTTATATCTTTTGTGGAATATTTATGTGCACTGAGGGAATTATGTATGAGGTCTTTGAGTTGATTCCTTTTTTTAGTTTTTGTGTTGCAGCTCTTGAGCATATTGCTCGTAACTGGCGTGAGTTCTTTTAATCTTAATGAATAACTTTGGTACCCTGGACAAACTAAGAACTATGCTCAATATTTTCTGCGGACGCACAGTGGGTCTTAACGTATGCTTGTTAAATGCAAGGAGCATTAGAAACAAGATTAATGAATTGCATCAGATCTTTACAGCATCCAATGTAGATGTAGTTTTAGTTAGTGAGTCATGGTTGCAGGAGCATGTACCTAGCACTCTAGTATCACTCCAAGGCTTTAACTTGTTCCGTAACGGCCGCATCGTATCCGGGGAGGTGTAGCTATTTACATAAAAGATATAAATAAAACCAAAATAATTGGTTCATCCTCCTTGCAGGGTCTCGATTTCCTAGCAGCGGAAATCAGCACTGGTTTGGATAAATGTGTGTTATCAGCGGTATAATGTCCCCCTGAATGTTTCAATATTGAGAACTCAGCCGAATTCTGTGACGTTATATCAAAATGCGTTCAAAATTACCGGCACGTAATTGTGGGTGGTAATTTTAACGTTAACATTCTTCATCGAAACGCAAACTCTATCAACTTCCAATCATTGTTGCAGTCACTAAGCTTCAATATAGTTAATTCTTTGCCCACCTATATGAGGTCCTCTAATCCATCATTGTTGGATCTCTTTCTTTCTTCCGACTTAGAGCGTGTTAACTTTCACAATCAGCTTAGTCCGCCGAGTTTCCTCGACCATGATATTTTGCTCATTACTTACGATATAGCCCTTCAACCCTATGAGCCTTCCTTCATTATATGCGGAGACTTTAATAGTATAGACATCTCAGCCCTTTCCCAAGACTTCAGTAACCTTGACTGAGGCGACTTTTACGAATGTGCATGTGCAAACCAACAAGTGGCTATTTTAAATGATTTTGTCACTTACTTATACAACCGGCATGTTCCATTAATTGGCAAGAGGATTAGATCAAGTGGATGTCCCTGGTTTACTGCTACCATATCTGCTCTAATTTCAGAACGGGAGAATTTCTATCAGCTTCATCGGCGTTTCAAACCACAAAATACCAAGAAACTGTATAAAACGGCACGAAATCGTGTTACTCTCGAGTTAAGGAAAGCCAAAAGAAGATACTTCATGGTAAGGCTAAATCCTAGTCGTACGCCAAAAAGAATATGGAATAATTTAAGGAAACTTGGCTGCGGCGGTAAAGGGAAAAATTTCAACTTTTCCGATTTCGACCCCGATGATTTAAATAGTCACAGCAAGGACAGGAAATAGTAAGAACGGAAGATATCACTGATAACACAGTCGTATCAAATAGATTAATGTCAACGTCGCCTTTCGCATTTCGGTGCGTTAGCTCAATAGAACTCATCTGTGCTATTAGTTCGATACGTTCTGAATCAGTGGGTCCCAACGAAATACACCCTCGCTTTCTTAAAGTTATCCTCCCTTTGATCATTTGGTTTTTCTGTTTAATTCGTGTTTGACTGGTTCTATTTTTCCTAATAGATGGAAAATTGCAACAGTGCTGGCTCTACCGAAAAAATCTTCTCCTACTGACAGGAGTGGTTTCCGCCCTACAAGCATTCTGTCCTTTCTCTCCAAAGTTCTGGAAAGGCTACTGTACACCCAGATGTCAAAATTCTTAGAAGAAAATGCACTTTTAACCAATTGGGAATCAGATTCCGCGCAAAGCACAGCTGTACTTCAGCTTTACGAACGGCTGTTCAGTTAATTCAAAGTTTCTTGTCAGAAAGTTATCTACAAGTAAAGGTAAACAGTACTTTCTCAGGCCTCTTTCCACTGTCTTGTGGTGTTCCGCAGGGATCAATATTGGGACCCCTGCTCTTCAGTATCTTCATAAATGATCTGCCTGAAACTGTGGAGGACGTTAATATTCATTTGTATGCTGATGACGTGGAGATTTACTTCAGCAGACCTATTGGACTGATTGAGGACTGCTTTGCTCGAGTAAACAGTAATCTAAATAAGATACATCAATGGGCACAATCCAGCCATCTGACACCCAATCCAAGTAAATCTCACTACATTATTATCAATAACAGGAAGCTGAATATTACTGAATTCCCCGACATTTTATTTAACGATTCTCCTCTGTCTTTGGTAGGGTCTGTTAAAAATCAAGGTATAACTATAAATTCATCTCTGAAATGCTGCGATCATGTTAGTTCAATCCTTGGTAAGATCTACAGAAGACTCAGGCAACTGTGGCTAACCGCCTCGTTTTTATCTAGAGAGATACGGTCGAAATTGGTGAAAACTCTTTTGATACCTCATTTTACATTTGGAAATGTAATATATCCGAAATTGGATAGTACATTCTCCCGCAAACTTAACGTCGCATTCAATGATTGCGTCAGATTTATCTATGGCTTTCGAAGGTTTGACCACATCTGTCCTTTTAATCATCGTTTGCTCGGCTTCTCCATATTCAAATATCTTGAATTCAATTTAATGATTTTTCTATATAATCTGCTAAAATCAAAAACTCCAAGCTATTTGTTTTCACATATACAAAATCTACGTTCTGCTAGAAACGCAAATATTCTCTTGCCTCGTTTCCGTACAGCTGCTTATGAATGTTCTTACTTTGTTCAGACTACAAGAATGTGCAATAATTTACCAACCAATATTCAAAACGCTGGTTCCCTACACATATTCAAGAGGTTGTTCGAGGATCGATTCTTAGTTCTTCCTTCGGTTGGCATAAGTTAGATTTCTTTTATTTTTTTCTTACTTTATACAGTTTTTTATGTTATTTTGTATGCTGATTAGTAATATTTTTTTTCTTTCTTGTTTTGGTCTACTATGAATAGTTACCCTTTTTATTTTGTATTTAGTTTAAGCTTTTTTTTGGTTTTTTTGCCCAGTCGCAATTTTACATCCGCTTATTTAGTGGTACGAATATAAGATTGTAGATCTTGTGTACTCATGAATTTTTTTGTTGAATCATTGAATATGACGCTGTGCCGTCAGCATGCCGTATGCTGATGATATCGAATGTAGCTGCCTACTGATTCGGACTCCGGTTGCACATGCAATTATTACTCAGTTGAAAGCTAGTGAGCGTAAAATGGTAAGGTTACTTTTAATGAAAAGTATATAGGAAGTGTAGCCTTTGGGAAGGGAAGGAACCAGGCTGTAAATTACAAGAAGACTATTTTCCTGTATGGATAGTAGTTAGGCTCTATAGCGTATATAAAGTCATCGCTTAGCACTTTTCCATAACTATCACTACAGAAAATGTATAGAACTGGGAGTCCGTTCGCACTCATATAGATTCATGTTTCATGGCCTTGGAAGTGTTCTTGAAGCTTTTGCTACATATCTCTTACATTTCGGGCGCATATTAAGGTGAATTTTCTTTGTTATTAGTCATTCTTCGTCCTCGACAAATGCATAAAATTTCTAAGGAAGTAATTTCCAGTAAATGTAAAAAAAATGTCGCCTTCTCTTCGTCGGGTCGAGGCAGCGTTGATTTTATATTGGTGCGAGGTATTGCTGGCTTACCATTTGGTTACGTCATCAAGTGCAAGTGGAGACATCGTCGATTTCATATTCGAGGAAAACGTTGCATATTTTTGTTCTTCTATACAGAGGTTTTCAAGGGCTATGGCTGTCCGCAGTAACCCTAGTGATATGAACGCATCTTAAACTAGTTCAAAGTCTAATTATAATTATATTTTAACCGAGGACAACATAATCTTTCAGAAAAGCGATTTAAGTTGTGCGAGAAAAGTGAATGTTGCGTTCAATGATTGCATTAGATTTATTTATGGGCTACAAAGAATTTGACAATAGTTCTACATAAAAAACATTCCTCCTGGGGATTTGCTGGAATCCTATTTTCAGCGCAGATCTCTTACAGTTTTATTCAAATTACTACAATTATGTAGATCGCAGTACCTTATTGACTTTATTCATTTTTTTGACTTCATTAAGACACAGGAAAATATTAATCCATCGTTTCACACACACAACTCTTCAATACTCATTCTTTGTTCAGATCGGCCGATTGTGGAGTCCTTTGCCTGCATCTGCTCACTTTTTATCCTCCCTTTGTCCAATTTAAAGAATCCTGGGCTGTCCAATTTTATTAGTATGTGAATGGTCGTCAGTAATTTTCAGTATATGTAGGTAGCTCGATCACAAGTGAAGTATATCCCTGCAATCAAGCTATTATTTTTGCATTTTTTCTGTTTTCTATTTCTTATACCATTTTTATATAATCTATTTTTGATGTTTTTTTCATTTCATCACTTTTTTTATTCTTTTAGTAGATTCTGTGTACTCGCCGAGAATAATTGGAATTTGGATTTCATGTAGTCTCCATGTGTGAAGTCCCAATATGGGCTTCACATAAAAAGGGGGAGTGCTGGTTAAAAGGATAAGACTGAACGAAAGTTATGATTAAATGTCAATTCTTTATTAATTCACAAATTATGCCTTATGATGTACTTGCTTATGCTACTTAAATAAGAATCCAAATAATAAAAAATTCAAATAAAATTCAAATGAAATTCAAAGAAAAACAAAAACAGAAAAAATTAAGTGGCGACAATTATTATTTACTCAGAAATTCCGTCTGATGATGTGCCTTATTATGGAATTTAGCCTGGAAATATAAGGATAGAATTAGTACTGAATAAGTGAAAAAAATAAAAAATGAGCTTCACTTATCTGCTCTATTGTCAGGCTTCACTACTGCCTGAAAAAGCTGCAGAAAGGAAATAAAAAGTTAGTAATAATTAGAGTTAATATCGCCCGTTTTGGTTAGTCAAGATTTAAAATGGTGTCAGAGCTACCGATCTGTCTTGCAGCTTGGTCAAATCGTAACTGATTTTCTGGTCCCAGCAGCTCGCTTCTTATAGGAAGAAACACAATAGGGATTGTGTCTTTGACAATGACGCAATGTGAATTTTCATACAGTTATGCCTCATTTTCATCGTTAAGTTAATTTATTTGACTAATTATCCTGTTAATTTTGTCGTTCTAATTTCAATTTCTATGAAAAAAAAGTGGATTATAAAATTATTATTTTTAAATATTTACTTTTAGCAAGATTATTGTAAAATTCCTTTATCCTAATCACTTTAAGAAGATAAATAAATTTATATTTTCGCCGCACGTGTCGCTATGTGTTAATTTTGAATGAAAAGCTTGGCTGTGTCAAATATTTGGCTTTGTAAGTGGGGTATTCTTGTGGTTTAAGTGTACAAAATTTGAGAAGTGCGAGGGAGAAAAGATTATAGGAACTGTTGCAAGAATTGGAAAAAGATGGAGATATTTTTCAATTAGTCAAATAAATTAACTTAACGATGAAAATGAGGCATTAGTCCCAATGTGACGTCCTCGTAGACTAATGAGAATTATTTTCTATGTACTGAGAGCTGCCATTTTGGAAATGTCAAACGACTTGGTGGCAGCTGCTGCCTATGGGTCTATGGTTGAATTTTTATTAATATATGTGTTGCTTATGGTTTTAGGTTCTTATTGTTAATGCTTAAATCATATATTATGGTGATGGACTGAGCTGGACTAGCTGTTGGAATGAAATCGCACCGTTGCGGGATATTTGAGTGAGTTTTAGAATATATATTTTTTAATAATTAAGTATTTTTTGTTCCTGGACGAAACATCCTCCCGCCTCAAATAGAAGGTGGTGTCTTAGTAAAGCAGTTTTAACAAAGTTGGGTTGTTGTTTTTTATTTGGCATTGAGATGCATGTCGACACAGTTGTGAACTCTGTCACCATTTAATTGAAAAATACCTTGTATTGACTTACGCTTTTTAATCTGCAGGGAGTAGGAATTTTTCCGAAACACATTTAAGAAGCGTAGCGTGTTACCTTCGTCAGTGTCCATTCGAAAAAAATTTTTTACTGCCAGTAATTTGAAACAAGGAATGGATTTGAGGCGGATTTGTTTCCATAGCTGTGGTTCCACAATGAGATTTGCTGGTGGTTTTTCTGGTAGCTGCTTTCCGATTGATGGTTGGCTTGTTTCACACTCTTTGAGTCTTGCTTGTTTTACATTAATAGGAGCCTGGCTGAATTCCTCGACTAGCCTAGTTCTTTTGGTGCCCGTGAGAGGATTGACGCCTATAGGAGGTTCAATGTTAATGAGAGGCCTGATGAATGTACGAGGCTTGATACTCGTGGGAGGCTTCATGTTAGTATGAGGCGTAGTGCCAGTGGTAGGTCGTTGTGGGTTTGTGTGCCTGGGCCCTTTGCCAGTGTTTCGACGTGGTTAGAAGCGGGTGGTGCTTCGAACGGAGGCTGAAATTTTGCTGATCGCCTGGGCATTTCGGTTCTCCGCAATTTATCCTTGATTGGAATGGCTTCCAATTCGGGAACATCATCTATAAGCAGACAATTCTCGAGCGATGGTAGTGAATCCATTGTGTCGGTAAAATATAAGAAATTTAAAACAAAAAACTCAAAACAAAAATGATAAAAATTGAAAAGAAACACACAAAAATAAAAACTAAATTCTGTACTTCTAATGGCGGCACCCTCTATGCTATATGCTTCTGACTAAATGATGTTTTTAGAATAAATGTGAAGTTGTGCATAATTCTTTATGCTGTTGTAGTGTATCATTAAGTTTACATGGCTTTACTATAGTTGCTTACATGCTTTACACTTTAGAAGTAAAAAACAGGATCTTTTTTGGGCTAATATTATTAGCTATATTTATATCTGTTGTCTGCTGATAATGAGCAATTAACCTTAAATATAAATTGTTGTGATAATATGTCTGGGCACATGGAAGTAAAATACTCGTATGTTGTGCTGGAACGTATGGGCACAAAAAAGCGTGTTGTTTGGTTTAATTTAATTTATTTTGTTTATATGGGAAGCTTATATAACTTAGAAATAGGTCGAATTACCTGATTACTTGGAGTATTGACAGTTGCTACTCTGACCTTATTGTCATTTCCTGGGTGAGTTTGAATTATTCCACCCATCGGCCATTTTGTGGTTGGGCAGTGATGGTCTTGAATTAGAACTAGACAGTATATTTTTATGTTGTTTTCCGGAGTCTGCCATTTCTTGCGTGATTGTACATTCTCTAGATACTCCTTCGACCATTGCTTCCAAAATTATTGTGTCAAACTTTGGATGTATTGCCAGCGCTTCAGAGAGGTCATGTTCTCGGGCACATTTCGATTGTTCAAAAAGTGCCCTGCATTAAAATCGGTTGGGTCATTAGATAGTGGTGACAGCGATCAGGAATTTACACAAGCTTCAATTTGGTAAGTTACTGTTGACTGTTCTTCAAATGTCAATATGGCATTTTGAAAGGTGCGCTTCATGTGTGTCTTTATTGCCTTGACTCCAGCCTCCTATAATCCGCCAAAGTATGGCGCTGAGGGCGGATTGAAGTGCCATGTGATGCTTGTAAATTCTGTGAGAATAGAACTGTCATTTGTAAACTTTTTTAATACGTCTTTAAAATGAATAGATAACTCCTTGCTGGTGCCGACAAAGTTGGTGCCGCAATCGGAATGTATGTCGGAGCACAAGCCTCGTCGGCTGATGAATCGCTTCAAAGCTACGATGAATGCCGCTGTCCTCAAATCTGACACGACTTCAATGTGGATTTCCTTGGTGGCGATGCATACGAAAATGTTCAGATAACACTTTGTGATTTTGGCGTTTCGCAATTTAGATGTTTTGATGTCAATAGGGCCGGCATAACCAACTTCAGTGTGTTGGAGTGGTAATGTTGGTGTAATTCGAGCAGCCGGAAGATTTCCCATATTTTGGGTAGATGGCACTGGCTTCGCTTTAAAGCATGGAATGCATTTTGTTATCGGTTGACGGATGGTATCTCTTTCATTCAACAACCAGTATTTATTACGTAATGTGTTGAGGGTGAGTTGAGTTCCGCCATGCAGAGTACATCGATGAGTGTGGTAGATGAGGATATGAGACACATGATGATTATTCGGTAGGATTATTGGATGTTTCATACTGTAATTAAGCTCAGAGCACTTGTTTAAGCTGGGTTGCTGTGGCCATTTGTCTGTTGATTCTTGTAACCAAGATGGTCCATACACCAAAGCTTGGATTGAATAAGTTCCTTTGGGCAGAGCCCTCTACTGGCCCAATCTGCTGGATTGGATTTCGTTGGTACATATCGCCAGAATCGTGGATGAACAGTTCCCTGGATTCCAGCAACTCTATTGGCAATGAATGTTTTCCAGCAGGGCGGCTGTTTTTGGATCCAGAACAAGGTGATTTCTGAATCTGACCATGCGAATGTGGAAACGTCTCTTAGTTTTAGGTCGATATTAGTTTGGTTGATTAAACGTGAAAGAAGGACAGCTCCGCATAACTCGAGTCGTGGTAGTGAAATGGTGTTTCTGGGTCTTTCATTGACAATTCTCACGTATACCACACTTGCAAATGCCTTTTCTGATACATCACAAAATCCATGGATTTCTAAGCTTTTTGTGGCAAGTGAATTGTTTATCCATCGTGGTATTCTAAGTGCCCTGATATCAAGTAGGCTCTTCCTGAATTGTTCCCATTTAGTGATGGTAATGTTGGGTAGTTTTTCGTCACATGAATATTTAGGCACCCATAATGTTTGGATAAATATTTTGACGATAATTATGATTGGTGTCAACCATCCTATTGGATCGAATAGTGATGCAGTTTCAGAAAAGATGGTTCGCTTGGTGAAATCCGTCTTTTCTATTGGAGGTGTTACCTTAAAACTAAATTCATCTAATTCTGGATGCCATTGAAGGCCCAGATGTGGAGTGTGGATAGCTAGGTAGGGGGCCGAGGTGGTGCCAAAAGTAGCAGTTGTCAGTTTATAATCCTTGATCGGTTCACTTCGAGAATCTCTCCATAAAATTCTCTGATAATTTGCATGGTCTGGGTGGATCTGGACCATTCTGTACATGTTTCCAATGTTGCCTGTAAAGCCAATTTTATACAGACGTCATTTTAGAATGGTTGCCCATAAAGTGGGTTGAATTGTTGGCCGTGCTAACATCTGCTCATTTAGTGATTTTCCATTGGAGGATTTAGCAGAAACGTTGAAAACCACTCTCAACTTGGTTGTGGAAATTTCTTCGGTCACTGCGTGATGTGGCAATAGTAATGCCTGACTTGTTGCATTTTAGTATGTTCTACTGCGGTTGGTTATACTTCTTCCATGTGTCCAAACTGTGGGTATTCCTGCGTTAATTTTTTGTATTGTGCATGTAGTTCCGACTGTTTTTCGAAACGTTTTTCTAATTGAAGAAATTGTTTTAGGGCCATCTGACGTGATTGACCAAGCTCTGGTCCATCTTGCATTCTGAAAGGTAGCATTACTTGGTAATGACCTTGACTTAAGCGCTCGTGTGATTTGGTAAATATCCTTTCACATAATTCGTCGTCGGGTTTGCTGTTTTTCTTGGGATTTTTTCTCTTTCCCAAAATCGTTTGAGCTGTTTTTCCAGTTGACAGTCTGGGCTAATTTGCACGGTGAGTGTTTCTACACTACTCGGGGCCTTACTTCTTCCCATGAGGATCCATCCTAAGTGTGTATATTGAGCGATGGGCTCTACAGGTGCGCCCTTTATGATTCCATTCTCAATAATTTCGGCGTAAATGTATGCTCCTAATAATATGTCAATCTGTCCCGGTGTTTGGTACCTGGGATCGGCGAGTTGCAGATGTTGTATGTAGTGCAAATTTCTTATACTTATCGTGTCAGCAGGAACGAAATCCGTAATCTTTTTTAGTATTAGTGCCTTTGTACTAGTTTCGAAGTTTGTATGGAGTGATCTCAGTTTGAATGATGCTTGTGTGTTAACGTGTGCGGTTTGTGTCTTCCCTAATCCTGTGACCTTGACATGTGTTGGATTTGTTTGTAATCTCAAACGTTTACTTGAGGCCTTGATGATGAAAGACACTTGACAGCCTGAGTCTATTAATGCTCTCATCGTGTAAGCTTGTCCGTATGAAACATAAATATTAACTAACGTAGTGGACAGTAATACTCCACTGACGTTTTTCGACAAGAATGATTTGGCTGGCTCATTGCTGCCACTAGGTTCATTGGCATTTATATCAACTTGCCCCTGATTCTGCGTAGTATGGCTGTCTTTGGATTCGGCTAGGTTTAAATGAAATAGAGCGTTGTGTCTTTTTTGACACTGGAGACATGATTTTTGAATTGGGCATTCATTGAGGTTATGCTCTGAGGCCAGGCGGTTTTTACATAACCTACTGCGTTGGATAAAGCTCAATCTCTGCTTTGGAGATTGTTTCCTAAATGTAGCACAATGAAACAGAGTATGATTCTGTTTGCACATTGTACACGTGTGCGATTTATTTAGATACGTGTGTGCATTTCTATGTGTGTGGCCCTTTTGAAATACACTGGTACGTGGATTTGTAGCTTGATATCCGCTATGGGGTTCTCGAGGACGAATGCGTGCCTCTTTGATTGAATGTTCCTGATATTCTTGGAGAGCTTCTAGAGTACGAAATCGTATTTCTAGAAAGGTGCACAGATCGGCATATGTTGGATTTTCGCTCTTGTTTCCTTGCTCATGCTCCCACATGGAATGTATGCCATGATTTGTAGTCGCCATCAAATATTGGTATTTGAGTGGTCGGAAGCCGAGTTTCTAGCCTTACTGGACGTGTTGCCTGTATAGTAGGCTGTTCTGTCGTATGAGGTAATGCTGGAAACGACTCTTCTAGTTCTTCTGATAACTTTGACATGAGATTGATGTATAATGCTCCAGTCTCTTCGTATAAGTTGCCTTCGGCATATTCGCTGTCAGCGCCGTTTTCGTATGACCATATTGCTATATGCATTTCTGTGAATGCTTCCCATAGATTTTCAAGAGATTGGATGCGAGTAGCATAATACTTTTTCCCTTGTTTGGTTTCTGTATTTGCCTTGTTATGGTTACTGCCAGCTTTGTCTATTTGCTCGTGCAGAGCTTGTTGTGTTAAAACTAATATATAGACATCCGCCAATATGTTCTTTCATTCTTATCCGGCTTTGAAGGACCAATATGAAGTCCCAATATGGGCTTTACATAAAAAGGGGAGGTGCTGGTTGAAAGGATAAGACTGAACAAAACTTATGATTAAATGTTATAATTCTTTATTAATTCACAAATTATGCCTTATGATGTTCTTGCTTATGCTATTTAAATAAGAATCCAAATAATAAAAAATTCAAATAAAATTCAAATGAAATTTAAAGAAAAACAAAAGCAAACAAAAATTAAATGGCGACAATTAATGATTTATTCAGAAATTCCGTCTGATGATGTGCCTTATTCTGGAATTTAGCCTGGAAATATAAGGATAGAATTAGTACTGAATAAGTGAAAAAACTAGAAAATGAGATTCACTTATCTGCTCTATTATCAGGCTTCAATATTGCCTGAAAAAGCTGCAAAAATGAAATAAAAAGTTAGTAATAATTAGCGTTAATGTCGCCCGTTTTGATTAATCAAGGCTTAAAATAGTGTCAGAGCTACCGATCTATCTTGTGGCCTGGTCAAATCGCACGTGATTTTCTGGTTCTGCTGGCTATTTATAGGCAGAAACACAATAGGGATTGTGTCTGCCGGTGGCTTTGTCAATGACGCTCGCGTCATTTTGTGAATTTTAATACATTTAGTCCCAGTGTGACGTCATCGTAGACTAATGAGAATTATTTTCTATGTACTGAGAGCTGCCAATGTGCAAATGTCAAACGACTTGGTGGCAGCTGCTGTCTATGGGTGGTAAGTGTTTTGCTTTTATTATTTATTTATCAGTAATAAATGTTTTTGTATTTTCAGAAATGCTGTGGCTTGTGGTGGATAGATTCCACGAGCGTAAGTATTGTTTTATGTTAAAGTGTCAGATTATTTTTAAATCATTTAAAATAATCTGAGACTTTTGCCGTTTGTTGAATTTTTATTAATGTATGTGTTGTTTATGGTTTTAGGTTCTTATTGTTAATACTTAAAGCATATATTATGGCGATAGACTGAGCTGGACTAGCTGTTGGAATGAAATCGCACCGTTGCGGGATATTTGAGTGAGTTTTAGAACATGTATTTTTTAATAGTTAAGTATTTTTTGTTTCTGGACGGAACACCATGCAACTTGCGTTTAAAAACGAATTAAATTTTCTCCATACTTCTGTATAAAATTTTTAAATTCAGTTGGAGGTATTGCACCGCAAAAACCGCAAACCATGACAAATCTAGTTTTGTGATAAGCATTGTTCTTTTCGTTAGTTTACGTAATTCAAAATTGGCCACATTACATTGAAACTTAATTCATATGCTTACAAACGTGGCCGACATGAAAAAGTGATTCCAAGCCTTATTATAAAAAAGTTCGTAGTTGTAGGTAATAACGTTTCAAAAGGCATATCCTGTTTAACTTTTGTAATTGGGCAATTCTCTTAATTGCTAATTGTTTACGCGTAAATCACATATGTAGTACTATCACTATCCTTACAAAATCTTAAAAGTTCCAAATTTTTGTCTTTTAAGCTTTTGCATGACATGTTGTCATGACCTCGTGAGTGTACTGGGTTGTAAGAACTTCAAAAAACTTTTTTATACTGCTTGTAGAACTCCTATTATTTAATACATTACGTTATTTCGGTCCTATGATTATTATTATTTTTAATCTCCACGAAAAGAGAATTTTGATCTACTCTGCTTAATTAGCCAAATTATAATAATTATACCCTAGTGAAATCTAAAGAGTTTACTATGCTTGTCATTCCGTTTGTAACACCTAGAAATAATGATACTAGAGCAAAATGGATTAGACACCCATGCGTAAAATTGAAAGTTATTTTCATTTTTGCGTGTCCGTCCGTCCGTCCATCTGCCCGTCCGTCTATTCGTCCGTCTGTCTGTCCGTCTGTCTGCCCGTCCCCACGATAACTAGAGAACGTGTGTAATGAGAGAACTAAAATTTTGTACATGCGCTTTTTAAAAAAAAAGGTAAAATTATGTTCGAAAACGGGACAAATTGGGTAACTCCTTCGTAGGGTTGCCATACAAAAATTTCATTTTTCACTACTTAATTGGTCACTGCCTGTGAGCACGTCAACGTATAGCGTTTAAATTTTGTATATAGTGTTTTTATAAAAATAGTAAATACAATTTTAAAAATAGACTAATTCGCAACGCTTTCTTGGTATTACCATATAAAAATTTAAGATTTCTACGCATCCTGTGAAAACGTCGGTCCTCTATGGTTTTAATGTACTGAAAAGTTCTTTAGAATATGAGATCGTATAAAATTGGTTAGAATCACTTTTCCTATTCGACGGGAGATATAGGCCAAAAACTACTTCAAAATCAAAACTAGCACAGATTGCTGACCATACGAAATTTCGAAAGAGTATTCATCTAGAGTGTCATAAAAATTGGTCATAGACCAATTCTAGCTTTTTTCCCTGTTTAATAGTCAATTTGCATTAGAAATATGACGGGGATATTATAAGAAAAAACGAAGCCCAAAACATACCAAATGATGATCATTTCCTAACTTTTCACATTTTCATCGCCATTCTATCTCCGAAAATTTTCCGGCAAATCTACAACTCACTCAGCACGAGAATATTAATCGGTTCAGAAGATAGAAATCAATAGCAGCTCACAGCAGGATAGATTGATACAATCAAATTGCAGTTACGTGGCAAATCCTAAACTGCTTCACCCTCCAATAACTAGTTACGTGATACAATATCAGCAGGACGCGTTCCCCTACAATACCTGGCAGATAGTCAACGTAGGTTGTTCCAGCAATAAATTAGAATTTATGTTTCTCATGGAGATTAGTGGAACGTTGATCGATATTTTAGTGCACTTCGACTACTATACTTAACACTTAGGGACATTGAAAGAAAAAATTTGGGGAAAGCCTCAATCTTGTCCTATGGTTCGTTGTTGACTATTGTGGTAACTTCAGCCCAGGAAGCGGAGATGTAATGATTCTTCATGAATTTAGTGTATGGTGAATCTCTATACATGATAACTTTAGAAAAACCGGAAGTGGTTATTGCAGTGAATAAAATTTAACGTGACTCTGTCCTTAGGTACCATTATTATGGTAATGATATATTAAAAATATACATATCCAATTTTAGAAACGGAAATTCAATAGATTATCTCCTATGATTCTATCGTATAATCCCAAATTGCGCCCTATTTTTACACGGCAGTATCATTGACATTTCTTAGTAAATTGGCACATGTCATCCCCTACCCCATTTCAATTTTCGCTTTCCGGTTCTTGATACCCGAACCTTAATATAATTCAACAGTTTTCTGTAAGGTGTGTCATGTGTACCCTTCTTAGATGGTATCAATTTACAATGGCCATGAAAGCATCACCCAGACGAAAATAAGGAACTAGCAAGATCTGAAAGGGATTTTTACTGCCCTTGCTCTAACCAGTCTACGAGCGTCTAGAGAGAGTATTCTCTGCATACACAATGTATAGTCGTGAACCGAACAAAAGTGATTCTATCGAATTCTTGTGGCTCGAAAATCTATAACTAATAGCGCTTACCATCAACTTCATGGGATTGGGACTTGAATTTGGTCTCCTACGTGACATCGGACGATAAGAGGTCGCTATATGTCGAGCATTGTGTGGTAAAAACGAATCTCTTAAGTATGCGTATACGTTATATCCTCCTTAAGGGGGTTTCTAGTAAACAAACTGACCTAAAGGAATAACTGAGGGGGACATCTTTATCGGTCATGAATATCAATGTTCTTGATTTGTTTTCTTCGTCTGCGTAGGCTTGATATTGCGTGAGAGATATTATTTAGAAATGCAGGACAATCACACGATGTGGTCGCACATGTCTCTAATATGCCTGGCCACAAATGAATTGAATTTTCTTAGTTGGTAAATAAATGGGAAAAAATGAACATTCGTTGTAGGAATAAATATTTTTGGGGATTTTTTCCTTTTGGAATTTAGCGTATAATTTAATTTGTATGATTTGGTCCGCTCCTATAGGGAAAGTCTTCTATCGCCTAAGGCTATGGGTATGCAAGTGGGGGTGGTTTAAGTGAAATTATAGCATATAATTTGTGTTTGACCTTTTTTTTCTATTGAAAAGGAATATCTATGAAAGAAAATACATAAAGTTTCAGTATCCTAAGATCATTTTAGATCTGTATATAACCTGTAGCATTTAGTTTGTTTTACAGAAAATTGCCTTACCTTGGTAGAAATTCGGGAACTATTCACTTGTGGCGAAAAAAACCACTGTTGTAAGAACGTTCTCACAATAACAAGTTTGGTTGTGAATAGCCGGTAATTTTTATATTATGTTTCAGAGCCAATTTCAGTTTTTAGAAATTTCTGCGAACCAATTCTCCGAAGTATATGGTTGTGTGTGGTTCGCGTAAAAGAGTTCTAAGAGCTATAACCGGACCTATATTTACAATCAGTATAAAGGAAACATTTTAATTGATATGTAGGTAATAATAAAAAAATAAAAAACATAAAAAAAAGAAAATAAGGAATATACAACCATAAAAATAGAATAAATACAATAAAAATAAATAGAAACCTGTCATTTGTACACAAAGCAATCTAATGTAAATTAGAAAAGATCTATTGTTCACTATTTCCGAGAAGTGTTAGTTCGACCTTATCTTCTTTTATTTATTATTTTTTAATTATTTTATAAATATTTTGACTAACTTACCAATTATTTTTATCGAAATATTTCATATAACCGAGCTTGAAACAGTAGGTAACCACTTTTGAAACAGTTTTATTGTATTTGACCGTTTGTGAAATAGCTATTTCGCTTATTTGAAAATTTTAATATTTTCGGCACTAACAATGAGATAACAATCGCAAAAGAATTTCAATGGAAAGATATTAAGAAGGGACAAAATAGATTCTTCAAACAAAAATTAATTTTATTCAAAATTTATGAAATTCCTGTTTTCATTCGAAACTTTTATTGCAATAGTGAAAAAGAACAAGAAAAATAAAACAAACAACGCTTAAATCCTCGTCCTATATAACATTAGCAACCGGTTCTTGAAAGTCGGTGTCTAATTCAGTCTGAGAACCTATCACATTTCAATATGTGTGTATACCCGTACGTAGTATTCAAGCAAATTGTTCCCTCTCCAAGATTTTCCATTTGCAAAGCAGATTTTTAACATCTTTTGGTTTAGGAGGCTTTACGTTGACTCCACCTAAAATAACAGTAGGTTTATGAATGTTCGATTACTTGCTTCCTCATTTCACCACTAACATAGCTTCACCGAAGTCGCTTTAGTAATTTACCTACCTTATATAAATAAGATATTGGTTCCGTTCTTATTCTAAGCCAGGATAAAGCAGTTTGCTTTACTGAAGTTAAAATGCCAAACAGGGCTTGAATAGGAATTGAATTGGGCCTAAGAAATTCAAGAATGTCGATCAACTTATTTTATTTTGCATTTTCATAAATTATATTTTGTTCAAATATACAAATAACTTTTTCTCCCGTTTGAAAAAAATTACATTAAGTCATTATGGAGGCCTTCTACATACATGTTTAACACTTTTTCAAAGTCACTTTCTCTTATGGATGCCTGCTGATATCTGAAAACGAGGCATCTGATACTCTGGCCCGAAAGGGTTTCGCCGTGAAAATACGCCTAGTGGAGGCAACTTTATCTTCACTTGATTTCCTTTTAAATACTTGGCTCTTCGTATGGGGTTCTAAATAATTAACTCCATTTTTCTTTTGTAGAAAACATTTTTTAATTTACTTTACTTTCACTTCCACAACTTCAATGAACTTTCTTGAATTACAATGTACAGAATGCTATATTACTAGATTTTAAAATAATTACTTTACATTTGTTTTTCACTGGAAATCCACTGGAGACCTTACCTTAGGTATGGGACCTCTCCACGTTGAACCAAAGAAAACTTCTCTTACTGGGCTTCACTTTAACAGCCTATTTATTTGAAATCGGACCAATTCCTTAACCAGTCAGAATTCGTCGATTATGCATTTTCCTATTTGTGGGGAATCGTCGAGTACATATGCTTGCATATGTTATGATTTTTGAAAATCACAATTCTGAATTTTGTTTAAACGGACTCGCTCAAATAACGAAAATCAGAAAAATAATTTTAAATTGGCTTTTCGTCTGAACGGAAACGCTCGAATCTCAAAAATCGATAAACAAATTGGGAATATCACAAAAACAATTCAGAATGATAAAAACAATCAAAGATATTTTTGAGGGTTACCAGTAGCATATGAAAAATGATAAACAGACACGAAATTGCATAAGAGCCCGATGGTCATTAAAAACATTGTTATGGAGGCACTTTCAGACGATTGTAACGGAATTTTTTGGAATCACCTACTCGTATATGATGAGGAGTCCCTGGATGGTAAAGTTTCTATCTAAACTATTAACATTCTGCGTTTATATAATCAGTAAATGTCCCTGGATTACAGATAAAATTCGTCAGGCGATGGCTGAGCGAGATTTCTTGCATAAACGATTTAGAAGAACTCAAGACAGTGTACTTCATGGTAGATATAAAATAGTGCGCAAAAAGCTATTTTACCGCTTCGATCATCTAAATGTGCTTATTTTTGGACCAAGCTAGATCCAAAGCTTCCTACTAAAAAGCTATGGAGTATTGTTCGTAGTATCGGTATTCATGGGAAGGACCCAGCAGATGCAAATTTCAATCCTGATAACATAAACAACACCTTTTTTACTAGCTCTGTGGCTGCAACTACACCTGTTTACAATTATCAGGAATACTTCTCTCATGAGGGTTTCTCCTTTCATTGTGTGGATGGCCCCGAGGTTTTTGCGACTTTGTATTCCATTAAGTCTAATTCTGTTGGATCTGATGGTTTGCCATCCAAGTTCATAAATTTACTACCGATCAACTTGTCATGTGCCTTAACGCATATTTATAATTTGTGTCTTACCACTTCGCAATTTTCCGCTCAATGGAAGCAATCAATAGAATTCTATCTCCGCTCCATTGTCCCTTTTCGCTGGTATTCCTCAAGGTGCGGTCTTAGGGCCTATTCTCCTCTCCCTCTATATAAAAAAGCCCTATCCTCTGTTGTGAATAGCGCTTCAGTGCATTTGTATGCCGATGACGTTCAGTTGTACCTTAGCAGACCCATAGGCCTGGTCGAGGACTGTATTGCTCGAATCAAGGATGACATACAGCACGTACATGAATGGGCAATGGATAATGAGCTTGCCGTTAATCCAAACATGACTTACTGTCTTCCGGTATATAGAAGCGTTTTCGCAATATCTGACTTGCCTTCAGTTCGGTTGTATAATTCGAAGGTTGAATATGTTCAGTCAGTTAAGAATTTTTGCATTCAACTCAATTCGCAATTTATTGCTGCGACTACATCAGCGATTTGATGGGGAAAGTTTATGGAAGTCTACGGCAACTATCTATTTCCCCCAGTTGTCTGTGTGTGGATTTTCTCAGGAAATTGGCGATGACTCTTACTCTCGCTTAATTTAATAGTGGGAGCGCTATTTTTGGCAGACTAGAGTCAATTTGTCAAAGATGAGTTACTGTAGCCTTCAACGAGGAATCCGTAGTATTTATAGACTTCCTCGGAGCGCTCGTGTATCTGCTCTTGCTACGTTCCTACTCGGAAGCTCTGTAGAGGCCTATTTGACTAGTCGCCTAGATGTCTTCAACTTCTTGTCCCGAGAAGTACATCTAGGTACGGTGAGTCTCTTACTTCGTTCAAGTTGCCCGAAAATAGAACTCTCTCCCAAATTTAATTCAGCGTACAAGTTCCGGCTTGATCTTTGCTAAGCTAGTGAAAGATTACATTAATTAGTTATTAGATTGTGATTGGTATTTGTTCTTAGAACTTCAAATTCTTGTTGCATTATTTTAATTAATTTTTAATTTTATTTATATTTTTTTTGTCTGCTCTTTTGTTTTCAATTTGTTGTATTTTTTTTTTTATTTTGGTTCTTTTCTTTGGGCTGTTTATCTCTAAGTTCTCTTTCTCTCTTTCATCTTTGGATTTATTTTTTTTTATTTATTCCTTTATTTATTCATAATTATATTTGTTTTTTATGATGATGTTTTTACATTAATTTTTAATGCTACTTATGTTTTTTTCCCACCTAATTGTACGTCATAAGATTTTGTTATCTTCTGTATAGTACAGTATTATACTCAGTACGGATCGCATAACATGTTTTCGTTCTGTTGAGCGGTAGCTAGTTTGCGGTGACGTGTTTATTTTATTGTCTTGCGGGTGACCCGAGGAATGGTGTGACGGTACACCTGGTTCCGAGTGTGTAAATGGGTTAAGGTTTTTTGTGCATGATTTATTAGAAAATGCAAATATTAGAATGTGAGCTATGAATCTGAAGAAGATAATGTCGATTCTTGACAAATCTCTGCTAAGGAGGAGCCGTAATATAATGAATGAAACTTTAATGCCGTTATAGGCAAACGTGCAGAGCGAAAGTTTCAATATAACACCAGCTGAAACGAGTCTAGACTGTGTTCAAATTGACAAAAAAATAGTGGCAATTGGGTATGGTTTGAAAAGTTTTGAATTTTCATACAAAAACTTCTGCAGAAACTGTATGAACTAGGAGGAAATTGAGAGTGTTTAGCGTCAATGCCCTAACCTTAACAATAACAAAATATTTCAAAATAAAAAACCCCTACAAAATATCAATATAACTAACTAATTTACCACAGCTGATGTGTCAATTCCAATAATTGACAACTACGAAAAGACTGCGTTCGCAAAGTACAGTTTAATGAAATCTGTTAACTCCTATAATTGACTTTCGAACAAACTGCAATTACGAACGAGAATCCACGTATTCTGGAATAAAACATTCTGGTGGAGTGTAGCGGTTAAATGAAAGAGGAAATTTGTCACTCAATTATTCACTCAATTTTTTAATGCAAGAAAATATTAATTTAACAGAAAAATGTTAATATTATGCTACACTCAATTACGTTAAATGAATTCAATTTGTAAACTTTACTTCTACTAGCTTACACGTGTACGTTTATAAACTTCAATTTTAGTTCAATAATTTAAATTATGTTTACACGTATGTAACAAATAAGGGAAAATTAAATATGTAAAAATATTATGTTTTACTCGAATTTATCCTTTCAATTATGAAAAATTATGCTACGTTAATATTTAATACATACAAGGTAAAAAAAAACTTCCCTTTCTGTGTATCTTAACTATGTTATTTACTAATGGCTGAAAGTAAATAATGATTAGCCCTCAATGTAGATCTTGTTTCCAATTATTATGTTGTGTAAAACTGACCTAATGGCATATTTTTTACACGATAAATATTTGGTTGAAATTTCGATTTAATTGAGTTAAATAACTTGCTGAAATCAGGAACTAAATTAGTGAAAACCCAATCGTTCTTGTTAATTTCATATATGTGTGTATGACCAACACCTGGCATCCATACACAATGAAATTTAACGCAAATTGAGAACAAATGAATAATGTGAGGATTTGTGGGGAAGATATCTTGGTGTCATCGGTATAAGCCTCCGTTCAGCTTAATGGCAAGATAGAGACCCACTTGTTTGTAGACTCAGCTGGTTGTATACTGAGCTGACTGACTAAAGTTGTCGACGAAGATGGAGTCTCGTATGGTAGGATGCAGACCCTACGCTGGTGTAGGATACAGATCCTACCGAATTGACTGACTCGAGGGTTGATGTTGAGGATGTGGAATTCCAATTGCAGGATACAGATCCTACTTGATTGCAGGATACAGATCCTGCCGAGCTGCTGTGGTTGTTACTGCGATTCTTGTTGATGTGAGTTGAGCCTAGTTGAAGCCCCTATGCTTGATTTCACTTCGGTATCGACGCCTTAATTAAAGCTCCTAATTTTGATTCAACTTCTGACTCTTACGTACTGAGCACCTATTTAATCGAGTGGCTGCTTGTAGTGAGAACCTCTTAGCCTGTCCTATTCCTGTGGGTCTTGTAAGGTTTTAGATGACATGTGTCCTCAGAACTGCGGTAAAAATATTTAGGATAAGACCAGCAATAATAAAGGGATTAATATTAAGGAGACAGATTGGAGGAAATTAAACACGACTTCTTAGAATTCGTATGTATATAATTATTTCTCCTGTAGAGCAATTTACAAAGAGATATAGAACTGGCGTTACTATAATATTTTAACAATTTTTACTATTCATAACCACTTGGTATAGCAATCTAAAACTGACTGGCTTTGAACAAATTAAAACAAAACATTTTTCCTTACAAGGACTACTATGTATTATTAAAAATTACCTCGCCCACAACACGCAAAGTAGTCGCTCAACTGTTCCACAAACCTACAAATGTTGTTGCGATAGTTTCCCGAATTGCCATTCGCGAGCAAACTGGGAGCGCGTAGGCGTTGCATTACAGTTAAGCGTCAAAGCGGGGCCGACGTCGCCACAACACTCCCCCACCAGCAAAACCAAAAGCTTAGTCTGTGGGAAAACGTTTAGGTGGTTTTGTGATTCGTCCAGTGCGAGTGATTTGCTGGGAAAACTGCATGTTTTCGTCAGGGAGAAATCTAACACGTCGCCGACATTTCTGCTGGTGATCCGAAAGTGGAACACGGCTGACCGTGGAATCTATGGCGGTCGTATGTGTTTCCGAATCTCTGGGTGTTTCCTGAGAAAATCCGTCTTGTTGAGTAGTGCCCGTCACAATAGGAGAATCTTCATTCGTTGGAGGGATGCGCCGTTCAAAGGTATTACTTTGAAGAGGTAGTGTGATGTCTTTATTGGTGTGTTTGTCCGTTTCGATGGTTTCTCGGAAGCAAGGTTTTAGACGATTGAGGGAGACATTAACTTCCTTGCCCTTTACTTCCAGTGTAAAATACGATTTATCGCGCTTGATTATTTTAAAAGGACCTTGATATGGTGGCTGAAGTGAAGCTTTAATCGCATTCGTCCGGGTGAAAACATGGGAACAGGAATTGAGCTCTTTGAATTTAAAAGGAGAATGCCGTGAATGGTCTGAAGCGGGGACTGGCCTGATGTCGGAAAAACGATTTCGAAGGGTTACAATGAACTCGTTTGAAGGCCGCGACTGTGACCTTTGTAAAAAATCGCTGGGTAGTCGTAAACTTTCCCCGAAGACCAATCCTGCTGGTGTAGCAAGAAACTCCTCTCTGAAGACCGTCCTTAGACCCAACAGGACCATAGGTAGGATTTTGGACCAAGACTTTTCCCTGTAACTCATTATTGAAGCTTTTAGCGTTCTATGCCATCGTTCGAGGAAACCATTTGATTGAGGGTGATATGCTGTGGTGCGAATTCGCTTGAAACCCAACAAGATGGCAAGCTCAGCAAATAGTGCTGATTCGAACTGAGCTCCCTGATCGGTTACTATGGTTTTGGGTACGCCGAAACGTGCTATCCAGTTATCGCATAACCCTGCCGCTACCGTTTCCGCTGTTATATCCATTAGCGGCACTGCTTCAGGCCAACGTGTGAATCTGTCAATGGCTGTGAGGCAGTATCTGAAACCTTGCGACGGTGGTAGAGGGCCAATCAAGTCGATATGAATGTCTTGGAAGCGTCCAGAGGAAAATGGAAATCTCCCTAGACAGTTTTTAACGTTTCGAGAAACCTTACATTGCTGACACTCTAAACACGAGCGAGCCCAAGAGTTAACGTCTTTATTCATCGAATTCCAAAAGAATTTCGATGTGACCATCTTGTTGGTAGCACGAATACTTGGATGGGCTAAATTGTGCACTGATTTAAAAATGAGGAACCTAAAGTCTTTAGGAATGAAAGGTCTTGCCCTATCGGAAGAGACTTCACAGTAAACTTGTTTGTTGGTGCCAAAAATTGGAAATTGCTCAAACTTAAACTGCGAATTTTTGAGTAGATCCTGGAATTCGGGATCTTCTGTCTGTGTGTCGGCAATAGCCCCGAAGTCTATTAGGCTGGGCAGATGGATCTCTTCCAATCTGGAAAGCACATCTGCTACAACATTATTTTTTCCGGAGACATGCCTTAAATCTGTGGTGAATTGCCCCACGTAATCTAGATGCCTCAATTGCCTGGGGGATGCCTGTTCGGGATTTTGCTGGAAGGCGAAAATCAGCGGTTTATGGTCCGTGAAAAGGATGAAGGGACGGCCCTCTAAGAGAAACCTAAAATATTTGACGCCCTTATAGGCAGCTAAAAGTTCACGATCATATGTGCTATATTTTCGCTGCGCGTTATTCAGTTTTACCGAAAAGAAACCCAAAGGTTGCCATATGTCATCAATCTTCTGTTGAACGTTAGCACCAATGGCGGTATCAGAAGCATCCACCCATAAAGCTACCTCGGCGGAAGAACTGGGGAAGGCCAGGAGAGTAACCTCACACAGCTGCTTTTTAACAGACTCGAAAGCCCTATTAGCCTCTTCCGTCCAAACGATTTTCCGGCTACCTTCTTTCTTTGGCCCTTTTAGATAACTGTTTAATACTGCCTGATTTTGCGCGGCGTTCGGTAGAAAGCGTCGGTAGTAATTGATCATACCTAAGAAGCGACGTAGGTCTTTCACCGTCACTGGCAGCTGGCATTTGGCGATTGCTTCAACCCGATCTAGAGGCGGCTTAATGCCTTTCGCCGAAATTAAGTGACCTAAAAAGGTCACCTCTGGTAACAGAAATTTGCATTTAGTAACATTGATTATCAAACCGAATTCTTTAAGTCGTGCAAAAACTAATTCTAAATGCTTGAGATGTTCGCTTTCGGAATTTGATGCAATTAACATGTCGTCTAAATATACGAAGCAAAATGAAAATTGTTGCAAAATAGATTTTATGAACCTCTGGAAAGTCTGTGCGGCATTGCACAGACCGAAAGTCATCCGGGTGAATTCAAAAAGCCCGAACGGTGTGCATATCGCTGTTTTCGGAATATCTTCAGGCTCAATTGGTATCTGATTGTAAGCTTTAGTTAGATCTAATGTCGAGAAAAATTTACAGCCTTCCAAGTTGTATGAGAAATCGTGAATCAAAGGGATAGGGTATCGGTCAGGAGTTGTACAAGCGTTAAGACGTCTGTAATCGCCGCACGGTCTCCACTCACCATTCTTCTTTTTAACTAAGTGAAGGGGCGAGGACCAACTACTTTTCGATGGCCGACAAACTCCTTCTTGTAAAAGGAAATCGAACTCCTTCTTTGCCGCAGTTAGTTTATCAGGCGGAAGACGCCGAACTTTTGCTGCGACTGGAGGACCCCTGGTAAGAATGTGGTGAGTGACCGTGTGTTTAACTGGGTTGTTAAAGCTTGTTTCCAATGTAATTTCTGTGAAATGACGCAAGAGAATTTGAATTTTGGGGTCTATCGTCGAATCCATGCTGATGGACAGAGCTGAGGATGGACAAATAACTCGCCTTCCTGTTGTTTTAAGGGAAGTTAGCGGATCAATTAACAATTTCTTTTTCATATCCACGAGAAGTCCAAAGTGACCCAGGAAGTCTGCGCCCAGTATTGGTCTCGGGACGTCCGCAATTATGAACTGCCAGAAAAAAACACGACGAAGGTTTAGATTTAATGTTAAACGTTTCTGACCGAACGTGCTAATGGACGAACAATTTGCTGCTTGTAGACAAAGGAGTGACTTCATGCCTCTGTCCGCTGGAGACGCTGGAACGACTGACACTTCTGCACCTGTGTCCACTAGAAAACTTTTTCTGGAATTTCGGTCAAAGATATAAAGACGACTATTTGTACCGCCGCTTCCACCCATCGTCAAAGGCGGAGGGCAAATTAATTTAAAGACTTGTCTGAATTATTTATTTGTTTAACATAATTATTAGAACTTACAAATTTGCATGGAGGAATACATTTTTGTGCTTTGGACTGGAATTTTCTGTGGTACCAGCATAAATCTCTGGCATTGCTATAATCGGAACCGCGTGAAGCGGATCTATACCTACTCCTACTTCGCGGTGGGCTTCTTCGAGAATCGGAACTACGACGATTCGCACCCTGCTCGACTACCTTTTCCAGTTTACTGACCTTGACGGTTAGTTGGTTGAGCGATTGAGCCAGAGCCGCTAGAGAAACATTGGCTGCAACTGAGAAGACTTCTGTACCTGGGTTGACTTCTGCAATTGTGTCCGCACAGGTAGCCAGCACCTCTAATGGTCCTGGATTACATGCCAAAATTGCTTGCATATTTACGGGTAATCGCTGCAACCACAATGAGTTTAAAACTTCTTCACTTAATTTTCCTCTACTGAGATTACGCATTTCTCTGAGTAATTGGGAGGGCTGTGAGTCGCCTAAAACCATCTCGGTTAGCACTTGCTTCAACTTCCTATTTTCGCTTCCGGACAATCTGCCAGTCAAAGTCTCTCTCAACTTCGAATATTTGTTCAAAATCGGCGGATCTTGTATGACATCACTGACCACCCGTATCACACCTTCGTCCAGAGCGCTGACCACGTGGTTAAATTTCGTTTTATCTTGTGTGATTCCCGCTAAGTCAAATTGTGACTCTGACTGGAGGAACCACAATTCCGGACAGCTCTTCCAGAAAGGAGCTGGTTTAACTGAAACCGCGTTCAAACTACTTGGTGGATGAGTGTCGAACGACGTCGACCGCGCCGTGCTTTCAGCCGATGTATCCAAACTAGGGTCCACAGACTCACTTAAAACGTCACATGTCTCCGACTCACGACGGGCCATCCCGAAACACAGGCCTTTTAATCGAAAGGAAAGAAAATATGGAGTAACCGTTATATAAAACAGCTACTTTGAGAGTTGTGGTGGGTTCACACTATTTAGTAATTCTAAATGAAACCATAGGTCAACTAAACTGTATGTATATATAAACAATGAAGCATATAAAAAAAATGTAAATGTATATATATATAAAAATCAACAAGAGTAAGGAACAGTAAAAAAAAACAATAACAATGTAAAATGTGATAATGATTGAAAATTTAAAGAAGAACAACAAATCAATTTTATATTTCTGACTACAACCTTAATCTTGCTGCCTTACTGTTGGCAGATTGAGATCTGGCTCCTTACTTCAGGCGGTTTGTCGGGGTCACTAATTGTGGGGAGGATATCTTGGTGTCATCGGTATAAGCCTCCCTTCAGCTTAATGGCAAGATAGAGACCCACTTGTTTGTAGACTCAGCTGGTTGTATACTGAGCTGACTGACTAAAGTTGTCGACGAAGATGGAGTCTCGTATGGTAGGATGCAGACCCTACGCTGGTGTAGGATACAGATCCTAGCGAATTGATTGACTCGAGGGTTGATGTTGATGATGTGGAATTCCAATTGCAGGATACAGATCCTACTTGATTGCAAGATACAGATCCTGCCGAGCTGCTGTGGTTGTTACTGCGATTCTTGTTGATGTGAGTTGAGCCTAGTTGAAGCCCCTATGCTTGATTTCACTTCGGTATCGACGCCTTAATTAAAGCTCCTAATTTTGATTCAACTTCTGACTCTTAGGTACTGAGCACCTATTTAATCGAGTGGCTGCTTGTAGTGAGAACCTCTTAGCCTGTCCTATTCCTTTGGGTCTTGTAAGTTTTTAGATGACATGTGTCCTCAGAACTGCGGTAAAAATATTTAGGATAAGACCAGCAATAATAAAGAGATTAATATTAAGGAGACAGATTGGAGGAAGTCAAAAACACGACTTCTTAGAATTCGTATGTATATAATTATTTCTCCTGTAGAGCAATTTACAAAGAGATATAGAACTGGCGTTACTATAATATTTTAACAATTTTTACTATTCATAACCACTTGGTATAGCAATCTAAAACTGACTGGCTTTGAAAAAATTAAAACAAAACATTTTTCCTTACAAGACTACTATGTATTATTAAAAATTACCTCGCCCACAACACGCAAAGTAGTCGCTCAACTGGTTCCACAAACCTACAAATGTTGTTGCGATAGTTTCCCGAATTGCCAGTCGCGAGCAAACTCAGAGCGCGTCGGCGTTGCATTACAGTCAAGCGTCAAAGCGGGGCCGACGTCGCCACAGATTTACCTTTAATATGATTTAAGAATTTGTTCCGATTAATTTCACACACAAAGCTGCTTCACTAATGGCCTTGTAGAGAATGCTTCTGAAGTTCCTTGTTGAAAATTCTATTTCTTTTTCTTGCTGATGACACTCGAAAATTGCAAAAATGTGGGAGGAATGCTATTGCATGTTCTCGCACCTTGCCAACTTTGAAAAATAAGAAGCCTGAATGAAGAATGAACCCCCCTTTTATAGAGAATTTTGATCCGATTTCGCATCCATAAAAATGAATGCTTGAATTTTCAATCTTAATTTGACTACAATATGTGATTTCGTTGTAGTCTTTTGATGGCAAATTGCAAATTGCGTTTTTTTTACATCTTTCCCATAGAAATCAGTGTTAATTTCGAGGAATTATGATAAGTTTTCCTAAATCTAGCCATAACGTTTCGCCATATTTGATGTCAATTTACAAAATTCCTCTCAGATTTCATTTTTGTTCATCTTCATCCTTGTCTCTTTCCCACCTTTGAATTTGTCGTCTCGTTTTTCCCCGGGATGAAAGTTTAAAGTCGCGAAAATATGAAGTTCGCCGGTTTATTTATAAGCGAAATGTCAGTCGCGCGCGAGTTTGTTTTTTTGTTAAGTTCTGTGTTAAATTCAGCGTTTTGTGTTTACCGTGAGAATTATACATTATTGCACAGGTTGGTACAAGTTTTAACTAATTTTACATGTAGGTTTTGTGAAAATCCCACCTTTTTCTAATAGCGTGTTTACTTGTCAAGGTGAGCTTTTGTTTGCAAAATTCTCAACTCAGGTATTCACGAATGCATTGAAAGGGGTTTTTTGTGTAAGGGCTTACGTGGGTACTGGAGGTAATCTTATGATTTATGTTGCTGAGTATAAAGTTTATTGCGTTTTTTTGTGTTGTTGTTTGCATGCATTGTAAGGTGCTATGTAATCACAATTTTGCTGGTATTGTTATTGTTTATTTATTTGTTTATTTCCTTACTTTATTCTGTAAATTCACTACTTATTTCATTTTGTTTATTGCAGGTCGTCGTGGGACTCTTGAATCTGTGTCTTCCCAGATGCTGGTAAGATTTTTTAGTTATTTTTAATTCAAATTCTCTTTTGATTTTAGGTTGGTCGAACACTAACATAAAAATTAAAACATCTATATACTTTTTTTTTGTTTTTTGTTTTTTTTGTTTTTTTTTTTAATACAATATTATTTTTAATTACACCTAATTAATTTTCTTCCACGTAATGCCCGGAGGGTTACTTTTACAGGGGGAGTGATCATGGGTCGATCTGATCCGAGTGGAATAAAATAGGTGCTTGTTTTTTTTGCTGCTCCTATCGATATTTCCTTTCGTCACCCAAGCAATGCAATTAACAGAATTGATGCCAATACCTTTCAAAAGCTGCCAGCAGACGAAAGTAGTACTCAACTTGCTTGATAACTTTCAGAAGACGAAAAACTACTTGGAGCATTTAATTCTAGCATAACCTGAGAGGTTCAGACTGAACTCCAATTATGTCGTACAAATCAGGGCAGAATTGATAGCATCCATTTCTACCCTATGACACTCAAAGCTTTATAACCGACAGATTAGAAATCAAAGAATATGTGGATTGTTGATTGTTAGCCCAATTCAAAAAGTTCGTCGAACGCAAAATTAAAATTAATCTCTTGACAATTATATTGTTTAAAGCCTTTGAATTACACTAAACACTTCTTTGAATTCCTGAGACAACGTAATACTTCTTAATATTCTGCCCTCAAAATGTTTAAATCGATTTGAATTACCTTAAGATTCGCTTTGCTCTAGAAATTCATAATTTCGAAAATTATCTTCTAATAAAAAGACAAGACCGTGAATTGTCCATACAGTGAAGAAGGTAGGAAAGAACGTCTGGGGTTTTTCTCGATAATGAGTAACTAAGAAATTCCCAAAATGAAGTATTCATCAGCCGGTCAATGCCTCTGTCACTGGCTGGGCATCAATAATGTGAAATAATATGAAAGATGCTCTGTTTAATGAATTAACGGCACCACTGCACACAGATTGAATGCCAGGGCATGAAAAAGAAAAAAAAAGAAAAGATAAATGAGGAGGAAGCAACTATGCCGTGGTCATTCCGTAAGTAGCTCTATTCAAAGCATTTAATCCTTGAAAATCCCCAAGCTAAACAAGATGAAGTCTGTACTGCTGCCGTAGTTGGTGCCGGTTCGTTTTGTAATTAATTAAAATCATAAAAACTATAGATTGAGAAATTGCGAAATCCAATCAGGCAATTTGTATCCCGCTTTATTACATTACGACGGAAAATATTAATTGAGTTAGCAAAGTTTTTGATTGATGTCCACAATGAAATTCCCTGATTTGCAAGTCTGTTACTTTCAACGAACTACAGAATCTCTGCCTGAAACTCTGGTTAATATAAATACTAGCTGTGAGTGTGCGTGTGTGCATGTTTCTGTTCTAGGTAGATCTCCTTTGTTGAGAATCCGCCCATAAAGACCACTAGAAAGTTTGGCTACCGTAAGCCACAGAGAGAGCATAATCCCGAAATTAACTGACTATAATTCAACTCATAAGACAGTGAATTGTATTATGGTGCCGAACCGAAAGGGACAAGTTTTAACCTTTGACCGAGTTGGTTCCAGCGTTTTGTTAAATGCATACGACTGATTCCTTCACTTAACTTATGCAGAAATTTCACTTATGTTCTGACACAGCCCATTTCATTTTAAACATTTTCCGGCCCTTTGTTGAATACTCTTAACAAATCAAAATTGAGAAAGTTAAACATTTGCGTGACAATTTACATGCAGGACGTCACGCTTCGCCCCGTTGGTACGTTAATTCTGATAAATTCTTAATTTCATAACTTTAACCGAAAGTTTAGCTGCAATGAATCTTTACAGTTAAGAATATTTCGTTTTGTGAAAATATCTAATATCTTAAGAAATTACAAAGAAAGTCGTGGGAAAGTGAAATATTTTAGAAAAGAGAGTAGCAGTTCATTAATCTGCATTAATAAGCTATTTAAAATTAACAATAAGACGAGGAATATTATGATTGAGAAGTAAAGGTCCTAGAATAAGTCTCTAAGGAACTTTGGAATTGATGCACATGAAACAGGAATTTGCACAAGGTTACCTACTAAGCTTCCCTTCTTGATGACCAGAATATTTCAATTCAGTTTCTATCTAGGGTCATTCCACAGAAAATCGACAAATGTTCTGAATGGACCATCTTCAATTTTGATAAAATTTTATAGGTGGGTTAGTCTTCTTGTTGATAGTACTTTGCTGAAATATTTTTCGTTTTTGTCCATTTTTGACGGCAATATGTTATTTTGAAATTTGGAAAAAGTGGCAATTTTTGCTTGGAAGATGTAAATTCAAAACTTTATATCTTAGGATGTATGCATCGTAAGCCCATGAAACAAACTCCATTTGTTTAAGGAAGCTTTAAAGCTCCTGAAAAAATTAGCTGAGGTCCTTTTTCTGAAAATTTGTTTTCAAGGATAATGGATATGTTCGTTATCCTGGAATATCTCAAAATTCGCTATCTCGATTTCTTTTATTTTTTTTAATTTAATCCTTAATGGCTTTTGAGGAAACTGTAGAAAGGAGAAAATGGAACTCCTTGAAGTTTGGATGGAGTTATTTTTGAAATATATGTAGTTCAGAAAACTTTGAACGAAAATTGATGTTGTATGGTGCGTTATTAAATACTTGTATGCAGCTGGTTTTAAAAATTACAGTGATACAGGAAAATAAAAAGAAATACACATACTACAACTTTTAGATTGATGTCATATATATACATAAGTATATAGTTATATCAGAAACCGCAACTAAAGAACTCATTGTTGACTCATGGAATGGATAATGGTGTTTATATTCTAACAGCTAGTAAAATGAAATATATAGCAGAGTTAATTAAATTAAGGAAATCTCAAATATAGAATGTACATAGGCCTCATATTAATTTTAATTTTACTTATAAATATTACTAAGATTTTTTTTTTTAAACAGGGGGAACAGGAGATACCCAACCCAAGCACGGAGGCCACAGCGGCCGATTGTGCTATCCTGAATCCCATTCACCAAAACCTTCCTGTCCTCTTAAAGGTTTTCCAGCTCATCCACAGATAGAGGGGGAGACCCTAGAGTATCCAGTCTGCTCCGGGCGAAGGCCGGACACTCACACATAAAGTGTTCGGTTGTCTCAGGCTCTCCCTCCATACAGGACAGACACTCAGGGCTGTCAACAACTCCCATCCTTGTTAGATGAGCGTGAAGTGAGCTGTAGCCGGTGATGATGCCAACCACGGTTCTATATTGTTTCCTTCCGAGTCCCATGAGAAAATCGGAGATATTCCCATTGGGCCCATCAAGAAACAGTTTCGTACACCTACAAGCACTCAGGTTCTCCCATCTCTGCTGATATTTCCTATGGACATCCGCTTTGATTAGAGACCCGATATTCGAGGTGGCAACGCCTACGGCGGGCTCCAGTCCGAAGAACGGAGAATGAGAGCCAGCCCTACCTAAAAGGTCAGCCCTTTCATTCCCCATGATCCCCATGTGAGCAGGAACCCACAGGAGGGACACATTGTTGTGATAACACAACTTATCCACTGACGACCTGCAGTCCCCCAGTAACTTAGACATTATCCGAGGGCCATTCAGAGCCATAAAAGGCTGCCTGACTATCCGAAAGGATAGCGATATCTCTCCCCTTGATTTGCATATCAAGGGCTAACTTCGCTGCCATTGAGATGGCGAAGACTTCAGCCTGCAAGACAGTGGTGTGTTTTCCAAGTGAGTACTCCATTCCAAAATCAGGCTCAGGAAAGTAGACACCTGCCCCAGCTCCGTCATTAGTGAGAGAGCCGTCGGTGAAGATTTTTAGAGCAGACCGGGGAAGGCACGATAAGGCACCTCTCTCAGTCCACGATTCCCTTGCAGGAAAGCTTACAGAGAAGCGACGCCCGAAACGAAGCTCTGGTACCATCGCATCCCGTGGCATACCGCCCAGTGGGTTTTCCAAGTCCAACCGATACGCCATAGAGCAATGAGAAGAGCTAGTCCAGCCGCCCTCCCAACATCCCCATTAGCGCAATCTGCACACAGCCCTTTTGGCCTCTGCCTGAATGACAAGATCCAGGGGTGGCAGATTGAGTAAGACCTCAAGAGCCGCAGTAGCCGTAGATCGCATGGAGCCCGTAATTCCCAAGCAGGCAAGCCTTTGCAGGCCCGCCAGCTTTCGGATCGCAGTCCCCACAAGCGTCCTCGGCTACCATACACAGGAGGCGGAGTGTGTCCAAAAAGTACCCTAGCTTACGTCTTCTGGAGAAGAGCACCAAGTTCCACTTTGTAGGGTTCACTGTCATATCATATCCCAAGGTAAACAGTCCACGATGCAGTCCCCGTTCAATGACAGTTACCATTGAGTGGTGAGCCGTCTCCGTAGATCTGCGTGCTGTGAGGTGTTTAAGAGAGAAGCCTTTAAGGGTACTTCCTTAATATATTCATCTACCAGCCTCTCCAGGCATTTCAAAAGAAATGAGGAGAGGTTTATGGTTCGAAAATTCTTCGAGTCCATGTAGGAAGTCTTATCAGGCTTCCGAACGAAGGCAACCCTCACCTTCCTCCACATCTCAGGGACATATCCAAAAGCGATACATGCCCTGAAAATGGATTCGATGTATGGGGCCAGCACCACGCTCTCAGCCTTAAGAAGGACAGGCAAAATACCGTCTGGACCCGGGGCTTTAAAGGCCGAGAAGGTAGAAATTGACCATTTCACCTTCTCGACATCAACTACCTTTGCGGCAGTGGACCAATCTCCACCAGTGCATAGAGGTAGCGGATAATCGGAACCTGCCTGCAGGTCTTCTTCAAGCCTGCAGTCAGGAAAATGCGTCGAGAGAAGAAGTTTACAGGCTTCCTCTTTCGATGCCGTAAAGGAGCCATCTGGCCCTCTCAGAATACTCAGCCTAGCCGACGGGTCGCCCTGAGCCCTGAGCAGCCTAACCGGTTCACGATAGCCATCAAGCTCCTAGCAGAAATCTACAAAGGCCTGTCTTTTTGATTTCCTGACAAGCCTCTTGTAATTACTCTGAGTCTCGCGGTAGGCCCGCTAGTCTCCCTACGAGCCAGACCTCCTGGCCTTGTTGAAGAGCTTTCTGGGAGCCTTACGGAGTACACTAAGACTACCGTTCCACCACCTTCCAATGTCCGTGCTAATGGGACAGGAAGCCTCGAAAGCCGCAGTTACAGCGGACTGCAGCCTTCCAACCGCCTTTTCCAAGGCGGCAACACTTCTGATTCTCTCAGCCGGAGAGTCCCCCAATCAGTCCGCTTCGGATTCCTGTATGGTTCCACCTCAATGGGGTCAGCACCCATACAGATCTCAATGTAGCGGTGATCAGAGAGAGACTCCTCTCGCGAAACCCTCCAGCCGGAAAACTGGGGAAGATACTTATATACATATATATGTAAAAAAGTTAATTAAACATATTATATTATTACCATTACTTTTATTTTAATATTTTTACGGTAGTTGACCATTTCAGGATATAATCCTAGCTACATTATGTAGATATATTATATTAAATCTGAGTACTCAGCACAATTCATCAATTTTCGTGCGAAGTTTTCTGAACTACATATATTTAAAAAATAACTCCATCCAAACTTCAAGGAGTTCCATTTTCTCCTTTCTACAGTTTCCTCAAAAGCCATTAAGGATTAAATTAAAAAAAAATAAAAGAAATCGAGAGTGCGCATTTTGAGATATTCAGGATAACGAACATATCCATTATCCTTGAAAACAAGTTTTCAGAAAAAGGACCTCAGCTAATTTTTTTCAGGAGCTTTAAAGCTTCCTTAAACAAACGGAGTTTGTTTCATGGGCTTACGATGCATACATCCTAAGATATAAAGTTTTGAATTTACAGCTTCCAAGCAAAATTTGCCACTTTTTCCAAATTTCAAAATAACATATCGCCGTCAAAAATGGACAAAAACGAAAAATATTTCAGCAAAGTACTACAAACAATAAGACAAATCCACCTGTAAAATTTTATCAAAATCGGAGATGGTCAATGCACAAATTTATACAATATTTGTCGATTTTCTGTGGAATGACCCAGTTAATTTCATTACTTTCAGAAAGGTCGAAGTGCAGAATCTGATAAGTTCTAAATCCAGATTGCAAGGTAAGGACAATTTTATAATGTACATTTTGTCAATTTTGCCTTTATATTAAACCGCTGAAAGTAGGGATTAATGACTTAACTAATGAGTAGGATCAAAAATTTATGTCTCACCACTCTTAGTACATAAATGCCATTGTAACCGCTAAAATAAGAAGAAACTTTTTAATTTGCACTCGTTTACTATCGATTATTGTCGGCAGAGTCATACACATTTCCCGGAAATCCAGGAATCTTTTATGAGCGTATTTTCACTTTAATTGCAAATTGCCGTTAATTCAGCAGAGCTAGAAAATTCTCGTCTTTGACAAAGCTAACCGCACTATAGTAGGAAGGAAATAATTGTGTTATTGTTATAACTACCAGTACTACTCGCTAGGATTCTCAATATTTCCTCCCAGTGAAGCATTTGGTCACGCAATCTCACGTATGCTTTCAACGAAGTACCGGACTTTTTCATGTAAAAACAACAAAAATTGAGTCTCCACAGCGGGAATGTTAGCGCCTGAAATAATTCCCGCACTTTTATTCACTTTTGTGGAGTTGTGGTGCCCACGGCGAACCACAAACATATCGCCGGAATTATCAACACTCCTCGTTCACGTCCTCGTCTTAATCCAGGTGCTGCACGTTCATTTGATTTAATTCACTTTCATTAAATTTGTTTTAGCACCAAAAATTTCAATTGCCCAGTTTAATCGCTTTTACCTCGGTCTTTATGGGGTAGATCAAGGGACTTTGTTAGAATTTACGGCAAATTCCAAAAATGGCTGCAGCTCATTTCAATTAATAATATTTAAATCTTTTTGATGCTCTTGTAGCGGTTGCAGTTTAAGTATTTAAAGTTGAGAAATGAGAATAGGTGGGTATTTGTTTTTATTGAGAATAAGTGCAAAACTACTATAGCGGCTCAGAGTAGAAGAAGGAAGAGTTCTAACTCAGTTGGGTGAACGACTTAATTAATTTTAATTCTGAGAGCTATTTCGGCCTGTTAGGCAGGCCGCCCGCCAAAGTTGCATGCACTTCTCATATGCATCATGCATATGCACTTCTCATATGCATCATGCATATGCACTTCTCATATGCATCATGCATATGCACTTCTCATATGCATCATGCATATGCACTTCTCATATGCATATGCACTTCCGTTATGCTGTATAGAGCCGCTCAGCAATAGAGCATTTGCATACAGCATTAGATGAAGATCACATTGTAATGGCAACAGCGTTGTTCGAGCAAGTGGTTTTACTTTTATAATGCAGGAATCGTATATAAGATTCAATGAATGGATTTCTACTTGGAAGCACCATGGGGAATTTTGAATCGTACGGTAAATTTTAATTTTTTAATCTGCCTCCCACACGAAGTAGTTCACATTTATGACTTTCATCCAGAAAAGGACTAAGTTTCAGGAGATAGCTTCTCGGGTAAATTTCGCCTTTCCTCCGTAGCATACTGATGTCTTCGGCGAAGTCCTGCTGTTGAATCCTCCAAACAATTCTCATGAACGCAGTATCTATTTCAGCTGCTGACAATTCTCCTGTAATAGTAGAAAAAATTGCTGGCATTTACGTTTGAGATTGTTGATGTATCGTAAAACTATTGCAAGTCGACGACAATTCTTAATGAAGTTTCTACAGGCGTAGATTCTATACAAGAAAGCATCCGACATAGTACACATCAAAATTGATTGGATCTTCCTTTTCTCCGGAATATTACGAATATCATGTCTTATTTTTATTGCAGGCCAGTGTGCAGATTCTTGATTCAAGAACTCTGAACCAGAAAACCAAATAGAGTCAGCAAGCTCTGTGACACTGGAGATATGATATCTGCAGGATTTGAATTCGAATGGACATTCCTCCAGGTAGCTTCTTGAGTTAAATTTTGAATTTTTGATACCCGGTTTGCAACGAAGGTCTTCCAAGTTGATGAATGATGTGATAACCAATCCAGCACTACCTCCGAATCGGTCCATAAGAATAGGGTATTGTATGGTGTGGAGCAACTGAACCGCACTTTTCCTAAAAGTGCTTCAAGTAATAACGCCCCACACAATTCCAAGCATGGCACTGAGCGGGTGGTGCGTATTGGTGCTATCCTAGATTTTGCTATCATAAGATTAACTGAGATATTTCCTGAATAGGTCACGCAACGAATATATAAACCGCATCTATATGCCCGTGTGGATGCGCCCGAAAAGCCGTTTACCTCAATTTTTTTCGTTACACTCGCTGGCAGAAGTACTTGCCGCGCAATGTTTACATTTTGTAGGTTATTCAGTGACTTCATAAAATCTAGCCATCGAGATTCCATTTCCATTGGAGCAGATTCATCCCAGTCCAACTTTAGTATCCAAAGCTCCTGGAGAAAATTTTTATCGTTCACCACAAGGGGATTGACAAGCCCCAATGAATCAAAGAGTCGTGAAATATCAGCAAGAAATCTTCGTTTAGTTACCTTTGAGTTATTCCTCATATTCGGTTGATAGCAAAAGCGGAATTCATCCGCCACCGGCTCCAAAACAATGTCAAGAGATTTAATAATATCGAAGTCGTTAATACTCAAAGGCCTTCCACGTTCTGCCTCTGGCATTTCTTGAAGAAACTGGTCGTCATTTGAATACCATTTGCGCAATCTTAGTTGTGCTGAACCCAAAACCATATTAACATCCTTTCTAATTTGTTGAATTTCATCCATATAAAAATCACGTTCTATGATACGTGAAACTTCTGGCATTGCAGAAAAAATATCGCGAGCTAATTGAAGAAGGCATATTGTTGCCACAAACGGAGCACTAGCCGTTCCATAGGTTACTGTACTTAATCTATAGACTTAAAGTTCGTCGCTTGGGTTTTCTCTCCATAATATAATTTGAAAGTTTCGATCCTCTGACAGGACCTTGATCTGTCTGTCTATACATGGTGCATATGTCGGCAGTCAAAGCATATCTGTAGCCACAGAAACGCAAGATAATTGATAAAATATCTTCTTGGACAACTGGGCCAACCATGAGTAAATTGTTTAAAAAATGGTGAGAAGATGTCCGACAAGATGCATCGAAGACGACGCGGACCTTAATTGTAGAACTCTCTAGACGGATGACACACTGATGTGGCATAAAGTAGTGAACCTTTGGAATAACTTTCACAGAAATCTTTTCCATATAATTTCATTGAAGATATTCTCGGAGAAACTCATCGTATTGTTGCTTTAATTCCAAATTTTTGTTAAGTTTTTTTTTCTAAACTAATTAAACGATTTTGTGATATTTCACGGCAATCGCCCAAGTGCGTCTGAAGATTTTCTTTAAAGGGTAGCTTGACCATAAACCTGCCATCAGGTAAACGAGAATAAGCGTCCTTGAAGATGTTTTCACATTGCAACTGATCCTCAGTCCATTTAGAAACAGTCGCCAAACTCGTCTCTTCCCAAAATTTCTCCACTAATTTTGTCAAACAATCATCTTCGTAGTATTTAGTTTCCTCTTTACATACTAGGGTATCGTATTTTCCTGGTTGTTCATAAGTATCAGAACACCTTCCTGCAACAATCCAACCAAACAATGTCTTTTGCAGCGTTGGAGGCTCGTCGTTCAATTTTATTTGATCCGCTCCAATTAATAAATCAACCTGTTGCGGTTTGAAAAAATTTGTGTCCTCTAACTGGATATTGGCAGGAATGTGCCAATAGTCGATAAGATAAGATAACTGCAAATCAAATTAGAAGAAATTTGAAAATTCTTCAATGTAGCCAAAATGCATCCTCAGAAAGGACGAAAAGGACCACACTGAAGATATCGTTTTTTCGTGTGGCTTTTGTTCTTAAATGTTGACCAGATAGCCCGGCTAATGATGGTTAGCTTTTGGTACTTTTGGTACTAGCACTTCGATGATATCTGTGTGCATTTTCGAGAAAAATGGCAAAGGATAATAAAGGGTTTAACTGGAATTTTCAATATAACACTTTCGTATTAGTTTTATTCGCGGAATTCAAAAATGTAATCTAAATGTATCCTTAATAAGGACGAAAAGGACATTGTTTTAATATATCCTTTTCGAAGTCCTTTTTCAAGGACTTTGGGTATTCCAGAGGAAAGCTTGACTAAATATATCTAACTTTTATTATTAGGACTTTTTCGATATTTCCGCACATTTTCGAGAAAAATGCCCAGGGAACATGTTACGTCGGACACCCTGTATATAGAATTCTCGATACCTTCGGGTGCTATGATCAACGTTTGTTTTGATATTTTATCTTCATATTTTATGAGTCCCCATATAACTTTCCGTAACATGCATAGATTTTTCTACTCCTTTCCTCTGTTATAGCTCAACAAAATTAGAATTGCCATGAACATAAATCTTTTAAATCAGGTAGAAAAACCCAAGGCCTTTCCTTTAGAATCTCTTTTAGATTCCAGAATGCAAACCTTTATGCGATTTTTACACTATTTTTTAAGAATGTTCAGTGAAATAAGCATAAATGTCCACAGAAGAAAACTGGCTACCCTTTGCATTTTAAGTGCTGCCTGCGGTCTGGCATACCTGAGGGATACGTACATATCTATCTTGCATCACCACACTTCTGGCGATCTTCTAGAAATCCGCGTACGTGCAGCAAAATATAACGAGAAAAGAGTCCTTGAACAAATATTTAGCGAACTTTCAAAGAACAGTGGCTTTTGCTTACACATTTTGAGACATACTTATGCAATGATCCGGATAACTTCATTCTACAAATACCTGGATAATCTTTATTTCGGTATATTTTGTTAACACATCCGCAACCATCTATCTTATACTTAAATATTAGGCCAGTCAATAGAGACATTTAAATTCCTAAATTTAAATGTGCTGCAAAACGGTTTAATAGCTGTTGCAATATGCCTGAACAAATTTACCAATATGCAACTTTTTATGTTGCCCGTAAAATATATTTTTTTTAAACGATGGAGTAACAATTGCTTTTGGCTGCTATTTTTCGAAAGAAAACATATCAGCTAGCACCTAGTTGAAAACTTTGAAATCGTTGATGGTCATAACCAGATAAGTTTGCCACCTCACACAAGTCCTGCAAACTACAAAAAAAAAAAATCGGAAAAATGATCAACAATTAGTATTTTGCATTTTCTGCAGTCGCTCAAATATTGCAAAAGCTTTATAAATTTTACATAGTCTTTAGTATGTCCTACCTCGCCTCGCTTTCGGCTGACAAGATGCCAGCCTTGGGTTCAGCTATTTCTACGTAGTGTGAGCTGGTAATTACTGTTCGATGGCCTTGACATTGATTAGTGGGCTAAAGGCAGCTCCCATCCGAAGACAAGTTTGAACAGCATACGTCGATCGTTGATTGGCTAGAGTCGCCAGTATGCGAACTCTTCCTGAACGCCTTCCTGAAGTACTGTGGAGCCCTGCTGCAGATAGGTGTTTTTCTAGCACAACTCGTGAGATCATATATAGAACACTTAAGAAATATTACCACCTAAATGTGTGTAAAAGTCTCACGGGTGTCTGAGGAATCAAGGTATCTAATCCTTGAGATCTCGACATCTCTAGAAAGTTTCCTCTCGGTGGGGAGCTCGACTGGTGAGGGCGGTGTGTCTCCTCTGGAGATCGCAAATCTTTCTCATGGATCGGGTCATTTCCGCACGGGTGGGCTAACTGGAGTTGAGATCGCAGTATCAAAAGGCGCTGAAAGTGCGACCGATGCGAGACTACCCGAGGCAGGAATCTCTATGGCCCAAATGAAATGAGCAGGAGAAGTGCTAAGGCTATTGCTTTCACTGGGAGTTCTCCCTCTCACTCTTCGCAAGTGGTCGGGTGGGGCGACTAGGACGGTAGTGAAAAGCGGTAGAAATCCTCCTGGTTTCATTAAACTGAGTACTATGAGGGGGGCTGCCTTGCTGACTTGAATATAAAATTTCAAAAGCAAAAATTGGTGCTGTTGCAGGAGCCTTAGGTCTGGACAACCCTTATCCGCAGTCTAATATAGGCGCATGGATCTCAAATTGTGTATAATACCGCGTGCTCTATCCCTAGGGCAGTGTTGTTGCAACAAAAAGTGTTATTGTGACATTGTTGCCATATCTGTGTACCAGGGGCACTACATCGGTCAAGCTTTCTTTGAAGAAATATTGAGTCAATAGGAAACTTCTTATTGCCTCAGCATATTTCCCTAATTTTCCTCTAATGGGGTCTCCGTCATAATTAACTCGACTACAGGTGTCGGAATTGTTAATGTATCTTTGTAGTAGTACCTCAAGCTGTGGGAAATAAATGCGTGTTTTCAATCCCTCATAATTTTCTTTGATTCCTGAATGCCCTGATTCATTTTTATGATATTTTTGGATTTGAGCATACGTTTCATCTGCACTGCTCATATTCTTTGCATAATAAGAGCATTGGCAAACTTTATATTACTAATATTGTCAAAGAATTCTATGATCTACTGTTGTAATCTATTGTATTCACTATTACTTAACTCCCTGTAGATACCTGTTTTGCCGGATTTTTTAATGTCGCAGGATATTTTATATCGTCGCAGATATGTGCAAATCGTTTTCCAGGTCTTCTGTGCCCATGCATATTAGGCTATTTCTATGTATTATTTCGAACTCCTTTGTATTATTATTTATTAAATTGGTTTGGGTCTTTTTTCTATTGACTACTGTATCCAGGATGAGGATATAATTGTTTAAATTCTCCTCTTGAGAATGGATTGTTTCAATGGTTTCCGTATTATTCTGCATTGAGATTTACTAGAGTGGACGTCCCGATGATTTTCTCCAGATTGTTTTGTTCCTTCTAGTCGATCGTGTTTCTTATTGGTGTCAGTTCTTATACGACTTAGAAAGTGCGCCACTTTATTGCCTCTTTCCCTAATTTGAATGTATTTTCGATGTACATGTTATACACGCCTAATTTCTACAACCATCTATACAGTCTAGGATTGATATCCGTGCCCCTTGTTTTGGTGTATAACCACTTAAACAGTCGGTTAGATAATAGAAATTGGGGCTATGTAGATAAGGCCTAAAATACCCTGTAGCCCACAAGGAGTCCCATTTCTATTATTGAGTAGTTCCAGTCATGTTCTTTTAGAGTTCTGCTAGGATAGCATATTGGATGGTTTTCTTGTCAGAGAACTGCCCCTATGGCAAAGGTCCTGGCGTCTATAATTAATTTGAAATTTTTATTGAAGTCAGGGTACTTTAATACGGAGGTTTCCGTGATAATTCTTTTTAGTTTTTCGAACGAATTTATGTAGTTTGGATCATTACGGTTGATCTTGGGATTCTTTTTCAAATGTTAGGTCATTGGCTGAGCTACTCTGGCGTAGCCTTTAATAAATTTTCTGTAGTAGCTTGTAATTCCGAGGAAGGTTTTTATCTGCTTCTGCGTTTCTGGAGAGACAACGCATATTTTAATGATGAGATCTCTTAAGATTGAATTCATCAATCGCTGGAATGTCTCTGGGGCATTTTTGAGACCAGACGGCATTCGAATGAATTCATAATGACCATGGGGGGTTGATAAGGCCATTTTAGGGCGGTCATTTTCGATGACCAATATCTGGTGAAAGCCTGTTGCTAGGTCGATTATACTAACATATTAAGCTCTTCCCCATTTATTCAGTATATTGTCAATCTTTGAGACTGGAAATTTATCGTCTATTGCAACTTCGTTTTATTTACGATTTCTATAATTCTATGATTATATAATAAATAAATATTTGTGTGAATTAAGCAAGTCTTCGCGCAGTGCTTGCGTTTGAGAGGTTAAAAACTCGAGAAGATTTTCTTTGACACTCTCATTCATTCCTGAATAATCTAATTAATAAATTTCATTACCCCTATATGGGAAATTTATTAAAAATTTTATTTGCATGTTATTTATGCTTATGTTTCCGTCTTCTATATTAATAACGGCACCTCGAGGCTTTAAGAGGTTTTTGCCTCTTATGACATCAAAACATTTGTTATGGAACTTAGCATGTAGGCATATTCTTTGAAGTCAACTGGAAGATCGGGTTTGAATTCTTTATTTATAATTGGCTTAGTGTCTAAGGAGTTAAATTTTATCGGTTGTCTTAAATATTGTCTCTTGTACTGGCGAAGTTTCTCTTCGTCCAATAAAGGGGTGGAGAATCCGGTATCGATAAGGCATTTGGTTTTATTATTAGTTTTATCTGTACATATTCGTTGTTTGAGTTTTGTCTGCTATTAAAATCATTGCTATTATTGTAAATAATATTACGATTATTAAGATTACTGTTGTAATTAAAATGATCACGATTGTTTCTACGTGGTCGATCGTTATGACTTTTATTATAATTATTTTTTATTTAGTTTCTTATTAAACCATAATTACCTAATAAATCGCATACCCATCTTAATGGAGTTGCATTTCTATTTGAAACCACTGAATCTAAATTAGCATCTATGTTATTTAAAAAAGTCTTGTTTCGTTTAATTTTGCAAGAATTTCTTTTAATTTAATAAAATAATCGCTTTTGATTATTGCTAACTGACATACACACATACATACTTAATTGGTGGTATGTTTCCTTTACACCAAAGTTGTTTGTTAGAGTTGATTTTATTTCATTCCAAGAAGTTGAGTTTATGTCTTAGATACGAACTAAGTTGAGTGCCAGCCCTTGACTTTTGTTAATGATGACTCAAATCAGTGGCGAGGCGTCAAAGGGTTCAAGGTGTTCACTGAACACCCAAGACCCAACCTGTAAACATATATTTTCTCCAGATAAAATTAAAAAAATAAATAAATAAAAATTCATTCTGTCGAAATTTTTTCTGGTTCCCCAGCCCTCATATTATGCCTTTAAGTTCCTATACAAATATGCGAGAATGCAGGGAACAGACAAATTCATTCTGACTTACTCATAGTTCCCCAGCGCTCATGCCTTTGCGTTGCTTATGACGGTGGTTCACATTAAGATCTGAACGCTAAGGGGGATGTAAATATTCCAGAATGCACGGAACAGAAATATTCACTCTGACCAATTTCGTAAGTTCTCCAGCCCTCATGCCTGTGCATTGCTTATGACGGGTGTGCACAAATCTATTTGAACACTTTGGAGAATAAAAATTTGCGAGAATCTTTAATTTGTAACGTACCATAAATTTGCTATTTTCTGTGTATGACGTCATGCGAATCGAATCCCTATAGGAGAAAAATGAAGCTTCAATTTGTTTGTAAATTTATTCTACTGGATCCATTTAAAATGTTAAATTAAGTACAACTTTACTTTCTTAACATAAAGTTAAATTTAATTTGTCAGCTTAAATCTCATTTAGGGAAATTCAGGTCGGTATTAAAACAATCTGCCTGCAAAATAATAATGGACTTCCTTTGATTTTCACAGTTGATTGGATTATATGAAATACTCGCATTATTTCTAGATTGAAATAAAATGTTGAAAATGGTACTTTCTCAAGCAAAAGACAAATTGGTAATCATCTAAACTTCCCTAATCCATGACGGATAAACATTTTGTATTACTTAAATCTATCGATTGTGCTGAAAGTGTACATAAATATATCGGATGCATCTTCACTTCTTTCATATTAATTGGGTAAAGGGAATAGATTCATATATGTAATTCCATTTTTCAATTTATTAAGAAACTTGGGGTTAAGTGATATGATCTTTCGCTGGAAGTTTTCCCAATGATATTAGATTTGATTTTTTTAAGATATTCCATTCCTATATGAAATACAAATTGGAGGAAGATTACTATAATTGTATTCCACATATTAATTTACTTTAATTTGCCACTACCACTTTTTTACACTCCGTTATGATGCATTGTAAATTTGCCTTCTCTTTGAGAAAATTACCAAACCAAATTACCACTAACTAATAAGCGGAAAGTATTAAAGATAAAAGAAGAAAGGCCATGAGCAACTATTGTCGAACGACTTGTTTCTTGTAGGTAACGATGAGAAGTATTTAGATTGCATATTGAGGAGAGATAGTAAGGTGCATTGCTCGCCCTCATTTATTCAAGGAAAATGAATTAAAATTATCGATTCATTATTGTTGATCAGGCGAAATTCATTATTCAATTTTACTGAGCACTCAACATGAACCTGCAAGAATGAAGAAGGTGTGCAATGACACGGCACTAGTCGAGAAACTTTTCAAGTTGGGACCATCAACGGCGGATTTTGAATTTTGTCTTTTTGTTCTCCCTTTTTTTCTTTCGTGATCTTATTTAATTGACTGTCAAACATTTAATTGGTGTAATTAATTGCTTATTCACTTTTATGTTCAATAAATGTTATATCTAATTAAACACAAGTTAAGGTAAGGGAAGTTTACCCTAACGCACGTTTCATTCATTGCTCTGCTAATCGCCTAAATTTGGTTTTATTGAAGTCCGTAGAGTTTATTTTACCTTGTAGACTTTTCTTTGGCACTAGTCTAGCATTGCATAATTTTTTGCACACACTACAAAGAGGAATCAGGCGTAACCGCCGCAATTAAGCCATGAAAAAAGTCTGAAAAAGAGAGTAGCGGGCCGGTTAGCAGGCGAACATCACACAGACTTCTTACCTTGTCTTACTGCAGGAGTTTTTCATATATTTGTATTTAGTACAAACGTTATAATTTCCATAAATTTGTTCTACATGCTATTTCTTTTAACTATTAGAAAGAAAACATATTTGGTTGCAATTTTTTAAATTAATTTTTCTGTAAGAGCGACAGCTTTAGGCTTTGGACCTGTTTAAGACGAAGTTTTAGTTTTTCCTCCATCACGAGTATACAAAAACAGATGAGAGTGAGCCCTTACTGCATGGCTGTAGCCGGCCCGTTAAGGGCTTTTAATGTGTCGGTGCCTTTGGCGGTTCATGGCTTGTATTATATTCCGGGGGTTATGACTCAGGCTTTCTATGAACATGTTAGAATAAAGTTTCCACAACTTGCTCCAACACGTTTGTCGTCAAATTCCACAATTTGGAACACTGTTTGTGAGTACAGAGAAGACATTATCGAGTTTTTTGAGAAAATAATATCCGGACCAGAAAAATGTGGCAAAGAAACCATTTTATCTTCCGGTGGTTTTCTGCTTTTCTTAAATAAATTTGATAATCAGTTTCTTCTTATTACTTTTGCAAAAATATTTGCTTTCACTGATAATTTATTAAACATCCTGCAGAGCAAAATCATGAATATTTGTTACTGCAACGAAAAAATTCATGAAACAGTGTCACATATTCGAAGTATGAGAGGTAATTTTCTAATAGTTTTCGACGAAACCGTAGCATTGGTTGGTTACGCAAAATGAGCTTCAATCAACTTTTTCTGAAGTCTATAAGCTTGCTGCTTGCTTAATATTAAAAATTCGTGCTGGCACAGCTAGTGCTGAAAGATCATTTTCAACATTAAAGCAAATAAAAACATATTTAAGGAAATCTATGGGACTAGAGGGACTGTCGAGCTTAGGCCTTATATCAATCGAAAATCATCTCCTCAAAAAATTTAAGCACAAAGAAAAATTTTACGAGTAAGTCACACAAGGACTTTTATACATTTCTTACAAAAGTCCTGTGTGGCTTCGTATGCAATTCATTTATAAATGACTTTTGATTACAGTAATGTATGAAATGTTCACATTAGTTTCTTTATCCGTTCTGGACATAAGCTTCGCCATTTCTTTTTCATATGTTACTATTTCTCTAATTTCAAATTCTTCCCTCTAAAGAGATCCGCCTGAGGCATATTTCATTGTCTTTTAAAAATATGAGTGCACTACAGTTTGATGTTAATTTTAGTTTTTATTGGAGCGAACTTATTAATTTCCCATTATTGTTCCATCCTGAACACCCTGCTTAGATAGGCACGCCTCGCCACTGACTCAAATGTACACATATCACTGGGCCAGGGGATGATTCTCTCTCTCGTATAAAAGAAGTAAGGGCTACTTGTCCATCTTCTCTAAATTGGTGGACCCTTGGTGCATCTTTTAAAATTCTTTTACGCTCAGCTCAAGAGTGTATGGTGTTGGTTGATGGGTTTCGGTGTGCTACTCTAACTGTGGGGGTCGCACTATGTTTCCTGCTGGATCTTGTGTTTTTTTTTGTCCTCGTATCTTGGTTATTTACTCAGGTTGCGCTGTCACTTTCTGTACAAGAATTTATTTTATTTTATTTTAATGAATTGTGATTCCGAGATTTTTGTTTACAACGATGATCTTAAGACTCCTCGAACCAAACTTAAACTGTGGTCTTAATCTAAAACAATTCTTGCTATCTTATTTTCTGTCGTTGCAATTTTTCTTTTTTCTTTTATTGTAGGAAATGTGTGAAAATGGAAGTTTGCATTCTCTCAAACGTCGTATGTGATGTAATTCGAAATCGGATAAGTGCTTGGTTTTGCAGCTTCATCTTTTTCAGGATTAAAATTACTTTTTGCTGATGTAACTCGCATGAACGTATTGTTGTCAAATTGCCCCGCAGGGTATACCAAACGTGACGGCAATTTTAAGAGTTGCTGAAATTTGCTGGGCACCAATGCTGTAGCGGTTCTGGATATCGCTCTAATTGGCAGGCACCAAGTCTACAGTGATTTAAATGTTGATGGAATTAGCGGACCGCCTCCGTTGTGGACCCCGTTACCTAGCCACCTGGCCGAGCGGCCGCTAGTGGAGTCAGGTCAGGTCCAAGTGTGTCAATAGCGGGCCTCTCCGTGACGACTACGAAGGAAAAACAATTCCACTACTTACTGTTGCAAAAATGGCGTGGCTTCTGGTGATATTGAAATTAAGCCAGACTTTTGACATCAGCTTCCCCCGATTTCCTTCTCCTTTCCAGTTCTTTACTGCGGCTCGGCGTCCCTTTTCGGTTCAACAAAAAAAAAATATTTAACTCAGCTTTCCTGAAAAAAAAGAAACTCGAATTTTCGGAACAGAGCACAATTTTTTTATTTTTTTTTTTTTTCACTTTCTTAAACTTGGCGCCTTAACAGAAACGAGATCTTTTTAAAAACTCGCCTACTTACAATATGTCTGGGGCCCTACGTGACTTTTTTATTACAAAAATGTCATAGTTCTTCTACTAAGTTGGCATGATCCGACCTCTATATTTACAAGTGTATATCACGCAAGGCGTGGACTTAATGATTTTTTTAAGTCTTTTTATAGGTTTTTATCTACTTTTACGTCTACGTTAAACCAAAAATTCATTTTAACAATTTTTATTCTTTTTACAGTTTTTTTATCTACTGTCTACTTGACATTTGTTTTATAAGCTCGTTTCACTAGTTTTCAATTTCAATTCATCATGTCAACCTTGTGCTTACCTATAGGTCTAATGGATGTAAAGCTACTCATGGACTTTACTCCCTATATTTGTCAAGGCTTTAGTTGCTGTCAGCTCAATAAATGCCAAATTATTTATTGACTTTAGTTTCTATATTTCTTTTAATTTTTCTTAAACGTAGTGAAGGTGGAAACTATTTATTGACATGTATTTCTATGTGTCAGGATTTTTGTTTTGCGTTTAATTAATCCTAAACCGGTTCAATGACCTTTATTTCCTATTCTACCAACTGGTTTACTTTAAAATTCATACGGTGTCAAATTTATTTACGGGAGTTTTTTTCTATATTTGCCAACCATTTTATTTAATTTTAACTTTCTATATCTTTTAAAGTTTTCGGTCAAGCTTCAGATTTCTATACCTGTCAAAGTTTTTATTTGAAATCCAATTTTCTGTATTTGCTTTCGAATTCAATAATGGTTAAAGCAGCTGTCCATACTTGTCCAAACGGAACTATACCTGCTTTTAAATTAGAAACGTCCTTTTCCATCTGGGACGTGTCAAAATTCGCCTCTCTATGTATCTGTCAACCTCGTTCATTGGGAAAATTATTGTGATGACATGTCTAAGCACAAATTCAGGAAAATGTTCGGGCTTCGTGCTGGCTGCTGCCTTTTAAGATGTCCGCAGCAGTTTCTTTAAGTGTTTGTATGCCGCATCTAATCCTAGGCATTTCTTTTTGCGTGGGAACTTCAACGTATTTCATCCGATATTATGGATAGGAGGCACTCTTGAAATTATGCTCGCGATCCATACACGGCTATCCATAATGCCATTCGTTAGCGCTCCTGACAATGGGGAATTATTATGCGACAGATCTCGATCTCCTCATCCTTAATTATTAGAATACCTAACCGATTGCCGTATTCCTAAATCAATACCGTCAGAGCGGTCAACAGAAAACGATGTAAATTATCCACCGCTAACACCTCTTCGTTACAAATAGAGAAAAGGAAATTGTGTTAATGGGGGATAAAGATCGGAACAGAGCGGCTGTAGAGTCTCAATTAATGATCAAAACAAGAGTAAGGTAAGCCGTTTTGTTACAGTATGTTGAATATCTTTCTCTGCTTTTCCACTAGTAGGGGATTGCAAATATATAATCTGATGGGAAAGGATATACGTAGGACTATGTAAAATGCAGAAAGTGCAAAATATTAAGAGTTGATCATTTTTGCTAATTTTTGTAGGTTGCCAACTTTGTGTGAGGTTGCAAACTTAAGGGATTATTACCAACAACGATTTTAAAACTTACAACCCTATTTCAAAACTTTTATAATTCTTTTCGAAAGATGGCAACCAAAAAAACAATCTTGACTCCATCGATTTAAAAAAAGAAAAAGTATTTTGCTGGCAACATAAAACGTTCTCAAATTGCCAAAGGTGTTCAAGCAAGTCGCAACAGATATTCCATTGTTTCGCAGCAGCTTGATAAGTTTGTTGATATTCATTACTAATAGAAGCATTATTTTGCACTATAGAGCGGTATTGCGGGCGCGGAATAAGTTGCAATTTTAACAAATTGAGGATAATATCAGGGTAAATATTGCTCTTAATTTTGACGACTTTCGGTTTTTTTTAACGAACTTCTGTTTTTCTGGAATATTTCGCAAGTTTGGTGATAGTTGAAAAACTAAATTTGTTGATATTTCACTTCATCCAACATTCTATCAAAATTCCAAAACTTTTGTAATTAATGTCAATTGATTTTCTTTATTAAGTGGTAATATATCCACAAACTCAAGAGTTAACAGAGCATCACGCGGTTGCAAAAAAAATTTTGAAAACAGTAGCATTTTGAATATCTATGCTGTTTGCAGCAACAATCCAGACTGAGAAGATATGAAAAATATGTTAAGAATGAAGACGTATAGGATAAAATTTCCTGTAAGTGATATTGGGTGAAATAGGGGCTACTAAGGACTCTCTGCTGGCAAAAGTAGTGGAACAGTGTGAAGCTGAGATCAAACTCAACTTTAAAAAGTTAGAAGCCCCTGTGACTCAGAATGTTATGTGGTGACAATACCATTACGCAAAAAGTCGATGGCTCCGAGTATTAAACCTTGGAGTGATTGTGCAGAGCAACATTTTACCACAACAAAATTTGGTAGTTAATGGATTCAGTGTACCACCAGAATGCTCATTTAATAAATTGACTATGACATTAGACTACACCTAAGCAGAAAAGCTACGAAAAGTCTACTACTGGGTAAACTATCAATTCCAGTGTATCCAACTGTGACCAAGCAGTAGCAGTTAAAGGGTATAGGTCCAAAGAAATCCGTATACTGATGTCGTTGAAACAGTAGCCTTCGACGCAATTTAGGTGAAGAGCGTAATTGATATAATAACTTCCAATAACCCTGTATTCAGCCTAGCTTTAACAATAAAGGTGTGCTTTATAGTGCCAGCAACTCAAGTCAATGAAGAGCCGAGCTAGGTCCAAATGAACTATTAAACGATAAAACTGGGAAATTCGGCACAAGGAAATTCAAGAAAAAGAAAGAAACTTGCTCTTCCTACTAGAAATCACCTACTATATATAGCATAGCACTCACTGTAAGAAGTACGGATCTTAATGGACTTTTTTCCTAGCAAGAATAAAGAAAAACCACCAATAACAAAGAGAACTCCAAATGCTAAGAACACCATGGGCGAGCTCAGCAGCAGATGCATTTCGAGACTGAAAAACATTTATTTCACCCAAAAGCCATGCGTCCACTCTGTTTGGACATGAGTGGACATTATAACGCATGCTTTGTAAGTAAGCTGTGACATCGAAAATGGAAGATCATCTAAAAATGTTTTCTGGTGGAATGACTTCATTCAACGTCTAAAGATACGAGTAAGAAAACTCTTCAATGAGGTTAGAAAACAGTTTTAAAATATGGATTGTCTTGCGGTTGCAGCTGTACTAAAATGTTGTGAATAAGGAACATTTTCAAGTCAACTTGGCCATAACAGTGGAATAACAATGAAAAAATTGGAATAAGACTACAATCTATAGTCAAAATTAAGGTTGTATTCTTTCCGCCATGCTATATTTTGAGCTACACTCGATAAAGTGAGAAAGCAATTTTAATTTTTATGGTATTGTTACGCGCTACAAAGTGACACAAGCGACATCTGTTTGGAAATAGAAACACCTTTAGGTTAGTGACATCCTAGTAAACTTTGGCTTCGGAGAACGGAATATTCAGGAAGGTTCTAGGATAATTCGTTTAGTATAAATACGGCGCCTCTCACATCCAGGAGGCAGTCTTATTTCAGACAGTGAAATGAACGAAGTAAACTATTGCGATAATTAGAAGTACAGTACTAGCGATAACTATAAAGAGTTGATTTGATAATTGTTTGTAAATGCTATAAAAGTAAATAGTGAAATTAAATAAAAGAAAGAACTTGTTAATGATATCTGAAATATTGTGTTTTAAATAACGAACTAACCCCACTCACGTGACAACTGGTATCAGAATTAAAATAAACTCGCGAAATAAAGTTGTAGTGTTCGGCTTTGAAATTCAAAGAGTGATCAATTTGGTGAAATCGTGTGAAACTTTCCTGCTTTGAGTTAAAATTCCGAAAGATAATTTTATATTTAACTGTGAGTGAATTATCAAAGTAATGGGACGCAAACTAGAGGAGCTTCGCATACAGGAATTGATAGTGGAGTTGGGGAAGCGGTCAATGCAAAGGAGAGGTCTAAAGAATGTTCGAGTCGAGCGACTTAGACAAGCTTTGATAGAGGAAGAAAAGAATCCGGAGACATACGTTTTCGAGGAAGAACCAGAAACCGAAGAATAGCCTGCGATGAACATAGAACAGCTTTTGGGTACTTTAATGACCAAAATGGAGCTTTCAACCCTGCAAGTGAAGAATACTCTTGAGGAACAAAAGAATTCTCTAGAAGCCCATTTGGACGAACAAAAGAATTCTCTAGAAGCCCGTTGGGATGATCAAAAGAGTTCTTTGCAGAATTGTCTCGAAACGTGTTTAGAGGAACCGAAGAATTTTCTTAAAAATTCATTAGACGAACAAAATGTAAGAATCGAAGGAATCCAGCAGGAAGTGCTGGAAGTTCAACAACAAGTGTCGGAAGTGCAGCAAAATGTTACGTAAGCTTGACAACTTTAAAGCAGATTTGGAGAGAATGAAGCATCGACAACCTCGACACGAAGGAACTGAAATATCCGGTGCGGGCAGAATGAAACCTCCAATATTTGATGGATAAAATCCGTGGCATATTTTGAAGAGACAGTCTGAGGCAGCTTCCAAAGTAAATGGATGGAATAATGAAGACAAAGCTACAGCTCTGGTATTAGCACTTCGAAGTCCTGCTTAAGAGCTATTATAAACTATATCGATTGAAAGGGAAGGTGATTACACTTCATTGGTACAGGCAAAAGAATTACGTTATGGAGATGAGCACATGCAGCATGTATATCGCCTGCAATTACTTAACAGGACTCAAAAGCATGGCGAGTCACTACAACAACTACAGGCTGATGTGGAAGATTAGCTTATCTTTCATACTCTAGCGTAAATGCAGAATTCCTTAATAAAAAGGCAACAGAAGCATTTGTGAACGCTATCGCAGATCAAAATTTACAACAAGCACTAAGGCTAGCAGGAAAGAAGTCAACAGCAGAAGCGCTAGCCTATGCATTAGCATATGAATCGCTAGACAAGCTTCTCGGAGTGCAGTACGATTGAGAGAAATTTCGGTGGAGGAATGTACTTGCAACAGATTGCAGTCATGAGAGAGCGCTCGGTCACATGGTATTCTTCCATGCTGGAATTGTAATAGACCCGGACACCTCCAAAGAGACTGCAGAAAACGTCGACGAATGGAATCACAAGAAGAGGAGGACAGAAAAGTATGCCAAAGATGTGGAGCTAGGGAGCAAGCTATTCGTAGAGAGACTAGAAATCAAACAGCGACTAGTCGAATCAGCTCTCCTGTTGAGCAGTCTGAAAATATTGCAAAAACCAACTTTGGGGGCAGAAGTTGGTAGGTGGAGTCGACGGCCCCGAAGTTGTCATTCAAGTAGGCCAGTTGCAGAGAAATAATAGCAGTCTCGTTATATATGGAAGTGTAGGAAAAAATGCCTGTGCAATCACTATCGACACTGGTGCTTCGAGATCAATTATTAGAGCAGATCGCGTCAAAAACAAGTGGCTTCGCAATACTTCCAAATATTTACTAAGAACAGCAACTGGAGTAGCAGCACAGGTTTTTGGAGAAATAACTTTGGGTGTTCAACTAGGCGAACTACTATTTCCTCATACTTTCCTGGTTTCAGATATCATGGATGAATGCATTCTTGGAGTAGATTTCATGACCACATATAGAAAATAAATCCAGATGTCGGCGAACCGATCCTCAAATATGGCAACATAGAAATTCCCATGAGACTAGGAGTAGGAGCAGATTATCCTTCGAAAATAAGGACGATGGTTTGTTAAAATATTACACTCTCTGCATGCTCCGAGACGCTAGTATGGACAAAGCTTACTGATAACATCGGGACCTGCCGATTCTATCTGGTGGAGCCTAACCCTACAAATGTGACATCGAACATCATCGTTGGTAAGACTTTAGTGAAGGCAGAAGGCGCAACACTAATTCCAGTCAGAGTGCTCAACACATCCGAAAATGAGGTACAACTAAAAGAAAGTGCTTTAATTGGAAATTGTGAACCCGTTTACCAAATCGTCAATTTGGGTAATGGTAGTAATGTCAAGGAGACAAAACCTATACCAGCTACTACCCAACAGGTTCAGAAGCTCCTTTTATCTAGTGCCTTAAATGAAAAGCATACAACGATGCCAAAGAGGTAATCGAGGAATATTCGAAATTATTTGCAATGAATGATAATGATTTCGGCAAAACAAATCTTGTCCAGCATCGAATCGATACAGGAGATTCTAGGCCCATTCGTTAGATACCACGAAGACTACCATTAGCCAAACAACCAGAAGTTGCAGATATGATTAACTCCATGAAGGAACAAGGCATAATAGAGGAATCTAACAGCCCTTGGACATCGCCAGTTGTTTTGGTCACGAAAAAGGATGGCAGCACCCGATACTGCATATACTACCGCCAACTTAGTAACGTGACCAGAAAAGATAGCTATCCATTAACAAGGATTGATGATACATTGGACACTCTGTGCGGAGCGCAATGATTTTCCACACTGGACTTGAAGAGTGGCTACTGGCAAGTGGAAATACATCCCGAGGACCGAGAAAAAACTGCCTTCTCAGTTGGAAGTGGCTTATGGCAATTCAGAGTTATGCCATTTGGATTACGTAATGCTGCAGCCACATTTGAACGACACATGGATTGTGTTTTACGTGGATTAACCAGGAAAACATGTCTTGTCTATTTAGATGATATAATAGTAATCGGAAGCACATTCGAGTAACATAAAAACAACTTATGGGACGTACTTCAAAGACTGAGAGATGCGCAACTGAAGCTCAGTACAAATAAATGCGCTATATTTAAAAGTGAAGTAAAATATTTGGGGCACATAATTTCATCACAAGGCGTAAGAACTGATACAGTAAAAGATAACAGCTGTCAAAAAGTGGCCAATTCCAAAGGACAAACATAAATTAAGGAGTTTTCTTGGTTTAGCTACCTACTACAGGCGACTCGTAAAAGGTTTTGCAGATATAGCAAGGAGCCTACATCATCTTACAGAAAAAGGAAAGCCTTTCATATGGTCAGATAAATGTAACGGGAGTTTTGAGAAGTTGAAGCAGCATCTCTGTGAAAGTCCAGTACCTCACTATCCAATGTTTGGAAAAACTTTTATATTGGTCACGGATGCCAGAAATGTAGGTATCGGGGCAGTGCTTTCACAGGAGAAGGATGGTCAAGAGGTGCCAGTAGCGTATTATAGTAAAGCACTATCAAAATCAGAGAGAAGTTATTGTGCTACATGAAAAGAGCTGCTTCCTATTGTAAATTCAAGAAAACATTTCCATAAATATCTCTACGGGCAGAAATTTATCCACCGCACAGACCATGCAGCGCTTGAATGGCTTTTGCAATTTGAGAACCCTGAAGGGCAAGTGGCGAGATGGATAGAGCGACTCAAAGTTTATGACTTTGAAATCCAACACCGAAGAGGACGTACCCATGGAAATGCAGACGCCCTTTCACGACGTCCATGCAAAGTTGAATGCAAACATTGCGTTCGGGTGGAAGAAAACGAAAAAAGGCAACTATACAGCTGATAAAGGTGGAACCATCGACGGGTTGGGACAGCGAGAGCTTAGGAACAGCACAACGGGAAGACCCAGTTATATCACCCATTCTTGCTTGGAAAGAAGACATGGAAAGACCACATTGGAGAAACATCTCGGAGTGGAGTTAGAAACTGAAGAACTACTGGGCTCAATGGAATTCTCTTCACGTTGAGTGTGGTATATTAAAACGCAAGTGGGAAGCAACTAACGGCGAGGCATTTCGAATGCAGACAGTCGTGCCAGCATCCAAGGTCAAAGATGTTTTAGAAAAATGCACAGTGGATTATCTGTAGGACATTTGGGGGCGAATAAATCAATTTCCAAAATACGAGAACGGTTTTATTGGTTGCATATGAGAGAGGATGTGGAGGAGTGGTGCCGCAGATGCACTATCTGTGATTCTTGCAAAGGACCGCCACACAGAAGCAGAGAAATGCATAAGTATAATGTAGGAGCCCCATTTGAAAGGACAGCCATACACATCGCTGGACCTTTTCCAGAAACAGATAACGGTAACCGTTACATATTAGTTGCTATTGATTATTTCAGTAAATGGTCTGAAGCTTATACAATCCCTAATCAAGAGACAAACATAGTTGCGGAACAAGTACTAATAAATTGGATCAGTAGATTTGGTGTACCTCATGAAGTTCATTCGAATCAAGGACGAAAATTCGAATCACGGACTTTCCAGGTGATGCGTAAAACAAGGAGAAAAAGAAAAACCAGAATAACTCCTCTGCATCCACAATCTGATGGCATGGTAGAGCGCTGCAACAGAACATTGGTCGAGCATCTAAAGAAAGTAGTCGATTGTCACCAATGCGATTGGGATCGACATATTCCTGTGTTCCTAATGGCTTATCGATCAGCTGTTCACAACACGACAGGACAAACTCCAGCTAAGGTCGTATTCAGACGAAAGATGCATTTGCCAAGCGACGTCAAGTTTGGTACACCCACAGGCGAACAAAAGTTACCAGACGACTATGTATCGGAGCTTAGACAACGATTAGCAGATGTGCACGAGGAAACGAGAGCAAAATTAGCAATAAATACCGATCGGATGAAGACCCGCTATGACTTACGTGCTAATTCAGCAGGATTTAATGAAGGTGAAATTGTTTGGCTGTACAACCCGAAACGACGTAAGGGACGTTCTCCAAAATTACAAGAACAGTGGGAAGGACCGTATTCAGTGGTAACTAGAAATAATGACATAGTATACTGGATTCAGCGTGGTACAAGAGGTAAACGGAAAATCGTTCACCTGGATCGTTTATGCAAATACAATGAGCATCAAGACCGTGGACCACCTGATGTTCGGGACGAACAATTTTAAGAAGGGGGCAGTGTAACGCGCTACAAAGTGACACAAGCGACATGTTGGAAATAGAAACACCTTTAGGTTAGTGACATCCTAGTAAACTTTGGGTTCGGGGAACGGAATATTCAGGAAGGTTCTGGCATAATTCGTTGAGTATAAATACGGCGCTTCTCACATCCAGGAGGCAGTCTTTTTTCAGACAGCGAAATGAACGAAGTAAACTATTGCGATAAATAGAAGTGCAGTACTAGGGATAACTATAAAGAGTTGATTTTATAATTGTTTGTAAATGTTATAAAAGTAAATAGTGAAGTTAAATAAAAGAAAGAACTTGTTAATGATATCTGAAATATTGTGTTTTAAATAACGAACTTAGGCCACGCACGTAACCGTATATAGATAGATATTAACAGGCTGATTGCCAACTGCACTAATCAAATCACACAGACATGCTAAGGCGACGACATGATGCGATAAAGTCTCTCTACAAACGTGATATCTTGTCTCAGAAAAAACATACTGGAAACAGAACACCTGTTAACACAATAATAAATGTTTTTAAGTGTAACTATGTACCTCGATGATAGCAAAAGGAAGAAGGGCAAAAGATATTAATGAGAAAATAAAAAAAAAACGTTCAACCAGAACTCCCTAAGCAGCTTGTTGAGATTGGAACAATATAGAGAAATTCCTTTTGAATGCGCTTATCTAACAAAAGCTCGTTGGCCTGCTTAAGCCAGTGTTTACAAAATTTATTTCTTCAGAAACGCATTTTTTCTTTATATCGTCTTTTAATCCTTGCCGCTTTATCGTTAATACTTAAAATATTTCACTAAAGCCAATCACCATTGGAACACGGTTGAGCTGACAATAAGTCCCGAAAACAAGATTAATCTATGAATCGCTTGAGAGTGACTCATTTTTAATTAGTTTCAGTTACAGGCTAATGTATAGTAAACAGACCCATTACGCCGCGCCGCCAGTCGTTTTGATGGTGTACATCAGCTCTCCAGTTCAGACCATAATAGGATGACACCAGCAGAGGAATATTATCCACTCGGCGTGATTATAGAAAAGGTCATATTTGGACTAATTAAAGAGAGTAATTTCGGTGCATCTGAATCCAAAGTGATTTTTCGTACACGATCCACATCTCCCGGGCGGTTCTGTGTCGTGCTATTTGCTTAATGACATGTTAATGGGAACGTCATCTATCTTATCTGGATTACGTAGGTGCAGTGTGTTGTATACATGGTGAAAGCGACAATGTCGATGGCAATAGTGCTGGTGGCGGCCTACCAGACGACCAGCAACGGTTGTATCTACAGGGTAAAACCAAAATTCAGGCTGATGATGGAGCTATACCCTCACTCATATAGATTCACTTGTCTGGATGGACGCCATCATGATCTCCTGCCATTCATTCCCTGGATGTGGTTTATACAGATTTATTCATGGAAAAGGAAAGCTTTTCCCCTGCAAATGTTTGAAAAGAGCTTAGTTTTCATCACTGCAGAAAAGTAGTTTTCGTCTTTCTAGTGACCATGCGATTGTGGATAAATGGATTCCATTATTTTAGATGAAAGCGCGGTTTTTTTTTATTCTGCCGACTAAATAGTAATTTTTCCCTCAGTTAGCAGGACTTAGGCCCTGTTTGAATGCATGGTGGAAATTTCATGCCCTTCTTGTAATTGTGTATGTATTTTATATATTTTTAGGCTTTTAGGGCCACAGACGGAAATAACGTTAAATAATTAGTTATTGTTGTTAATTATTATTTATTTGGTTTGTGTTAATTTTATCATTTGATGTAAGAACAATGAAATATAAATAAAAATGTAGTAACAATGTATATATAAAAAATAAGATCTGGATATACGATCCTTGACTTGCACGTAATCTTGCTATTAGGTATTTCGCATGAATAGGTATGTTGCAGGAAAGTTTTTACTCTGGCAACACTTAAGGGGACCTAATCGTGTTGGACTTTTATAAAAGGTAATAAATGGGGATTGTTTTCTATGAGAACCGGGTCATCTGTTGGCATGCATACTTTCGAGATTTATGACTTTGAAAGCAGATGCATTTTCTGACGAAAAAAATGTTTCGTCAACAAATCGCCAATTTTTCCATTATTTGTGAACGTTTTCAAAACCAAGTTATACCGAATTAGAGCCTGTAGTAATGCGAATAAAACAAAAGAAAAATGGTCGTCCTGTGAACAGTCTGAACTGAGCTACAGTCAAAAAGGTTACTTAAGGTTCGAAAAAGCGAAAATCGTCTATATCTTCGAAAATAGTGGGAACTCGAAAAAATGTTATATAGCATTTTCGATCGAAAATAGGCTGTACTTTCGACCCTTAAATTTTTTTACCATCTCGACGGGACACTCGTATATACCTACAAGATAGGGTATTAATTTCATATGTATATACATATAATATTACTATGTATTCTTGGCCGTTTTTAGCCAAGTTGGGGCCTGTGTACTTTAGCATATGAGTGCCCCATGACAGAAATTATTTTTAGAAATATTTTTGGGTTATCAACAGGTATAATAACATAAAGTACGTTAAGGCCTGTTTTACCACAGCTGACTAATTGACAAATACGAATAGACTGCGTTCGCAAAGTACAGCTTAATGAAATCTATCAATTCCCATAATTGACTTTCGAAAGAAAACTGCAGTTACAAACGAGACGCCACGTATGCTGCAATAAAATATTCTGGTGGAGTGTAGCGGTTAAATAAAAAGGGATAATTTGTCACTCAATTGTTCACTCAATTATTTATTGCAACAAAAATATTTATTGATTAAACAAATATTAAACTTATGAGAAAATTAATTACTTGAACAAATTCTTTCAACATGCAAAATTTACTTCCCTCAACTTACACGTACGCGCTTAGAAACTTCACTTCCGATTCAATGATTCAGAATGTTTTTATATGTATTTAATAACTAAACGAAACTTAAAAGTGCAAAAGAACTATATTTTACTAGAATTTATCTTTTTCCTTTCAATAATGACAAATTAGAAAATTATGCTACGTTAAAATTTCATATATACAATGTAAAGAAAATTACTCTTTCTGTGTACCTAAACTATAATATTTACTAATGGCTGAAAGTAAATAATAATTAGAACTCAAGGTAGACCTAGTTTCCAATTATTATGTTGTGTAAAACTGACCTAATGGCACGATAAATAATTGTTGGAAATTTTGATTTATTTGAGTGAAATAGTTAAGTGGCTGAGAGAAAGAAATTAATAATAAAAAATTCAATCGTTCTTGTTAAATTCATACATGTGTGTATGATCAACACCTGACATGCAAAGACAATGAAATTTAACGCAAATTGAAGATAATAAATAATACGCAAAGTTTGGATTGTGTTGTTGAAAGGTGCTCATCGTGGGATTCATGGTTTATTGCACAGGTTTGTACAAAAATTTGTTAAATTTATTTGTAGTTTTTTTGTAAAAAACTTCTTTTATAAATTACGCGGGTACCTGTCAAAGTGAGTTGTTTTTTTTCGCTATTTGCTCACCTAGGTATCCATGAATGTCTTACAGAAGGGGCTTATATGTGCTTGGCATGGGTAGGTAATTTAATTTTATGTTTTTTTATTACTAAGCGTATTGTGTTTTTTTGTTTGTTGTTATATGCATGCATTGTGTGGTAGCTTATCTACTACCATCCAGTAAAATGTAGTTATCTTGAGGGTGTTTTAATTTAGTAAATAACCTAGTTTGTGTATTTAATTCTTTATTTTAGTTCAATTAACATTTTTTTAATTCATTTTTGTTTACTTTTAGGCCGTCGTGGGACCATAAGCATCTGTGAATCCCAGATGCTGGTAAGATTTTTCAATTTACCTTAACTCTGATTTTTCTTTTGTTTTTAGGTTGGTCGAACAAGGCCTATCGCACACTGAAGACTTTCTGTCACGTAACTGTTTGGTCATCACCATCATTTCCATACTCTCTAATGTAAATACGAGCATGTCAGCAAGGTGGCTTGTGGGTTCCTCCGGCTAGCAATTTTTGGGTGACGGAACTATCACCGTACCTTCACGTTTTTAGGAATGTGCACACACTGGTCCCCATTCCACAAAACTACAAGTACTTTTATTACCCCTGCAAACATCATGATTCGAAAGCGGTTTGCTAGCAAATCATGATATCTGGCTTAAACTTCAAGACCGAACTCGATATCGAACGAAAAACAGACTACCAGCATGGTAAAAGGAACATGATTCTCGACTTATCAACCCGACATTCTCTCTCGATAACGAAATGTTAGTTGTGTTATATATTTCTTATATAGAAGGAAGCTATTCTCGTGTCGTAAGCGATTCGATCAGAGCGAGTATTCATGGACATTTAATTAGAACCGTGGAAATGGACATTTTTTATCTTAAGTGAAAAATATGGTCCGTGAACATTATTGTCTTGGTCACTTCTTCGCATCTTTAAGTGATATATCAGATTTTAGAAACTCAGTGAATTTTCTACCTATGTTTTCAGCCTAGTAGATAAGAATAAAATTATGACACTGAAAATACATTTTTTTCGATTTAACTACATTCGTTTCCGCACATACATATATGCTTTTATAATTAATTAATTTCAACATTTAAATTAGGATACAAAACATGTAACTAATAATAAACTTTTCGCAGTAAATAACATTTGATAACTCAAAAATCCAGGAAGTATCCCTATTGATTTCAAATTATATTTGCTATACAGTGTTGGGCATTAATGGATTAAATTTTTTAATTCAATTAAGGATTAAAAATTAAAATCAAGAAAATAATAATAACTTATTTAATCGGTTGATCAATTTAATCGTCAGTCGATAATAATTGTTATATCTAAGAATTTAGCATTTATAAATTTTCAATTAAAGACTCAATTTATTTTCGAAGAAACATTATGTGAACTCAACTTAAAGCTTAACTTGTAAGATGTCATAGTTTCGAAATTGTAACTTATACTTTGGTATTGCATTTTTATTTTGGATTTTGTCAGCAGTGCTTTGTAAAATTATATATATGGAAGAGTACTGAAGAAAACTCTCTCTCTTTTTACAATCGGCAACCAGTGAGTCATTTTATCATTTATCGTCCCAGCTGGTATACAGTCCATAACTTCGCTTGCAAATAGCAGAATTATTATTCAAAAAGGCTTGAATAATCAACATAGGTCCTTCGAGCCGGATTTAGCATAGCAGATAAATCATCGAGGAATTGATGCAGAAATTATTTTCCAGCACGTGTTTACACATGTATCCCCTCGCATCTCGAACTCACTGGAGGCTTATCGCATTCAATCTCAAATTGTAATTAAGATCATTGCGCACATTGCTGAACTACTGCACCCTAAAGCAAAATATTAAAACATTCATCGCATCACTGCTTGCAGTGCAGCTGGAAATTACGGGATAAGAGCATCAGTAGTCTCATCAGCATCATCGGCCGAGTTCCTTCTATAATCCGATGCAATTTATAATTTGGTGAATACAGCATGTAGCGAATATAGACAATCCTCTAAAGTAAGGAATTCATCTATAATACAAAAGGCAGGTTTGTAAATATATTATCAGTATATCCCACACATAATTCAATTCATCACAACACGTAGAATTGAGCGTAAGTGAACAAATAAATTGTCAGCATTGAATCTGACACGATATCGTTTATTAAAGTGTAATTATGTCAAAAGTGGACAGTGCGAGCAAGTTGGCAGATTTAAAAGTGCAGCGCGGTACATTAAAAGGTCGACAAACTAAAATGAAGACCTACATTGACAAAAATGGTAAAGAAGCGTGCATAGCCGAGTTGGACACGAGATTAGGTTTATTAGAAGGCTATCTATCAAATTTTAATATAATACAATCGAATATTGAATGTTTGGACGTAGAAGAAACTAAAAATTGCGAAAGAGAGATCTGTAAGGCAACGTATTGTGAAATTAAAACTAAAATATTGACTTATAAATCTCACAAGGAGGTTCGGGGCTCTCTCGCCTTAAATACAGACAACAGTTTTACTGTCATTCAACGCGCGAAAACTGCTCGCCTTCCTAAATTAGAACTCTCCAAATTTTCGGGAAAATTTACTGAATGGCGAGACTTTTTTTCAATGTTTACCATCCTTGTGGATAAAGATGAAGAGCTCACTACCGTGGAAAAGTTCCAGCACTTACGCTCATGCTTGTCAGATAATGCCCTGCGAACAATACAGTCTCTTGAAATGACTTCCGAAAACTACAAAACAACTCTAGAATTATTTAAAAAACGATTTGATAATAAACGTATAATTTTTCAGGCGCATGTAAATGTAGTTTTCAAGCTTCCCTCAATCCAAAGATGCTCTGCTGGTAACCTTAGAAATCTCAGCGATGCTGCTAATGTACACATGCATGCCTTATTGTCTTTGGCCTCCAAGGAACAAATAGCTGATGGATTATTAATTCATGTCATCACCAACAAGTTTGATTCGCAGACTCAAGTCAAGTGGGAAGATGAGGCTCAGCTAGATGTTATCCCGTCGTGGACCGAGCTCTCATCCTTCATCGAGCGACGCTGTCAAGCAATGGAGAACATTGCCTAGGCTCAACGATACGCCTACCACGCAGATGTTAAATCGGCAAGTACACATTTTAATTCTTCCAAAAGAACTAACAATTTACAAAGAAAACCGTCATTACTAACTTCAAATTCTATAAGTGTTTGCATGCTCTGTAAGGGGGCAAAGCATCCTATTCCTAATTGCCCTAGCTTTATTGCATTTGCACCTATAAAACGCTATCAGGAAGCAAAACGCTTGGGCATATGCGTAAATTGCTTCCGTATTGGTCATTCTGTCAAATCCTGTAAATGGGGTAGATGCCGTCATTGTTCCTCTAAACATCATTCTTTACTACACATGTCGTCATTAAACGTAGATCCAACAACGGGTTCACCTGAGACAATTGAGGATCATTTGTCTAACAACTATACTACAAGCATAGCCTCCCTACAAAGTGCTCATATTCAAAGCTCCAGTCCCACTTCGCATAATGCTTGCTATGATATAAAAAAAACTTAGTGTAGAACAACAGTCTCCTTACATATTTCTGGGAACTGCCTTAATAGAAGTGAAAGATGCTAATGGCTGCTTTATTAAGACTAAGGCTCTTCTTGACTCTGCCTCCCAACTGAATTTTGTGACAGAGCGACTATGTCAAAAGTTGCATTTAAAGAAAACTCGAGAAGACATCCCTATTAGTGGAATAGGAACCTCAAATACTTCCGTTAAATACCGCACCACTATCACATTAAAATCCCGATTAAATGATTTTGTGACCAGTATTAGTGCTTTAGTTTTACCAACAATTACCACACCTCAGCCAGATCGCCGCCTTGATGTAAGCAGCTGGAATATTCCAAAAAACGTACAACTTGGGGATCCCTGTTTCAATGAGCCTCAGAGAGTGGATATGCTAATAGGGACGGAACTATTCTTCGACCTATTATCGGTAGGTCAAATACTGCTTAGTGAGTGTCTTCCCAAGTTACAAAAAACTGTACTTGGATGGATAGTTTCTGGATCATGTAAAGAAGGAGCAAGCCAATCAACCTGTCATATGACAGCAGTTAATGCAAATCTCATCAATTTCGATCACTTGTTAGACAGCCTCGTGAGAAAATCTTGGAAATTGAGGACTATGCCTCTTCAGCACCTACTCAGCTTACAATTGAAGAGATAGAGTGCGAGCAACTTTATCTGAGTACCTATAAACGGACAAGTTTGGTCGATTTGCTGTCCGCCTAACACTTCGAGAAAATCCAGTAGTGTTGGGTGACTCTCTTGAAATTGCTAAAAAGAGATTTTTCCGTTTAGAATACAAACTATCAAAAAACTCTGCCTTAAGCGAAAAATATTCAGCCTTCATGACGGAATATATAAACCTAAAACATATGGAACCAGTGGAATTTTCGCAAATTTCCGAGTCAAGCCACTATTTTCTTCTTCATCACTGCGTACTAAAGCCGGAAAGTACCAGCACTCAATATCGCGTCTTTTTCGACGGCTCCTGTAAGACTTCTACAGGTCGATCACTCAACGACATCCTGATGGTTGGTCCAGTCATTCAAGCTGACTTACTCAGCATTTTATTGAGATTTCGAACCTACCTTTATGCTATTAATGCTGACAAGATGTATCGGCAAATTGAAGTTCAAGTACCGGACAATCTTCTCCAGTGTATACTATGGCGTGAACCCTCTTCAAAGAAGCTGCAAATTTATCGGCTTCTCACTGTCAACTACGGAACTTCATCTGCGTCATTCCTAGCTACTAGAAGTTTGAAACAACTTGCGGTGGAGGAATCCTCAGAGTTTCCAATTGGGGCGAAGTTTGCTCAAAGGGACTTCTACGTCGACGACTTGCTGACATGGGCCAATACATTAGATGAAGCTTTACAAATAAGGACCCAGGTGGAGGAATTATTAAATCGAGGTGGATTTCCTCTCCGCAAATGGTGCTCGAATAATCAGGAAATTTTAAGAAACGTACCAGAAAAAGTACAAGGAGAAATATCTTAAAATCGGCCAAAATGAAGTGGTAAAAACACTTGGCTTAATTTGGCAGCCCAGTAACGACTCACTTGGTTTCAAATTTTCCAACGAAGAAAATATCACCAAAGTTACAAAACGATCCATTTTATCAAAAATGGCAAGCATTTATGATCCCCTAGGGCTAATAAATCCTATAATCGTAAAACTAAAGGTATTTCTTCAACAAATATGGAAATTGAAGTTAGATTGGGATGAGTCCCTTCCAATTGCACTTCATACGAAATGGACAAGCTTTGTCGGGCAACTCCACTTAATAAAGAATATAAGTTTTCCTAAAAATATTGCAATATACTCCGAATAACTAGAACTACATGGATTTGCTGACGCCAGTTCTAGTGCCTATGTAGCATGCGTATATATTCAATCTCGAAACAACTCTTGTTTAATTTCGTCTCACTTGCTATGCGCCAAATCACGAGTTGCGCCACTAAAAACTATATCTATTCCCCGCCTAGAATTATGTGCTGCATTACTACTAGCTGAATTGATCAGTCGCGTGCATCGCGCACTCTCAACAAATATAGAAGTTGTATTTTGCTGGTCGGACTCCTCTATAGTCCTATCCTGGATATCTTCATCACCTTGCGAATGGGAAATATTTGTTGCCAATAGGATATCCAAAATTCAGGAGTTAACTAAAGCTTACTGCTGGAAACATATTTCAACTCGTGAAAACCCTGCCGACCTAGTGAGCTGAGGTACAACACCGCATGAGCTTTTGACATCGAGCCTATGGTTCCAAGGTCCAGAATTTTTATTAAAGCAACAAACAAGCTGGCCTGATCATTTTGTTTCTATTCGTATAGATCTACCTGAAAGGCGTCGAACCAAGATCTCACTAGTCACTGCAACGGCTGAAGACATAATTGCAACATCAAAATATTGTAATTCGTTTATAAAGATACAAAGGGTTTTTGCACTTGCATATCGTTTCTGCAAAAATGCTTCAGTCATCCCGCCAAATAGATCATATGTCCAGTGACAAGCGAAGAACATAATGCTACACTAATCTCCATCATTCGTCTCGTACAGAAGACAACCTTCTTCGAAGATTATGCATCATTTAAAGACCATGAGGAGCATAACAAAACATAGCCGGAAAAGATCTCTTAACCCATTTTTAGACTCCAATGGGCTCATTCGGGTTGGAGGTACGATACAAAGATCCGTTCTTGATTACGACGGCCGCCATCAAATACTATTACCACGGTCACATCCGTTCACCAAAGCACTCGTATCACACTATCACATCGCGAATCTCCATGCTGGTTGGCAAACACTCTTGGCTATAGGTCGAACTAGATATTGGCCAATCGGTGGCAAACACATTACAAAGGAAGTTGTGCACCGCTGCATTTAATGTTTTCTCACGCAACCAAGAAGTATAGAGCAGCTTATGGGACTACTACCTGCAGAACGCGTAACTCCCAGTCGTCCATTCACCTACACCGGCGTTGATTTCTTTGGGCCTTTTTTTATAACTCAGCTGGTTAGAGGTCGTCAACCAATCAAGGCATACGGATGTATCTTCATATGTTTCTCAACAAAGGCCGTTCATATCGAACTGGTATCCAGTCTAACTACAGAAGCCTTCTTAAGCGCTTTAAGATGTTTTATAGCTCGTCGGGGAAAAATATCAACAATATTTTCGGACAACGGGACTAATTTCACTGGAGCCAGCAGGGAGCTGGAAGAATTAAAGAACCTCTTCATGTCGCAGCGTCACTACGAGCTCTTAATGGAGATGTGTCAAATAGATGGAATCACCTGGAAATTTATTCCACCAAGGTCTCCGCATTTTGGGGGCCTATGGGCGGCCTCTGTTAAGGCAGCTAAACATCATATTTGTCGAATCGCAGGAGCCTCCGTTCTTACTTACGAGGAGCTAAACACGTGGCTTTGCCAAACTTAAGCAGTCATAAATTCGCGACCAATTATTGCGCTCTCTTCTGATCCTAGTGATCTTAGTGTGCTCTCCTGAACCCGATTTCACAAACATTAATATTAATCCCTTATCTCGTTGGCAGAAAATACAAACTATGAAGCAACATTTTTGGAAACGTTGGAGCCATGAATATTTGCAGTCCTTGCAAAAATGATCTACGTGGAATGCCTCTCCAGTCAGCATACCCATCAATACTTTGGTCATAATTAAAGATGATAATCTAGCCCCGCTAAAGTGGACCTTGGGTCGCGTTGTAGCAGTTCATCCAGGTGTCGATGGAATAGTTCATGTTGTTAGCATAAAAACACAACATGGGATCTTCAAAAGGGCTCTAACTCGAATATGTCCGTTACCGCTAGACCAGTAACTTGATTATTTGGAGCTAATAAACTCAAGGGGCCCGGAATATTATATCTAAGAATTTAGCATTTATAAATTTTCAATTAAAGACTCAATTTATTTTCGAAGAAACATTATGTGAACTCAACTTAAAGCTTAACTTGTAAGATGTCATAATTTCGAAATTGTAACTTATACTTTGGTATTGCATTTTTATTTTGCATTTTGTCAGCACTGCTTTGTAAAATTATATATATAGAAGAGTACTGAATAAAACTCTCTCTCTTTTTACAATCGGCAACCAGTGAGTCATTTTATCATTTATCTTCCCAGCTAGTATACAGTCCATAACTTCGCTTGCAAATAGCAGAATTATTATTCAAAAAGGCTTGAATAATCAACAATAATAATGAACTCCAATCGACAGGAATTAATCGTATTTACTGCTTAGTTTTTAATGGTTAGTCGTATTTTTCGATTGATTTGATAAGTTAGAAAAGTGAACAAGGTATTGAAAACTCAAGATACGTTTAACAGTTATTAGAAAAATTGTATTGAAATGAAATGAAAACAATGAAATAGTCATACAGTGTTAGAAATTAAAACCAGAATTATGAAATTAAACATTTTAGATTTCGAGCTACCAAATAGAATAGAGGCTTATAGCAGATGATTAAAAAAACAACTTCTTTATTTTATAAGAGGTTAGATTGACATAGTAGGAAAGAATCGTCACTCTCATTACTATCCCGCCTCAAGGATAAATATACGGGGAACAGGAGAATGCAATTGGCGCAAATTTGCACATCATACCACCACGTTCGTTTCTTTGATTAGTGCGAATCAATGTTACTCAGAAATATTAAAAATGCTTGAAAGTTAATCAAAATAATTAGTGGAAATTAAAATAAAGTAATCAATTTTGAAAACGATTAAGCGATTAACGATTGGTCAATCGATAATGGTGTTATGCGACTACTTTTCATAATTAATTAATCATTAATAGTTTCATATGATTTCTTTAAACGATTAAGTATTTAAATCATTGTTTCAGATTGATGAATGGGATTTTTAGTCATAAGCATTAATCGTTAATATAATTAAATTTTTCCAAACACTATTACGGTATCCAATGGAAGAGAAACAGAATACATCAAAAGTTTTGTCGTTAGCATAGGTGGTGATAACAGTATTTTGGGAAAAGAATTATTTACAATAAAATGATAAATATATTGTGTAGTAGGTAAAGTTCATATGAAAATGATGATTTTGTATTCCGCGAAATAACAAAAGTACATATAGAGAGAATAATATTTTTGATTAGGCAATAAAACATTTATTGAAAAATTTCGGTTTCCCTAACACCGTAGTGGAGCAATTAGATTTAACAAAAATTTACTCTGAAATGCATGAAGTTTTCGGGTTTCTGTCAATTTTAACCTATTTACTTCCATGCTTCTTTCCTTGGATTGCTAAGATTTTACATGTTCGAGTCATACAAAAGTCTATGCGACTTCCAAAATTAGATCTATTGACATTTTTTTCCGGGTCTAATAAACTATATTTTCATTATACAATCGTATATGGAAGATTTATGCTTTGTTACATACGACAAGTTTAACCTGGAATATATTTTAGACTTGTACATTGAATCTGCAAGTCTAGCAAAAGCTAAAATTTCCTAGAAGAAGATGAATAATTTTAGTGGTACAGCATCTACAAAAACTAATAGAACGAGAATATTAGTACAAGTGTTGTTAGACTTGTAGTTTTTTGGAATGGGGCGCTGGCAATATTTTTATCGTCATTTGACTGCACTTGTTTTGAGAAATGCAAGGAAAAAACTTACCATTCTTTTTTGACAAAATGGTTAATGCAACGACAGTGTGAGGCGAAGTAAAAAATCTAGAATTGGTCTAAGATGAATGCCCGTATGAAATTTTTTATGGTATGCAAATTTGATTTTTGAAGTTGTTTTTCGCATATATTTCTAGAACGGTGCATCGGACAAAAAAAAAAAAATTATAACCAATTTCATACGATTTCATATTCTACAGTACTTTTTTGGTACAACAAAAACATCCTAAATTTTTATATGGCGACACCAAGAAGGGGTTCTCCATTTTTAAAATATAATTACTGTTTTTATGAAAATACTGTCTACAAAATGTCAGCTCTCTACGTTGACCTGTTTTCAGGCATCGTCCAAATATGCAGTGCAAAACGAAATATTTGTATGGTAACGCTACGAAAGAGTTACCCGATTTGCTCCATTTTCCAACTTAATCTTACTTTTTTTTAAAGTCCATATTCAAAATTTCAGCTCTCTAGGTACACGCGCTCTCAAGTTACCGTGCTGACGGATGGACAGATGGACGGATATGCAAAAATCATAAGAACTTTTAATATTACGCATTGATGTCCAATCAATTTTGCGATACGATCATTATTTCTATACGTTACAAACGGAATGACCAACTTAGCATTTCCTATGGTTCCAACATCTAAGGTATATTAATGAAGCATTAATACAAGAACTACAAATGAGACCATCCCTATGCAACATTTGGAGGAATAATCTGATAGCAATTTGAAGATAAAAATGTTGGAGGAAATATCCATAAGAGTGTTTACTGACATACCAGTTACAGCAAATCTGCCTTCGGATACAATTGATGGTCACGAATTGATACCTTGATAAGTCTCAAAATCTGTAATAAGTCATCAAATCACCAGAGAATTTTTCAGGATAGGATCGCAGTTCATCAAACATTAAGTGATATTTTTCTTTAAATTGCCTTTTTCTCCAAATTGCAAGGACCTAATAGCGTTTATATTTTCTATATCCTTATGACAAATACACATAAAACAGCTGTCTCCTCGAAATTCATATTGATGAATGGTGATATAAAACATGATCTTTTTGGGGTGACAGTTACTCATTTATATTAAACAGGATGGTGACGACAATGACAAAAAAGTTGTATGACAAAAAGTCTATAGTGGGCGTTAGGCCTAACGTGAATTAACAGTATACAAATGTTCGCTGTTTATCAAATACATTGAGTTTTAATAATTTTCAGGTTGTAAGCGCAGTAACTATACCTTATTTTGTATAAGAATTTAATAAATAATAATTTAATTATTATTATTGATTAATCAAAGATGGCAATATATGTATGTATGAACATTGCAAGAAATCCGTACTACTTTGTATGAAACTATTCCTTAATAATGATCCAAACACAGAGATAGAGATGCTAATAGGAACCAGTAGTGAAACTATTTTGTCATTTAATCCATATAGAAAGTACAGGGTTTGCAATATAAAAGCGAAACAAAATTTTAATTCATTTATACCGTCAAACTATCAACGATGGTTAACATTTGGCCTGGTGGTGAGCAAAGTAAAAAACAAATATTATTATCAATTCACCAAAAAACTTAACACATCTTCTTTTTGGTTTATGACTAGTAAAAGACTATTCCACGTGAATTTTTTTTCATTACTCTTGTCTCAGAATACGCATCACAAAAATCTAATAGTCTGCAAAATTTGAAATTCCTAAGTTATGTTATAGAGACTCGCAAACATATGTTTAGATGAAGCTCGATTAATAAAGCAGCACATAGGCATAATTCTGTTGTTGTAGACCAACCTAGTCGTGCTTTAAACAAAGTGATCGACTCTACTTTCACCAGCTCTGATTGGCTAATTTCTCCTTACCTAACCATATTTTCCTTTTTGAGAGAACCACGTTTTACCCGGGCCGCGGGGGGTCGTCTCCTTGATGCACCTACATAAACGAAAACAAAACGAATAGAAATATCATCATCATTAATCTCCTGTTAATCCAACAAGAGGCAACGAGCTTGATATGCAGCGAAAAATATCCTACTTTTGGAACTCAAAAAGTATGTATACAATACAAGACTCAAGAATATTCGCATATTACATTCCAGCCTTCTTAGATTTAAAAGTCTTCTTTCCGATGAGATTCGACTAACTACTTAACGACATACTCAAATAATTGATACATATTTTAAAATTTTTTACTTTTTCTCCCATCTTTCATTCCCATTAAAATTTATTATAATAGTTATTTTTTAAATTTTATCACTATATTGGTTTTTTGCTTTTTTGTTTTTTTTTTTAACTTTAAATTTGTACCGAGCCTCATATACATATGTATATATATATATTGTTACGTGCCACAAAGTGAATCAAGCGACATCTGTTAGGAATGGAAGCAACTTTAGGTTAGTGTCATCTTAGTAAACTTTGGGTTCAGAGAACGGAATATTCAGGAAGGTTCTAGGATAATTCGTAGAGTATAAATACGGCGCTCTGACAGCTAGGAGGCGGAGTATTATTTCAGACAGCGAAGTGAACGAAGTAAACTATTGGGATTGCGATAATTAGAAGTACAGTACTAGCGATAAATAAAGAGTTGATTTGATAATTATTTGTGAATTTGTGAGAGTAAACAGTAAAGTTAAATAAAGAAAGAACTTTTGAATTATATCTGAAATATTGTGTTTTAAATAAAGAACTAAGGTCACGCTCGTAACAACTGGTGTCAGAAGTAAAATAAAATCGCGAAATAAATTGGTGGCATTTGAATTTGAAGTTCAAAGAGTGATTAATTTTGTGAAATCGTGTGTAAAAATTCCGAAAGATAATTTTATATTAAACTGTGAGTGAATTACAAAAGACGCAAGAATGGGACGCAAGCTAGAGGAGCTTCGCATACAGGAATTGAAAGTGGAGTTGGGGAAGCGGTCATTACAAACGACTGGCCTAAAGAATGTTCTAGTCGAGCGACTTAGACAAGCTTTGATAGAGGAAGAAAAGAATCCTGAGACATTCGTTTTCGAAGAAGAACCAGAAATTGAGGAAGAGCCTGCAATGAACATAGAACAGCTTTTAAGTACTTTAATGAGCAAAATGGAAGCTCGTTTTGATGAACAAAAGAATTCTCTCCAGGAACAAGAGAATTCTCTCCAGGAACAAAAGAATTCTCTCGAGGACCACAAGAAATCTATGGAAACCCGTTTGGACGAACAAAAGAATTCTCTCGAGGACCACAAGAAATCTATGGAAACCCGTTTGGACGAACAAAAGAATTCTCTCCAGGAACAAAAGAATTCTCTCGAGGACCACAAGAAATCTATGGAAACCCGTTTGGATGAACAAAAGAATTCCATGGAGTCCCGTTTAGATGAACAGAAGAAATCACTGGAAACGCGTTTGGATGAACAAAAGAGTTCTCTGGAGAATTGTCTAGAAAGTCGCTTAGAGGAACAAAAGAATTTCCTGAAAAACTCGTTAGACAAACAAAATTTAAAAATTGAAGGAATCGAGCAAGAAGTGGCGGAAGTTCAACAAAAAGTGACCGAACAGCTTGACAACTTCAAATCAGATTTGGAGAAGATGAAGCATCGACAACCACGGCACGAAGGAATTGAAATATCCAATGCAGGCAGAATGAAACCTCCAATATTTGATGGACAAAATTCGTGGCATATTTTCAAGAGACAATTCGAGGCTGCTTCCGAAGTAAACGGATGGAATGATGCAGACAAAGCTACAGCTCTGGTATTAGCACTTCGAGGTTCTGCATCAGAGCTTTTACAAACTATACCGATAGAAAGGCAACGTGATTATACTTCATTAGTACAGGCGATAGAGTTACGTTATGGAGATGAACACATGCAGCAAGTATATCGCCTACAGCTACGCAACAGGATTCAAAAGCATGGCGAATCACTACAACAACTGCAGGCTGATGTGGAAAGATTAGCTTATCTCTCATACTCTAGCGTAAATGTGGATTTCCTTAATGAAGTGGCAACAGAAGCATTTGTGAACGCTATTGCATATCAAAATTTACAACAAGCGTTGAGGCTAGCAGGAAAGAAATCAACAGCAGAAGCACTAGCCTATGCACTAGCGTATGAATCTGCCAGGCAAGCTTCTCGAAGTGCAGTACGAGTGAGAGAAATTTCGGTGGAGGAATGTACTTGTAATAGAATGCAGAGCAATTCTACACGCGGTATTCTGCGATGCTGGAATTGTAATAGACCAGGACACCTCCAAAGGGACTGCAGAAAACGCCGACGAATGGAAGCGCTAGAAGAAGGGCAGAGATATCGAGCTGGGCAAAGATATCGAGTTGGGCAGCAGACTCACAGCAGAATACCGTCATCAGAGGCCACTCCTTCGCGTGGTGTCATTCGATGCTGGAAATGTAGTAGACTGGGATACCTGCAAAACGACTGTAGGAAACGAGGACGAATGAAAACAACAGAAGAAGAAGGGAGAAGATGGCGAGCTAGAGAGCAAGCTTTCCGTGGAGAGACTAGACTGCAACCTCATGACTTTGAAATCCCATACCGCAAAGGACGTATCCACGGATATGCAGAAGCTTTTTCACAACGTCCATGCAATCCTGAATGGAATCATTGCGGACGGATGGAAGAAAAAGATGACGATGACTACAATGATGATACCGAAAGTCGAAAGAAGAAAGGAAAGAAATCCAAAGATGATGATGATAACGGTGATAAAAGTAAAAAGAAGAAAGGAAAGAAATCCAAGAGCGAGGACAATGAAAGAAAGAAAAAGACCAAAAGTAAAGGGTCTACTGATAATGACGATGATAAGGGTATAATGAAGGTCGGAAAAGGTAAAGATAAAGTTTCTGACGATGATGATAATAAGAAGCGCAAAGGCGGCAATGAAAAGGATGACAACGGCAATCAAAAGGGCAAGAAATTTGAGGACAAAGGAATCAAAGATAAAAGACGAAAGAAAAATCAAAGCATGGAAGAGTATTTCAACAGAACATTAATCAAACATCTGAGGAAGGTCTTCAACTATAATCAACGCGATTGGTTTCGACATATTCCTATATTTCTAATGGCTTATATATCAGCTGTTTACAATATGACCAGACAAAGCCCATTTAAGGTCATTTTCGGAAAGGAAATGCGCTTACCTAGCGACCTCAAGTTTGGTATACCCAAAGGCGAACAAAAGTTACCAGAAGACTACGTCACAAAGCTCAGACAACGATTAGCTGATGTGCACGAGGCCACGAGACGTTCTCCAAAGTTACCACAACACTGGGAGAGACCGTATGCAGTTAAAACTAAAATTAATAACATGCCATACAAGAATCAGCGCGGTACAAGATGCAAAAGAAAAATCGTTCATCTAGATCGCTTGGGTCAATACGGAGAGCACCACGACCGTGGACCATCTGTTGTTCGGGACGAACAAATTTTAAGAAGGGGGCAGTGTTACGTGCCACAAAGTGAATCAAGCGACATCTGTTAGGAATGGAAGCAACTTTAGGTTAGTGTCATCTTAGTAAACTTTGGGTTCGGAGAACGGAATATTCAGGAAGGTTCTAGGATAATTCGTAGAGTATAAATACGGCGCTCTGACAGCTAGGAGGCGGAGTATTATTTCAGACAGCGAAGTGAACGAAGTAAACTATTGGGATTGCGATAATTAGAAGTACAGTACTAGCGATAAATAAAGAGTTGATTTGATAATTATTTGTGAATTTGTGAGAGTAAACAGTAAAGTTAAATAAAGAAAGAACTTTTGAATTATATCTGAAATATTGTGTTTTAAATAACGAACTAAGGCCACGCTCGTAACAATATATATACAAGGTGTTTCGATCTAGGTAGCACATATACCTAGAGATGATAATACTCTCCTTAATGAACAAAGAATTTTATGGCAAGGGGGGTCCACATCAACCGTTTTGGATAGACAGGCTAAAAAGAATATGGTAGCTTTTCACAAAACACCCTGTATCTTGTCCAGGGTATGCGGTCGCTGTCAAGATTTCATTTTATGTAGAATATCATGGCCTTTACAACTACTACTCAGTCAGCCATCTTAATATCAAAATTGTGAAAGCAGTATCGTAAGTAACGAAAGTGCCGAGCACCGATTTCATAGTAACGAGCATATGCCTCACATGCAAAGAATCGTTGCAGCTACCGAAATTACATTATTACACACAACGACTTCACAAAAAAGAAAAGCAGAACCGCTCTTAGATAATATCTGGAGAAAAAAAATGGAGAAAATATTTTCCTGACATTCTCATGGAAGAAAATCATTTGAAACGTAAAGAAAAAGCCTTATTTGCATAACACAGAAGAAAAAGCTGTCCATATACTTTTCCACTTTCAAAACATCGGAGTATTAACAAGTGGAATTAAGAATATGTTAATTCTCTAATTAATTGGAAAAATTCTGCTTTTTTGCGTTTTGTGAAGGTATCTAGGAATATCAAATTGAATTATGTAGTCAATGCATATCCTGAATATATTTTAAAGAACAAATGATGGAAATACATGCAATACTTACAGAGGAACATGGGTTTTGTATCTCAAGGTACGCGGTAAAAATTTTAAATAACGAGGTCGTCTTCCAGTACAGAAGCAATGCTGCAAAATTCTTAAATATACACGGTAAAGCTTGTGTGGGATGGAGACATCTACTTTTTGTTCTCTAATTAAATATGTAATTAATGTTTGAATCCGATAAATGGTTTTAGAGATAACTGTAAAAGAAGTGTATCAGTCCTTTTTAAGGTGAAAAAATGACCGTTTTTGGTACAAAAATGTAACCTATTTTCAACTCATCATTGCGAAGAACTGGTAAGTCCTGGAAATTCACTTCCCATGACGAAAATGTTCACAACGCAGTACTAATGGATGTAAAATAAAGAACGTAAGAAATATATGCAAAATATAGGAACTGTGACTTAGCTTGGACAACCCCATACGAGGGGTGGTACGATCCCAAACCCCCAAACACCGAACCCCAAACATTGTTCACCTATATTTTTGTACTCTAAACCCCTAATCCATCAGAAAAAACCCTAATACTCTGCAGTCCTCCCGCACAGAGTTAAGCGCCAGTGAATATTGCTACAAAAAACTTTACCGCCGAGGCCCCTCAATTCTGCAAATTACCATTAATCGAAATAAATATAGCCTATAAAAACCACCCATACCTAATTACTAAAGTATTGGAAGGTACTGGAATGTAGCTCAAATATGTAAAATGGTCCAAACCTCTACAACAACAAATCATACCCTTAATCGTCCCAGGCGATTCGCACTTTTCACATTTCTTGCGTTTTCCTTAATTCTCCAATCATGTTAGTGAATTGCGAATGGAGAATTAGGGATTAGGAATTATAATAAAACGAAATTATCATCTCCAAATTCTCCGTGTTACAGAATCCGGCCCCTGGAGAAATATTTTCAGTACAATTTTGGACATTGGCAATGGGAAAATCTCCGTCGACATTTCGACTGGTTGCACTACATTCCCCATCGATTTTTCCCTGTTCACAGAATCAAATACCGAACTCATCCGAAGGGTATTCCCAAACATTGCTCAAAATTACATATATTATCATATTTGGTATAGCCAACATAGCACTGCTGCGAAAAACTTTTATGTTGCCGAATTGAAGTAAAAGCTTTTGAGTGAAATTACTGGCGAGTTGATGACGTACAAATTGATGGATTCCGTTACTAGCCGAGATGATGTAGTCAACTATCCAACTAAATTTTTAAACTAGTCGGATCGGTAATCACAATGTTGCGAAATATCAACCAACTACATCTTTGTAATGGCACTCGGTTTGCGGTGAAGTAACTGACGTCACCGAAACAACAATCCTTAAAGGAAAGTACAAAGAAGACTACGTTTTGATACCACGTATCCCAATCAATCCGATGCGCTTGCTGTTTGGGTGTTTGCGGAATTAACCTTAAAAGCCACCAGCTTTGTTTATTTACGCGCCAAACAATACAACGAAAATGTCGTATATCATAAAGCATCGCAATGAATGTCCTCCTGATATTGAATATCCAATTTATTGAAATTCGAACAGGACAACGTCAGTCGGGCCAGCTCGTTTATTGATAGAAGTCTATAGTTATGCATTGGATAACCGTATACTTCTTACAACCATAGCGCAGCAAGTTTGGTCCGATTCTATATATCGAACATTTGGGAAAAGTACCTCTTGATTTGTTGAACTAGAACCTATTTACAATATTTGAAGAAAAGTTTATAAATACTGAAAAGCATGCTTGTATAAATATGATGTCTATGATTACGTAAAGTAAATATTTTCCTGAAAGATATTTGACTGATTTTTGACATACATAGATCATAGATAATTTTTTATAGCTAGCTACATTCAAATTTTCCTTTAACTCAGGTGGGAAAATATTACAAAGTTTTGGTCCTATTATACTGGCATGTCTTTCTGTTAAGGCTTTTGAACATTGCTTAATTGTTAGCTAATGTTGCTGTATACGTGTGGAGCAATTTGTGTGATGTACTAGGAAATTTGACAGATCCAAGAAAATAAACTTTAGTAACGGATCGCAGTAGATCTGTCGAGTAGTCATTACAGCGAAATCTCTAATAGATTGCGCGTTGCAAAGTACTTTGACGTTTTTAATATAAATTTATATTTTTAGTTGGCAAATGATAAAGTGGCATAATTGTTGTTGTGAAGGTCGCTTCCCCAGCTGTAGAACCATATTGCAAAATAAACTAAACTGTAGGAAAGTAAATCATTCTCATACAGCTTAAGTCGAGAATACCACGGGTCTATTATTACTCCCAAGTAATATAGTTCGTTTACTTTTTTAATCACAAAGTTACTGATTAGTAAGGATACGTCGTCATTCATGTTGCGGTGGCCCCAAATATAATGTAGTTTATCTTATCAAGATTTAGTGTTTATTTATGCCTACATAACCAAGTATGAATTAAATTTCATTCCTTGCTTCCTCAGATACACTTGACCAGGCATTACTTGTAAATAGCCGAGCAGTCTCATTACCAAAGGCTACCACTTCTCCCCTTAAGCTAAACTCACTAAATCTGCAGAGGGCATTTATGTAAATAAAAGAATGAGATAGGACCTAACTCAATTTCTTGCGAGACTCCACATTTTACGGTCAGTTTAGTGATCAATTTTTAGTCTGTATTTTCAGAGAGATAGGACCGAAAGAGTGATAGAGCCTTATTCTTAATACCAATGTTATCAAGCTTATCAAGAAGGAATTTGTAATCAACAGTATCAAAAGTTTTTATGTCGAAAAATACAGCTATAACTTTTTTATTAGTATCAATAGCAGAATTTATTGTACTTCGTAAAGCGTATCTGAAGTACTATATCCACTTTTGAACCCGTACTGGTTTTTTTAAATAAATTTGTTAACTTCAAATGCTGTTTTTAATATAGCTATGTTAGGTCCTAGCGAGATTGGTCTATAATTGCTAGGGATCTTTATGTTGTTACTTTTATAGACAGATGTGACTATAGCATACTTACATATGCTTATTAGGAAAAATCCCTTGTTCAATTGCTTAATTTAAAATTTATTTAAAAATAGCGCGAATAATAATTGAATTCTCTAATTATAGACTAAGATCTTTTTGGAATCTATGGAAGCTGGGTAAGCTAGCGATCGAAATTTTGTGATCCTCCATGATCTTTATTGAGATCAAAAATCTCCTCCATGCCTAGATTAATAACCGGTTGCTACTGGTTAAAGAATTCATGAATTCCTTATGTTATCTTAGATGTATACTGAAGGTTTATCGTCGTAATAGTAGAGCTAGTAATGTAAATTCTGTTAGCTCATTAATTATTAAATACTCTAATCAGTCAGTCAGAGATTAGTAAGATTACCGGAGGTGTAAAGGCTCAGATTTAGTGAAAAGAACACTATTTATTTTAATGAATAATTATCGAAAGACAAGAAAAATGTTTTATACAAAGCGAAGCAGCTCAAGCAAGAAAAGGGTTTAAATTCGTTTGGATAAAAAATTCGTAAATTTATTAAAAAAAGGATTAAAATCCGTCACCTTTTGTTATCTCAAACGCAAAAAGTTTCGATCTCGTTAGGAGGAGTATCCATCCAAGATAGGTCCAAGATAGGTTATCAGAATGTCAGCCGACTACGTACCAAACGGGTGCTCTTAGCTCAGAGGTATTGGACGACAGGTATGTATGTAGTTCATATGAGCAGAGATAGGAATTTGAGAATGTCTGAGTGAAAAGATGGTGGTAGGAGTCCTATCGCAGTTAAGGATACCAATAATTAATTTCGAGTCGAATCTTTTGAAATAGACCATGAGTTGCTATGGATGACAATAAAAGAAAAGAAAATTACTATTTACTTGCAAGCATCTTACGAATTATATAACTCCTTTTTTCTAGCATTACTGATAAAATATTACAGCTTTTCTACTAACTCAATAGTAGTCTTCTTAGGGGATTTCAACTTACCACATATTAATTTGGCTTGTTAAGCGTATTACATCCGTATGCATCCCTCTGCAGCATATAGTTTTTCCTAACATTCGCTTCTCAATAATATGAAATTATGTTACCTAAAGCAATCTAATATAAACAATAGGCTTCTCGTTCTGGTTTGGACAAACATTTCGCATTCAAAAGTGAGCACCACTTCATCGTTAAGCCCACTATCTAAGATAGACTCCTAGCATCCTCTACTCGAATTGTATTAGACTTGGCAGATTAAAGAAATGCTCGTAGTCAATTTGCTAAAAAAAGGAATTTCCAAAGAGGCAATTACACCGGCCTCTCTTAAGTTTTTAAAAACTGTGTTTTGTCATCTTCCTTTTCCGTTGATATTGATTTGGTAAATTTTATGGAAAAATTAATATTGGAATAGAGTTGTTTATATTCGAAGTAACTAAACGCAATTACAATTATTTTCTGAAATGGTATAGCTCCAACGGATTAAAGTCCTTAAGGAAAAAAAAATATAGACGACTGTATAGAAAAAGTCCCACTCTGAGATTTATAAGACTTTCTGTTATTTGAGGAAGATATCAAAATCCTTGATTACTCATTGTTATCAAAAGTACGTGAATCAAACAGAATATTCGCTAAAATACAACCCTAAGGCCTTTGGGGCTTTCAGTAAAAACCTAAATAGATCGAACACATATGCTAAATAACTAACATTTAAAGATGATACACCACTTATATGTGAGCTGTTTGCAGCGAATTTTACAGCCATGTACTCTGAAAGAGACTCGGGCATTATCTCTTTACCTTCTGAGGACGCTTCTAATATGAATATGATCTTAAGCTCTATCCCTTCAGAATCAGCTATTAATGTATTAAGCACTCTTGATTGCGATAAAAATCTGGGACCAGAAGGGATTCCAAACATTCTTTTTAAAAATAGTAATAAAATCACTCATAAAATTTATCCATTAGCTCTCAAAAGTAGCTTCGTTATGCCTATTTATAAATCTGATGACCCTAATCTCGTTATTAAAAATACACCCATTTCAAATAACTATACCCAAATTACAATCATACTAACCGTTTTGAACTTATTTTTAGAAAGTCGTTTACTATCAGCTCCTATTCCAAATAAAACAATTTATCTCTAAAGAACAGCATCGATTTTTACCAGGGCGATCGACGATCACCAACATATCTCTATTCACAGACAAAAATCGCGTCCGCTCTCGATGAAAATTCACAAATAGTTTCTATCCACACTGCCAAAGCATTCAGTAAGATTAATCAGAAACGCTGTCTTTCAAAGATGGCGCTATTGGGCTTTCAAATAACTACCATATCTTGGTTTCACTCCTATTTAACCAATAGAGATAATATCAATCCTAATCATTTAAACAAATTTATGAAGTTACCCAAGGTACAATACATGGACCGCTATTTTTTTTTTAATGAAAATTAATAACGTGACGGATTGCTTTCACCTTCGAAAGGATATACTACGGCTGAAAAAGTGGTGCCATGAAAAATATATTGAAATCAACGTAAGCAAATGTAAATGTGTTTCATTGCATTATAAAAAAGACCCCATACTCTTTGACTACACCATTCACGACACTACTCTCTTTCGTGCCATGATAAAATAGATTTGGGTGTAATCTTTGACCGAAAGCTCCTCTTTATTCCACACATAAACTTTATTACTTCCAGATCATTTCGTTTATTATGCTTTATCTTTCGCACTTGCACATCATTCAGGTCAGCCCACTCTTTTACCAAGGAGCCTTCTCGAATATGCTAGTCAGGTATGGAATACTTTTCATTCCTCTTTCAGTGCACAAAGTGAAGCTGTCCAGCAAAAATTCGCCAGAGTTCTGTTACTCAGATTGGAGAATACCACCCTACAATATCATAAAAGATTAGCAACATATAACTTAATGATACTGGAAAATCGTAGAATCTACTTGGATAATACATTTCTTTATAACATCTTAAATGATCACGTATACTCTCAGGCGTTAGTACCCAATATTTATTTAAAGGTCCCTTCGCGTAACTCGGGATTCCAGACCCTCTTCACACTACTCACTTACAGAACTAACATCAAAGAAAAATCACCTGTCTACAGAATTACTGAATCATTCAATATAACAAACATCTTCAACAGTAGTCCTCTGACATTTAAAACACTAAACATCCGCGATATTATGTAGCAACACTTTTCTTCATTTGTTTCTATCTATTGCTTTTCTTTCCCCTTTTCGCAACTCATTAGCAGCATTGTTGGCTTCCGCTTTTATATTCTAGTTTTAAGTTCACACATGTAATTTTCATGCTCTTTAGATTTAGTTTAAGAATTTTTTGTACTTTTCGTTTTTATATTTTCTTTCTATTATTTAGCTCCTAATTTTACTTCTTAAGTTATAATTAATTTTTTGTTCTTATATCTTAACATTATTTTAACTTTTCGCTTTATAACATTCTTTAATTTCTTCTTTTTTTTATGCAAATTTATTAACTAGCTCAATTGTATGTAAGGTAGTATCTTATTGGAAAACTTTACACTACAATACAATACATTTATTCGGCCTTGTACAGAACATTACGAAATCTTATCACGTCTAATTAGGTGGGAAAAATACAACATAAGTAACATTAAAATTAAAGCAAAAATAAAATAATAATAAAAAAAATAAATGAATAAACAGAGAAAGAAAAAAATCAAAGGAAAAGAGGATATCGAAAGATGAAAAAGAAAAAGAGAACTTAAAGATAAAGGGCAAAGAAAAGAACAAAAATAAAAAATGAGTAAATAAATAAAAATACAACAAACTAGAAACAAAATACAAGAAAAAAAAAATTTATGAATTAATTAAAACAATTCAACAAGAGCTTTAAGATCTGAGAATAAACTTTCTACTTACTATATTTATAAGTTTCAATTTAAATAATTAAATAAATATCCACGTATCTTTTTGTGTATCATATTTATGATAGATTATAAGAAATAAGAATCCAACGAAAAGATCACCATCCCCATTATTGACTGTGTCTTTTCTTGTTTACTAACGACGTACTTGGGACCAATTTGTACATCCATGTCATCCTTCAAAAGGACGATACCTCCTTGGATGGTATCGAATACTATGTTCAGGAGCACATGCATCTCACTCTTGTTTTTGATCACAACACTGAATAATGGTAAAATTTCTCATTATCATTTACAACCCACTTGAATCCTGGGAATCAGGTTATAACACTAGTCTTGACTTCCTTGGAGAGAGTTTTGTTGAGCAACAGCAAATTGTATTGAAATTATTTTCATGGCGTTGCCGAAAAGGATGTGATGAAAATGAAAATGCAGCAATTAAGATGTGGCAAGACTTGAATTAGGTCACTATTTATTGGCATAGTTAAACCGACTACATAATGTTATACCTAATTACCATTCTTCGGAATTAAACTCACAGCTGAAGCGATTATAAAAAATTTTGGAGGAGTGCGCTTACCAAATAGGCTATAGGAATCTCTTGTTGCATAAGTACCCTTCAGCATCATACCATTTGCTTCTGTAAGTTCCATAACAGTTGGCTTAGTTTATATCTGTAAGGAATTCATTAAGAAGTTGGTTTCTCACCCTTTATTGTCCAAGTCTTATCACTACATAAAAAGCAGAGGAGAAGGTCGCTACCTATTAGCTCTAGGAGACGAAGGTGCTCGGCATTCACGGTTGCCATACAGGGATACTTTCATATGGAGAAGAATCAAATAAGGACTGACCACAAAATAAGCGAATTTGAGGGCATAGCTCGAAAATGAATATTCATCTATCAATTTACGAACTTTTACAATCGAACAACAACAGCGGAAATACTGACATAAAATGTAAGTTTATCCCCCCATAAATAATAATATTAACATGGATTCTGCGCTTAAACTGGCCTAGCTCATCTATCCCGTTTTAAAACGAATTCTTTTCGCAATTTCACAAATCTCTACAATTTTTTTTTCTTTTCAGATCATATCCTTGATGTGGGAGAAATCTGTTATTCTAATTATGTACACTTCAGAAAGCCTAAAAGATAAAAAAGATCCGTTAATTGTTCGCCTGAAATTCAAAGTAAACCTAGCAACTAAAACAGTTTGGCCGGTTTTCAGTTTGGCCGAGAAATTCTGAATAAGCACAAAATAAATAAAAAATGTCGACTCTCAAGTCTAATTAGCATCAAAGATCAAACACATAATCCTGTAAAAGGACTTAAAGCGCAATCTTGCCCCTATCATCCTAAAAATGGAATCGGAAATTTCCTGTTTTTAGAAGAACAAAACTCTCACATCCTTAAAGGGTAGTTACACTAAAGGAGTGTTTGATTTTTAATTTACCGGATGCATACTGAGGACGATTTCTCTATGGGAGAGCTATCCGGGTTATATCAGATGAATATTCACCCAATGATTAATATTTCAGTATGGAAAGCCCAAGCCTGGAATATCAAGAGGTCTCATTAAGGACGTTCGTCAGGTCTACATTCCATTCCTTTCTTTAATATTCAGCTATGGAAACTAAAGATAAACATTCTTATCTTACTGTTCCTTGATGTTATTCCTGTCTTTGCAGAGAATCCTTTTTTATAAAATGATCCTTCCGATGTGACTTAGGCACCACAGTTTTATAGTCTACATCTGTACGGAGATGTCGTATATACCGCAGTCTTTACCGCCGCATATATTCAAAGTTGCCTATCCTTAACTGGAATTCCACATCTGTCTTTCGCATCACACGATGTTACTCTGTCATACCTTCACCTGATTAAAAATTCATACGAACAGCTTGAGGGTAGACCAATTTGGATTCCTTCTCTGGATAGGGATAGATAGGGGCAGGAATTTCAAAGACGTCGAACTGGAAAAAATGGCAAGTTCTTGCAGTTAATTATTTACCGATTGTAACTTAACTGCTGCTGGATAATTGCAGGAATACGCGCTACCATTCCACATTATATCCTTAATCTTTATAGAGGTAAACCAAGTGTGAGAAAATACGGTTACACTGCATACATACTACCTACTAGTATGTACGAACCGGTGGAGTCTACTTATTCCATTTGATTTCAAAACATGCATAATGGATAAACGTGTACGCTTTTTCACTAAATTGTTATAATGAGCTACAGAGCAGCCCTCCTACAGGATAATGTCGGACAACTTAATGGATCCTACAGCAATATCGATACATGTCTCTGAATTATTTAGACTGCCATTTCGGGGTAAATAATGAATGCATTTAGGCAACGGATATAGTGCAAATGATATTGATATTCTAAATTATGCAATTTGATGATTTGATTAGAAACACCGGCAACTCGACATAGTTTCTAAGCTAGTAAAGGTATTCAGTACCGCGCTAAAAATATTTAACTCAGAGATATACTTACACTAATTACAAAAAAAAAACGCTCGGCTGTGAGATGGCTTCAAATTTATCCTTAATTCTACCTCCGTAATGTTTATACTAGTAATTGGATAGGAGTATGATTGCGATCAAGTTTTCACATGCATAGATTTATGGATTGATTAGATTGCGCTTCTTCCATCTCCTTATAAAAGCTTTACAAAATTCTGCTAATTGTTGATTAGACCGCAGTCTCTATCGCTTTATATCGACACATCATAGATTTTAGCTCTGATTGGTATTTCATGTTTGGTTTAGAACATGAGTCGACATTTGTAGAGTGAACTACGAGGTAAGGTAAGTAGGTCGAGATTTATATCAGGTTATGTAATGTCAGGAATATTTGATATTGCAGTAAGTAGAAATGTACATCCCCGCAAGGGTACACAGATTCAACTTTAATACATCCCCGCAAGGGTACACAGATTCAACTTTAATAAATATTAATACCTGCATAGGTTTGACTAAATTTATTTAGACTCCGACCAATTTGCGTTCAGTATACTTTTAATTACTTGATGTAACACTTGCTATGTCAATAATTAATATTCTCAAGCAGATTGCATATATGGGGTAGGGGGTCATATCCTTGTCAGAATTTATGGACCACTCTTTTTGTAAACATGAAGTTCTTTTTCTGTTCTTAGTTCGGTAAAAATGGTTAATGTAGATTCGGATGAACTATGTAGAGAATGCTTTCAGATCCAATACAAATTCCTAATTGAAGAGGATGTTCTCGGGTCAGATAGTGATATAAAGGAGCGTAATAGAGTTATGTAGTAATGCATTTCATATTTCAGGAACGAAAATTCGCCTTGAGGTTCATTCTTATTTCTTAAAAGTAAAAAAAAAATAAAATAATAAATAACTTTTCTTCAGGATGGTCTCCAAAAAGGAAACCTAAATATCACTTAGCAATTTGTATTAAAAAATTCTCCAAAACCTTCTCGTCGGAGTCGAAGTGAGACGTAAATTGTGGATTGTAAATCACTCGTGTTAGAAATAATTACTGTGACGCTTAGTCACCAGCGGACTCCAAACGCAATAAGTTCCTGTCAGCAACTGAACTCACTCGTAACCGTAAGTACGAATTGTCACAAACTCAATTTCAGTGGACTAGGACTGCCAGGCATATTCATAGTTATGGTGAAATACGGAAGTTGGTCATACGTTTTGAAGGCCACAAATTTTGTTAAACTGATTACGTTTTGGATTGTCTGACAACGCACCCACAACATAATGCCAAACTACAATATACTTGACTATACTCATATATGTACAACGAAACTACATAGTACGTATTCAGCCATGTAGCACTAGAAATGTTGTCAGAATGATTTCTCTGAACCAATAAAGTGTTGGCTGTTAATTTTTCTCTACTGCTTTATCCTACCACAGGGCCTGTCTGCCATTGATGAGCTGAACTGTGTCACACATGGTAACGCCAATAATGAATGCTTACACAAGGTTTTCGTAAATAATTCATAGCTTTTTAGAATCCCGACTTTGCCCTACGAGGTGATTGCCATCAGTATTATCTTCACCAACATAATTCAAAGACTTAACCCATTTCAGCCTGTGATGTGTACCTGAGGATTATCTATATATGTATGTATCCAGCCAAACGTTCAAATGTTGTCTTTACCGGTCGAAGAGGCTATAAATTCCTCCATACCCCTGGATGTTAGATAAAGTTGTTCTGGTGTAAGTATTTATGAATTGTTGATAAACCAGTAAGACAACATTCTTTTTTGGTGGATTTATATAGATCTTTCTGTTAGTACCGAAGAATGAGAACGTTACTGTAGGGTGAGTATTATGATTATTGTCCTTAATGCTGCGATAAACTTGGATGGAGTTTATTAGCGGAAGAATCTCGCTGCTCTTTAAATTTAAACTGCTCTTTGAAAATTTCGAGTGGATTACATTAGGCGAACATTTTTGTCTCAGGATTGCTGATAAATTAAGTGAAATATCAATTAAGGTGGAGATGGTTTGAGGATGGATTTAATAACGATGGGAAGACATTTGGAGGGTTCTTGAATTTTCTTGAATGAGATGAAATTTGCGAAATTGGATGGTGGCTTTTTTAAGGAGAAGTTAAATTAGTTTTATCGAATAATTTATATATGTAAGTATTGAACTGTCGCATCGATTGGTGGGGTGAAAGTGTTCAATTATATGTTTTTTTCTCGTCAGAGGCGACTAAAACAGGCGCATCGTTTTTACTATGTCGGTGACATATTTAGAATAATGTCCAGCTGTAGAGGTCTCCAGACATATTTACGATAGTCCAAATCAGTTTATGATGGGAACGTTTAACAAAGGGGATTCCGTCAATATAAAAATTTCTTAAAAGGGTCTTCTGCTCAGAAAAGAAAAAATCTGCCAAAAATAGTTATGAACAAAACAAATAGTTCCGTTAAAATACTAGGATGGTAGTACATACAGGATTGATGCAGATAGCCCTGCTAAGTACTACTAAACATAATTAGCAGGAAATCATCAAAGCCAGTGCATAAGTCAAGAGCGCATTTTATGAAGACCAAAATTCGTAGCTAGGCATTATGGCCCATTTATATTTATCTATTTACTTGGTCTTTGATAGAAGTGATTAACGTCGAGCTTATTAGACCAGCGTCTATAAAATTGTTCATAAATTTATTTCGTTAGTTTTCAACGAGAGAGTTGATTTGAATTGAGTGTAACCCAGAACTGATGGAAAAATTGTGCCCGGGTTAAGGTATTCATCCTGATATCATGATTATCAATATTGCAGTGTACACAAGCTTCATAAATATTCATATGGATAATCGGAGCCTTCATAAATCGATCGCGTAATAGTCTGGGGATATACTCTGCTTGTTGCAGAGCTTCTCAACCCACAACAAACCTTGGACACAGCAGCATTAATATGACTTTGCCAGGAAATGTCGCTATCAATAAACATTCCTAATCGGTAATCTTATGGAATCGAATGCAGTATCAATTCGAGTGCAAGAAAGAGTAAGGTCACATAATGCTGGAGGGAACAGATAGACGGTCACTCTAGTATACTTTCAGATGTTGATTTTCTGTTCCTAGCTTTAGTGGGAGATTTATTATTAACATTCCTAATAGAATGGAAGTCTATGAAGTGATAGAGCCATCTGAAGGTTACTATATATGTCGACTGATCCAAAATTAGTGCGTGCATAGGATCAAGAGTATACTCTCCCGCAAATGGACTGAAGAGAATCTTACAGACTGTCGGATATTCCTTGTCCTTCAGGGAAGAAAAGTTGCCATTCACCAGACAATGTTGTTTGTATTTCTTCAATTGAAATTCGATGACTACCAGGGCGTAGAAACATAGCTAGGAATAAAAGGGCAGATGAACTGGTCAAAAGGGTTTTGAAATGGATACTTTCTAGTAGTCGACTATTCTAAAGGTGAGGAAACGATATCTACAGAAAAGCTACTTCAATTGGAAATATTGGTTCTATTGTGGATTTGGAAGATAAATGTGATCAGTTTGGATGAAAAGAAAACAGAAATACTACTACCCGACACACATTAAAGTCAACATTTTTATCAGAACTATTTTCTCAGTTGCATAACTAAATGAATTGTAACGCTGGAAGCGATCTGCCAATGAGTAAGAAAACTGAAGTGTCAGGCAATTGAAATAATTGAAATTCGAAAGCGTCTACAGCTGAATTCCAAAATATAAAAGATTTTTAATAAGAAGAAGACGGTTGAGACGTAGTCATAAGAAGATCATTCTTTGAGTTAGAGGACCATTAAGATCGATACACATATACCGGCACAGTACGAACTGGCACCGGCATTTCTTGTGCACATATAATGACATAAAACTGAAAGGAAACTACCTATTAAGACAAATGTCGATAGAAAACTAGCCACCGATAGAAACCGGCAATGAAGTTACCGTTACCAGTCAAAATCTGCCGGTGCCGGTTGATGTGAATTAGTTAAGTTGTTTTCTTATAAAAATACGTTTGCCTGTCTGTGCTGGTTGGTGCTCTGCCAGTAAGTGTGCGCCGACCTTTATTCAACTGCCAACCTCCATTGTGAAGAATAGCTACCAACTTAAATTGAACCTTGTGAAAAATGAATACCAACTTAAATTGAAGCTAGATTGCACACATGTGCCGAAAATCGTATCATCTATGTAAATTCATGACAGAATATCTTTGTGTCCAACAGATTTCATGATTTTTCGTCATTAGCTAATTTAAACAGCATACGAGTAGTGTTAAATGGATCAAACTATTCTTGTTACCAGGCGGTACTCTATAACTTAATGGAACTATGACTTTTTCGTATTAATTCTCTATACATTCCAATCCAAACCTACTTATGAATCCTAATTTGACTGTATATCGTTCGAATATCGAATCTTGGATCTTCCTAATAGAGAGCTACTATACGTCTTCTGTGTATTTGGAGAAAATGATAAATATTACCGGAGTTGGGTACTAGAACACTGTTCAAAAATAATTCTATGTCGTGATAAATTAAAAGTAGCGGAATTCGGCCGGTTACAACAATGAACAACTAGTTCCTTGAGAGTAGAATATTTTTCCATAAAGTCACTACTGTTAACTCTTAAGTTAAGGTTTGTAGAGAAATGATATTTCCTGCGACGGAGACTCCGTCCTGCATTTAGCCCTGTTTTGCAAATATTTAACAAACCCATTTTTACATGCCATCGGAATCATTGGGGATTTGTATACTTTTTTTCTTCCTCCTCGCGACACTAGAATATTAGCCCCGAATAGTTGCACTGCCCAAGAGAATTGTATCTCAAATAAGAAAAAGAATGTTGAAATATTAATCCAACTACTTTTAAGAGAATCGTACGAATAAAGCCTAGAAAGCCTTTCTTAGGTACATGTGTTACCTTGTTTAATTTCGATCAAGTAATTACATTAAGAAAATCCTAAAACAGTATTATATACTTGAAAAAATATCCTGGTCTATCTAAAGGAACCGATTTACGTCCAGTTTTGAATCATTCTCCCTTTTACAAGACCGCGTTAAATTATCAGTAAATTACAACTAAGAAATACATGTCTTCATCATCTTAATTCCCAGATATTCTCGTCTGCACACCTTGCTTAAAATTTAGCACACAATTTAAATTCAATATATAGAGGAAACCTTAAATTCTCTTGGTTTATATTGAATCTGAAGAATATATAAATTGAAAATTTTATAAGATCATGAAGAAGTCCAGCTCCGTTTTAATGGCATATATATGAGGCCTTTTAGAGCTCTCTCCATAACAATTTCCAGTTGAAAGTATAAAACCAGCCGTATTCGATTTGTTCATCTCCGTACGCACGTACCTTTACCCGTATCCTGTTATAATGGATTGTATCCTGGCGAGCGTGTTAATTTAAATCGGGAAATAAATTGTGTATCGAAATTTTAAGAGGACTAAAGAGATCTAAAATAATTTTATCCAGTTCAATGTCAGTACAAAAAGTCTCTTCGGCCCACTATGCTTTTATGGGGTGGTAATGACTTTATGGGTTAATCGTCTTTATATGGATGTATGAATATGTATCAGTGTCGGAAAATTTTGATGAACATAATATAATTATGATTTTGGTAGCAAATGTTTCCCATGCTTCAGTTAAATTATGTTTTGAGTAGACTTCACCCAATTATTTTAATAAATTTTTTAATGATTTCAATTATAGTAGTTCAAACGAAGCTTTGAAAATATTCAGAAATATTTTGTGCTCCGGCAAAATGACTAGACATGATTTTATACACATTACAAACATTACGGGCTCAGTTTTATGAGTTATTTGTTATAATTTTATTTTGCTTATCAAATAGCATTGTGGTAGAAAAGATGATTATGACTACTCGTTGAAACTGGATGCAGAAGTTATTGTAGATGTCTGAGGTGAGGAGGAAGCCACCAGACAGATCCCCTAATTACTAACTGGAGGCAGCCACAAGGCAGATCTCCTAGAAGAAGTTCCAAGAGCAGATCTCCACTATTATGGTAAGCGCAGCTATAACTAGCAGAGGCTCAATGGTAGGCGCAGCTACAACTAGCAGGCAGCAAGTGATAAGACAGAAGTCTGTTAACACTATGCATATTTAATGAAATTATTTATACAGAAGTAAATTTTCTAGTCTAAACTTAATTAGGATTTGTACAATTACGATATTTAAACATGCCCGTGATTTGGGGCATGTTGAACTAAATCATTTAAATACTTGCACTTATGTATATGTCAAGCGAGTTGCATCACATCAAATAAATGTTAACATTTATTTGATGTGATGCAACTCGCTTGACCCGTGTTAAGCCTGTTGCGAAGCATATAAACAACCTACTGTTCGAGTGTGACTTGCATTTGGGTGAATGTTTTGCTTATAATAGTAATAATGCATTCACATTATTGTGATTATTTTAATTATGCTGAATGTGCATTCTTGAAAAAAAATAGTAATAAACTTTATTATTACTTTTGTTTTGTTTTTTTTACGTTCATATTAATTAGCTATTGGAGTTTATTAGATTGTTGAACTATATTAACATATTAGGAATACTTGCTAGATTATTAAAAAAAATTTTTATAATAGTTAGCTTATATAAAATTATAATGCTATAAAATGCAACAATAATTATTCACAAAACTAGCTATTCTATGATACAAATCATATTAGTTACTTTAAAGAAAAAATTGTGAGCTTAATTGTTAATTCTTTGTCACCAATTTGTAACAATATTGGGATTTCGCTTGTTTATGTTCATTTTTTTTAAATAACTGTGTTTTGTTTGTTTTTTTTTCCTTTACATTCTTGGCTGATCCAAGTGTTCTCCTGTGAAGGTTGATTGGATGTCGTGTAAAATCTGGTTTATTCTTTTATTTTTAGTCACGTGCACTTGCGGCTCAGAGTTCTAGGCCCTTAAGAGCTTCAGAGTCTTGGTCTGAAGTGGTTTATCAATATATTTTTCCAATGCTTCGAAATCCTGCTCTAGTGCCGGTTCTACTAACTGGGTGTTCTTAGTTTCTATGTACCGCTTTATAAATTTTTTCTTGTTTTATTACTAGCGTTAGTTCAATTCCTTTATTTTCCTTATTCTTCGGAATCCTTCGAATTTTGCTCTAGTGCGAGTTCTAGTATTTCGGTATCTTTTAAGGTTATGTACCGCATTTTAGTGCTGGCATGATTTTAATTTTCCATTTTCAACTTTGATGTACAAATTCGGTAGTTTCTTTACTTCTGATGGTGCACTGAGAAAAATATTCTGTACTAATAACATAAAGCGATAGTTATTTTAACATATTACACTTTTTATTTCGGAAACATAAAAATTATATGTATAATCTGACACAATACTGTTGATAATTTAACGAATTTTTTAGTTAAATTTTCGATTGTTTCGACATATCGTTCTGTTAAGCTGACTGTGTAGACACTACAGAAAATGTTGGTACCTTTAACATAAAAATTTGTTAATATCATATTTGAATGTTAGGATATATATTTATGTTGTTTTGACATGTTGCAAATGAAATATACACATATTTTATAAAAATTAATTGCTGTATTTATTGACAGATATCTATAAATTTATGCATAAATCGATATATACATATGTATTTCATCGAAATATATATAATAGCCGGTTAAATTTGCTAGGCTAGGCCCAACAACAACAATAAATGGTTGCAATGTACTACCTGTAGCCAAAGACTTTTTTTGAAGTAATGTGCAGAATATAATTTTCCTGTAAATCTGTTATGGATGGCTTAAAGAACAGCCTTTTATTTATGTCCGCGGGAAGACATCAGGGAAAAGCGCACAGATTTTGGAACCTGTAAAAGTGTAATATATAGTTAGCTTGAAAATAATTATCTAAATATGATGTATGAGCTTACATTCGTTATAATCAGCGCGTACATTTTTAAATATTTCTAGAGTTGCTGTGTCCTTTACAGTAGTGAAAAATATTTTTTCCGCTTTATTCAATAATTCGTCCCAAGTTAAGAACAATAAATTTGATTTCTCTAGATGGATGTTTAAAAAATCTATTTCCATCTATTATAGGAGAAAAAAAGTATTTTCATTTATTCAAATAACTAGTGTTTCCAAATCTACAAATTCATACATTAATATCATTTTCATTCAATTTTATTTAAATTGTTGAATAAGCTACACATTTTAAAATGCCGTCTTTGACAATCCAAGTAAAATTGCGAAATAAATGTTACACTACGAAATCATTTAATCGTTTTCGACAGATTTCTGGGTTGAATTGACGGACCTATTCTATCTTTATATGTACATAGTGTTTTAACAGAAACCTCTGTTGAATTTAACATTTTAAAATATGTAAGCCCAGTTTCTAGAAAATTTGAAGTGAATCAATTTTGGATTGTGCTAGTTTTACTGAATGCATTCAGTTGAGAAGTTTTAAAACATAATATATTCTTTTGAATCAACAAAACAAGTACTCATTGTACAGAATTTAATTAAAACTCATTTTTACATATTCCAATTTTTTAAATACTTATCATGTGTTGCCTTAAAAAAACTCGAAAGTTTTTCAACAGAAATTTTGATTTCAATAAAAGCATTTGTGTTAGGTGAATCAAAATTTATGTCAATTGCTTGAATTAATTTTGGTGACTCTGCAGTTTTTTAGAAGTATGTTCATATCCTATAGCAGTTTACTCTGCCAGCCGCACACTTGTTAGTGTTAATTTTTAGTTTCCATTTCACCCAGTAATCATGAATGGATTGAAGATACTTATTTATTTTGGTTATGGCAAGTTTTGTGTTTTTGGAGCTGATGTATATGATGACATCATCCGCGAAGTGCAGTGATTTCACACTGAGGGATGAAAGCTCAGGTATCGGGAGGTCAGCTGTGTATAAGTTGTAGAAGATGAAGAAGAGTGCTGATCCTTGGAGGTGGCCTATGTTTGGATGGCAGTTATTAGATTGTTTGGAACCTATCTTTACCTTGAAGGAACGATCTGTGAGAAATCTCAGGATAATTTTGCAGAGCTGTGGTTGGAAACTGTATGCGTGTATCATTTTTTGGATAAAGCCTTTCGGCTAGACCGTAACCGTATCAAAGGGTTTTCCTATGTCTACTAATCATGCTATTGTGGGAGTTTTGAAGTTTAGCTGATGGGCAATGCAGTCTTTAGCTTTAGTAGAACGTGCGTAGTTGAACAAAATTGTTTAAAGCCGAATTGGTATTGTGATATTCACAATGATCGCGGATTTTGTCCTTGAAGAAACATTTGACTACTTTACCTATTGATGGAAGTAGCGAGATAATATAGACTATATATGTCGGTTAGGTGGTTTTTGGAGTTTTAATATTGGGATTATTGTTGCTTTTTTCCATGCCTTGTTGAAGAAGTGGTTGAAAAATGCTATGAGTTTTAGGCTAAAGCACAGGGGTAGTTTCCTGATAACGAAGTTAGGGATTTGATCAGGATCGCAAGATTTGTTGTTCTTACGGCTACGTATATACATTGTAGTACCTTTATCGTGAACTATATTGAGGGTTTTTTCTGTTGGTTCAGTCTTCTGGGCTCTTCGTGGTTTTGATGCATAGGACCTTGTGCGCTGAAGCAATTGCTGAAGTTGGTAATAGGGGTGGAGCTGTTATGAAGTAGTGAGCTGACACTAGTTATTGTACGTGTCATATTGCTATCATGGTAAATAGTTGGGTTAGCTCTGGAGATACTAACAAAGTAGTCGCCCAATCAGTTAGCTTTTCATTGTCCATCCAAAGTTTTGTAGTTGTCCTTTGTTCTGAAAATTAATGAAAATAAATGGAATTGAGTTAGTCCTCACACAGACATACCGCGAAAAAAGTTTTTGGAGATGCTTAGTTTCTGCTCAACAGAAGCACACTATTTTCAACATGTTTTCAACAAGTCAATTAAAACCAAACGTTCGCTGTACCAATGGGAGGTCCTTTATATCTAATATTAGCGTACATTATAATGGAGTAATTATTAATGATTTCGATCGATAAAATGAAAAGCAAGCCACGTATTTTAATCAAATATATTGACGACCTTTTCTCCATATTACCACATCAACATCTGGCTGCTATACTTAATTCTTAGTGGTTACCACTGAAACAAAATGTTATTTAGATTTACTGAAAGACAGGATTAATATGGATATATAACTAATTTATTGACACGATTTTATGTTTGGTTTGAACCGGTCTCTTATCGATCTGGTGAGCTACTAACTATAAATTGATACTGAGTTGAGAGAAACCTCTACTTACAAATACAATGATGTGCTAAAAATATAATATTCTATAGAAAGGTGTATGACAACTAGAATTTTACAACAACCACCTTAAACTTCAGTTTAGAAGAAGAGAAGAAGAGAATATGGGATCTCCACCGTACTTAGACGTTAGAGTTATAAGACAAAATAATTCAATAATAACTGACTGGTACCAAAACCCGACATCCTCAGGAAGGCGTTTGCACTACAAATCCTGCCATCCTGAGCACCAGAAAGTAATGACAGCCAAAAACTTTAACGCCAGAGTTTTAAAGCATAGTCACAAGAAATTCCATAGTAAAGATTCGGAATATATTGGGCTAGAATGATTTTCTAATCACTAATAGGGAGGCTGTCGTTTCAACATCATATGCACAATGTTGGGGGAGGAATAGAAGTGGTGCAACATAGCATATATTCCGAGGTTTTTTGAGGGGTTTCAAAACAATCCTTAAGCAACAGAATCAACAAATGAATCTAGGCTTCAAACCGCTCAAAACTTTGAAAACTTTTTCACCAAGCTAAAAGATCCTACTACTCCCAATCAACTGATGTTCTGATGTTCTGATGTTGTGTTCAAGATACCTTGCAAAGATAATAATAACATGAGCTATCCGATGAGCTATTTTGGAAGAACAGGACAAATCCTTAGCACTAGTTCTTAAAAGGCGGAAGCCATAATAAAACTGCTTAAACAACTCACTGAGCATTATCCAACCATGCTGCAGATTATGAAAACACTTCTATTCTCTGTCACGAAAAACATTATAAGAAGATACTAGTGATAGGAACACCTTACATTCACAAAATTACGAATACTGGAGACAGAAAATATCAGTACAATATACTGCACTCACCTGGAGAGCTTTGGAGAATGCTAAAGCAACTAAATATAAGTTGAATTTGACGAGTGGTTGGATAGCTTCCCAAAGCGCTATATAGTATCTTTGTTTTTGTCTTAACATCTATATTTTAATCAGTGTTATATTATTTATTTATATGGTGTTTTTAAATCAATGGTTTTCTATAGTTGCTATTTATTATTTATCTGGTTAATGGTTTTCTTGAATGCATTAGAAAACCATTAACAAGATAAATAATAAATAGCAACTATAGGAAACCACTGATTTAAAAAACCATTTAAATAAATAATATAACACTGATTAAAATATAAGTAGCTTTCAGTTTTTAATTTTTCTTTTCATTTCAAATAATACATTAATGTTTATAATAGACTACGTCCTTGAGAATGGTTCAAAATATCGGCAGAAACGTCGGAAAAATAACAAAATTCTCGTAAAATAGGAGAGCTGTTTCCTTCAGACAGCCTACCCCAAAAATATTCAAAACCACGAAAATAAAATGAAAAAAGGTCATTACACTTAAATCTAATTTATTTATATTGTTATATTGGGGAAGGATTGGGCAGAGAGAGATCCATATAATTGCTTGACCTTATCTGTCAAGTGTTAAGTGTGGTATGCAATCGTATTTTGCAAATAGTGTGTTTTGAAATGTTTTTAGTTATTCTCTAGTACTCTTTTAGTGGCTTTAGTTTGTCTAGTTTTGTTAATTGTATATTTTTCTTGGTTGCATTTAATCTATACTTGTGTAAATTAATATTTTTAATGCTAGTGCGATTCTAACATCACTTTTTTGTGTTAAACGTGATTTTGTGTAATTAGTTTTCTAAATTTTTTCCCACCGCGTCGGTGTTTTAATCATAATTTTCTTTAATTATGGATTGCTGTGGTTTTTGCCGCGCCGAACTCGATGGCTCTTCCGAGTTTTTAGCTTGCGACGGTGTCTGCGGTAAAGCGTTCCACACCTCCTGCGTTAAACTAGAGAAGGCTGTCTTAAATCTGTTAAAAAAGACTCGCAATTTACTGTGGGTCTGCGATTCTTGAGGGCGAGCCCCAGCCCATACTTTTTTTGATACGCTAGCGTTGTACAGGGGTGACCTGGACAACCTTAAGATCATGGTGGTTGGCCTATCGGACAAGGTCAACCTTAATGCTCAGTTAATTGAGCAAAAAAGGCTTGACTGCACAATTTCAACTATCGTTGACTGCCCTCATCAATCTAATCCTGTTCCAAAAAAAAACAAAAAAAACTTGTAAAAAACGGGAGGTTCTGTCGACTGAAAGATTCAGCCCGCAAAATCCGACAGTCGGGGTGCCTCTTCAGCAGGTGTGGACCTATGTAGCGCAGTGAGCCAATGCGGAGATAATACCGCTCTAGTTCTTGCTTCTGAATCCACAGTACCGAATTTTATTACTTCTGTGGCCACATAAGGGAATGGTAATGGTATTTCTTTGAGAACAATACCAAAACCTTCGAGTGTTTTTGTCACTCGGTTCTCGCCTGAAACGCTATGTGATGACATACTGACGTACCTAAAATCCAAAAACATTGCACCAGAGAGTATTTCCTGTCGTAAAATTAATAAATCCTCGAAACCGGTTGCATCCTTTGTCTTAACGGTTTCAGCAGATGTGCAGGATAAGTTATTACATCCCTTATTCTGGCCCTCCGGCGCTTTTACTAAACTATTTGTACCTTCTGGGCGCCAACCTAGGAATACAGTTAAATTAAGCAACGTTACTCCAAAAAACTGAATACGCTTTCCCTTTACTATCAAAATGTAAGGGGGATTCGGACAAAAACTGCACATATCTTCAAATCCTCTGTTGCAACTTGTTTTGATATCGTTGCTTTCACTGAAACTTGGTTGCATCATGGCTTTCATGACGCCGAAATCTTAGACAATTCTTACCAGATTTTTAGAAAAGATAGACATACAGATTCTGAAGCTCGTGGTGGTGGCGTACTCCTCGCATGCAAAAACCATTTTAATTGCAGCCAAATTGACGTTCCCAGTTTTTCCAACACTCTTGACATTGAACTTATTGTTCTTAAGTTGTCTCTCTCAAAACACGACTTATACATATTATGTTGCTATATTCCTCCACACTCCATAAACTGTGTTGATGACAAAGGTCAAAATATTTACGACCTACTCACTTCAACATCTAATTTTATTCACGGCAAAATGCAACCTCTTGACGAACTACTACTTATTGGTGGGTACTTAATGAAGATGAAGATGACTATCTTCCTCTTAATAACTTGTCTACAAAGGAATCACTAGTCCAGGACACTATGTCATCACTTGGTCTCATTGAAATCAGTTATGTAAAGAATGACATGGGTATGCAATTAGACCTGGTTTTCTCTACTGACGCGGGTAACTCTTTAGTCGAACCTAGCCCAGTTATAATATCTACTCTTGACAAATATCACCCCACTCTACTAATTTCGTATTGTTTTGAAACTGAAAACATTACTATTTGTGACGAAACACAATACTTCTTCAATTTTAGAAAGGCTAACTTTTCGGAACTTTCCAGTAGACTTACGTCTATTGATTTCAACACATTACTATCCAGCAGCAGTGTTGACAAAGACGTTTCTAAATTTTACATAATTATTTTCGTTTTATTTTCCTCTCACGTTCCTCGCGAGCGACAGCGGTCCTCTAAAACATCTCCGCCATGGTTCAATAAAGAACTTAAACATCTCAAAAATAAAAAGAATAAATTGTGGAAAAGTTACATGAGGGACAAAAGACTTTGTAAGTCACAACAATTTCCTCACATCCTATAATGAGTTCAAAGAACTTTCCTCTACACTTTATGATGAGTATATTCAAAGCATGCGCGCGAAATTATTTCGTGACCCACGTATCTTTTTTAAGTTTATTAATATGAAGAAAAAAAACACGACAACTACCCCAATACCATGAGGTACAAAGATTCTGCTAGTGATGATTCATCCGAAATCTGCAATATGTTTGCTTCATTTTTTGACAACGCATTTTCTTCGTCAAATTTCCTTCCTCGAAATGACAACTTTAGTCATATGAACGATTATCATTATGTTTCATTCACTATCCCTACAATTGCGCAAGAGGATATACTCGATCATATTAACGGCCTTCCAAATGACTTCACAATGGGCCCTGATGGCATCCCTCCAGCTTTCTATAAGTCATGTTGCCATGCCCTTGCAGCTCCGCTGAGAATTATTTTCCAAAAATCACTTAATAGTGGATGGTTTCCTCAGCTATGGAGAAATTCTTTTATCATACCTATCCACAAAAAAGGTAGTAAAAGTGGAATTTCTAACTATAGGCCTATCACAAAATTGTCTTGTATGCCTAAATTATTCGAATCTATCATTTACTTTCTTCAAATTGCTTTCTTCAAACCAGCATGGGTTTATTTCGGGCAGGTCTACCACCACTAACCTGTTGGAATTTGTCTCGGATACCATTGGCGGGTTTGCAAAAGGTTATCAGACAGATTGTATTTATACTGACTTTAGTAAAGCGTTCGACAAGTTATCTCACTCCGTGATACTCTTTAAAATGGAAAAGTATGGGTTTCCTCCAACTTTTCTTAAATGGACGAAGTCTTACTTAAATAAAAGAACTTATC